>CM050942.1:44091386-44341386 GCA_027789145.1 Solanum arcanum | reverse complement strand
TCTTCATAGTCGACGCCAGGCCTTTGAGAAAATCCTTATGCCACAAGGCGTGCTTTATACCTTTGTATTTCATTTTTCTCATTTCTTTTTGGCACAAAAATCCATTTGTAACCAACAGGTTTAATACCATTAGGTGTTTGAACTATAGGTCCAAAAACTTCACGCTTGGCAAGTGAATTCAACTCTGATTGAATTGCTTCTTGCCATTTTGGCCAATCATTTCGTTGTCGACATTCTATAACAGATTGAGGTTCATGATCCTCATTATCTTGCATGATATTTGTTGCAACATTATATGCAAAGACATAATCAACCACTATTTCTGATCGATTCATATTAGTTTCAACATCTTTTAAATTTATGGATAGTTCATTATTTCCTTGAGTTTCAAGTTCATTGATTCTTTCATGAATATCAGACTTATTCAAATTTTGAACTTCCATATGAGATTCTTTCATAGTGTCATCTTGACATTTAATCTTTCTTTTTCTAGGATTATGATCCTTAGACCCCAATGGTCTACCACGCTTTAGGTGTGTTTTTGACTCATTAGCTATGACACTAGTGGATGGTCCTTTAGGGACATCAATTCGAATTGGGACATTCTCTGCAGGAATATGTGATTTAGTAATCCTTTTCAAATCTGTACATGCGTCTGGCATTTGATTTGCAATTTTCTGCAGATGAATAATCGTTTGTACTTCTTGTTCGCAAGTAGAAGAATATGGATCAAGATGAGACAATGATAAATTTTTCCACAAAATTTCTCGTTTCATTTCACTATTCTCTCCCCCTAATTTTGGGAAAACTGTCTCATCAAACCGACAATGTGCAAATCTAGCAGTAAACATGTCTCCAGTCAATGGTTCAAGATAGCGTATAATGGAGGGTGACTCAAACCCAACATATATTCCTAACCTTCTTTGAGAGCCCATCTTAGTGCGGTTTGGTGGTGCCACAGGCACATATACAACACTTTCAAAAATTCTTAGATGGGATATATTAGGTTCTTGACCCACAACCAATTGCAATGGAGAAACCTTATGATAACTTGTCGGTCTGAGACGAATAAGTATTGCAGCATGCAAAATTGCATGTCCCCACACAGAAGTGGGCAACTTAGTTTTCATAAGCAATGGTCTTGCTGTTAATTGCAAACGTTTAATTAATGATTCAGCGAGACCATTCTGAGTATGAACATGAGTAACGGAGTGTTCAACTCTTATCCCAATTGCTAAACAATAATCATTAAATGATTGGGATGAAAACTCTGCAGCATTATCAAGACGAATGGACTTAATTTGATTATCAGGAAAGTGTGCTCTTAACCTTATTATTTGTGCCAATAATTTTGCAAATGCCAAGTTACGAGATGACAATAGGCACACATGAGACCATCTAGAAGACGCATCTATTAGAACCATGAAATATCTAAATGACCCACTAGGTGGGTGAATAGGTCCACAAATATCCAGCATGTATACGTTTCAAGAACGCAGGGGACTCAATCTTAACTTTCATTGGTGATGGTCTCACAATTAACTTGCCTTGATAACAAGCAGTACAAGAAAATTCACCATTTAAAAGAACTTTTAGGTCTTTTAGTGGATGTCCATTCGAATTTTCTATAATTCGTCTCATCCTTATTGACCCAGGATGTCCTAGACGATCATGCCAAAGTACAAATGTATTGGAATCAGTAAACTTTTTATTTACTATAAAATGTGCCTCACTTGCACTAATTTTTGTCCAATACAAGCCAGAAGATAAAGCATGGAACTTTTCTATAACACATGTCTGCCCAGAGACATACTTGGTGATACCAAGATATTCAAGATTTATTTCATCCATTTATTGGATATGATAACCATTTTCACGGATATCTTTAAAACTCAACAAGTTTCTCTTAGATTTTGGAGAAAACATAGCATTATTAATGATGAGTTTAGTTCCCTTGGGAAAAATTACAATGACTCTTCCAAAGCCCTCAATCATATTAGTACTACCAAAAATTGTAGTACCATTTATTTTTCTCATACTTAAATGAGAAAAATATTTCTTATTTTTGAATATCGTATGTGTTGTACCAGAATCAATCAAACAAATATCTTCATATTTCGATAATATGTTCTTAGAATTATCCATATCTTCACATGAACTGACATACACAAAATAAATATATATTAAATATTAGTGTTGTCAAAAGGGTACAATACATTCAAAGGAATAAATTAATGATTAAATATTAGAAATTGAGCCTTAATTTATTGTTTCCTCTAAGTCAAAAACGAGTTGTTTGGAAAAAAAATAAAATCATTATTTAATCCTAGTTAATAATAGACTGCATATTTTTAACATTGGATCAAGTTAAAGACCTAATATAATACAAACACGTGATAAAGTTTAGTATTTGATTAACTCTATCATATTAGAATCATATAAATAAAACAATGAAAAATATATATTATTTTATTAAGAATTAAGGAACAAGCTAATGAACGACTAAACTAATTTAAAATACTAATATTCATGCAAACAACTATCATTACATGAAATTTATTAATAAATACTACAAAAAAAAATATCACTCTTCCATGTTCACAGAACCATCACCAATTAAGTGATCTATTTTTCCTTCAGGATGTGCGAAGAAATCTGCTACATCCAAGTGCGTGATGTCAACTTGATTTTCAGAGATAAAATTTGCCTCAGGATTTTTCTCTTTCTTCTTTGGTGATTCTTGATAAAGCTCAACCAAGTGTTAAGGAGTACGACAATCACGTGCATAATGACCTCTTCCACCACATCGAAAACAACCTTCCCTAGTTGCTTCACGTTTCTCATCCTTTCTTTTTCTTTTTTTTTATTTGATGAATGATTAATGTCAAGATTAGAATTACGTTCTTGACCATAATCACGACCACAACCACGTTCACGATCACGTCCACGTCCATGATTAGAACTGCGACCTTTTCCACGCCTAGCATGGTGGGCGTACGCCTCATTCACTTCAGGAAGTGGTTCAGATCCAGTAGGTCGATTCTCATGATTTTTCAATAATAAATCATTATTTTGCTCGGCCACAAGAAGATGAGAAATTAGTTCAGAATACTTTTTGAAACCTTTCTCTCGATATTGTTGCTGCAAGAGCACATTCGAGGCATGGAAAGTGGAGAATGTCTTTTCCATCATATCAATCTCACTAACCGTTTCTCCACATAATTTCAATTGAGAAGTGATTCTGAACATGGCAGAATTATACTCATGTATAGACTTAAAGTATAGTAGCCTTAGATGCATCCAATCATATCGTGCCTTTGGATGTATGACCATCTTCAAGTGGTCAAATCTTTCTTTTAGGTTTTTCCACAAAACAAGTGGATCCTTAACTGTCAGATATTCGATTTTCAGAATCTCGTCAAGATGATGACGCAAGAATATCATTGCTCGTGCACAGTTTTGATTTGATGCCTTATTTTCTTCTTTTATGGTGTCTCCAAGACCCATTGCATCAAGGTGGATTTCAGCATCCAACACCCATGAGAGGTAGTTCCTGCCCGAACTTTGGAGGGCAGTGAACTCTAGTTTTGTAAGATTGGCCATTAAAATTAAAAACAAAAGAATAAATAATAACTTTATTAATTCTTCAAATCTAACCTTCACTTTTGAGAAATTAGAGTCTCGTGCTGATAACGTGTTATAAAACTATAGAATAAGAAGAAGAAACTAGAGAGAAAAGAAGAGAAGACTTGTTATTTGTCTTTATGAATGAATTTACAATGAAGAGGAGTACTCTATTTATAGGAGAAATCTAACTTGGTCCCCAAGTAGGAGGACTCTTTAATCATATCCTAAAAAGGACTCCACATGATAGACATTCACTATAATACAAATACTTTATAACACTATATCAATATTTTAAAAAATATAATGTATTCTAATTTAGTTCTTAGTTTATTTCATATTAATCACATACTTTTTCTCCTACATTATTTTTATAGCGAGTTATATATTCATAATTATCCTCCTAAAATACATTATATTGTCACTCCTCATCTATTTCACTTACTCGCTATTCATTAATTTTACTTTCGGATTCTTTCTTTTTTTTATTAAAATGAAAAAAGATCAAATAAAATATTTGCATCAGTTTCTCATTTTTGGATAAGTATCTTTTGATTTGTATTTATTGGGTTAATATCAGAAATTTTTAGTTTTGATTTGTATTTTCTTTGACTGTTTATGTATTTTGGTGTCCAAAATTTATTCAATTTCAAAATTATTTATTTAGAAAATTTCCTTTTGAGGCTGATTTTTTAGTAGATTTTGCTATTATTTAGGATAAGTTTTATATTTTGGTGTCTATATTTTTTCAATTTTAGTTAATATTTAACTTATTTAATTTCATACTTAATTTATGTTCATATTAGTATTGTCAGTTGTATTTTTATATGTCAACTGTATTTTTAGAATATTGTATTTATTTAAATGAAATTATAGATGACTAAAATGATATATTTCCTTACTTAATTTGTATTCATATTAGTATATATGTGTATTTTTATATTTTAATTATATTTTTTTCAGTAATTTTATATTTATTTATGCATATTGTATCCATGTGCATTCAAATTAATCATTATGTATGATATGTTTAAATTCAGTTATCAACTGTTTGTATTTAAAATGAATGTATTTTCTATGTTGTATATCAATTATTTGTACTCGTGTAATTTTATTTTTAGCTTTTGATTAAAAAAAATATATATTCTAAACTGATTTTATATTTTAAAAGTTGTCTTTTGAAAATTGTATTCAAAAAATTGTTACCTAACTGTTGATTAAGTTCATTATTCACTTATATTTGTAACTTTCAATTTAAGAAAAAGTTGTATTCTAACCTAATTTGTATTTCAAAAATTGTATTTTAAAAAACGTATTCTATGGATAAAGATCCCGTCAAGTATAATTAGATCAAGTAATATTCAATTGTCTTATAGATTCATGTCATGTGTACTATATAATAATTTATAGTTGAGATTCATTTAAATCATATACACTCATCTTAATAATACATTTAAATATATACTCATCTTTATTATACAAACAACAAAGTTGTCAATTATTTTTTATTTTTTAATAACTATCAAATAAAGCAATTATGTGTACTCAAGCTAATATTTTTAAGAAAAAAAATTAAGATTGGCGGGCATGCGGATCGAGAGTTGTTGATAAGACTCAATTTGATAATGCAAATACTTTCAATCAGGTATATTAAATTTTCTTTTTCACTCTTAATTTTTTTTAAAAAAATATTGTCTTGGGTGTACACTTAATTGTTTTACTCGATTGTATTAAAAAATAAAAATAGTTAACAACTTAATTGTTTTTATTATTAAGATGAGCATATAATTTAAATGAATCTCAACCATTAATTATTATATAGTACACATGGCATTAATCTATAAGGTCATTGAACATTACTTGATCTAATTATGCTTGATCAGATCTTTATCCGTATTCCATAAGTTGTTGTCTATAACTGTTGAACAAATTTGTATTCCAATCAAATTTATACTCCAATCATTCAATATATAAAATCATAATAATTCAATATAAAATAGGGATAACATCATAAAAATTATATTTAAAATAAATTTATATTTTAATAATCCAATACATAATATCATCAACTTTATATCCAAACTAATTTGTATTCCAATTATTCAATATACAATATCACAACAATAAAATTATTTTTGAATAAAATTTCAAAAATCTACTCTCATGCTGCATCACCACTAATTTTGATGAATTCTTTGAGATAATACGAGATCGATCATATCTTAAAAGATATATGTGATTCTTTTATTGTATATTTCAATCAATTTCTTTGATCAATCATCTTTTCGAGTTTTGTAGAAACACTGACGATGAATTGGTTCACTTTTGTATTCCAAAATTGCTTCGCAGATTTATCAACAATTTTGAATTTTTCAAGAAAAACGATGATGAGAAGATACAATTTTGAATTTTAACGATGATGCACATTATTTTGATCGTTTGCAATTTTGTAATTTTTTTTAGGAGAGAAAGGATGATGAATTTTGTTTACAACTGACTCATGACTCTTGACAAATAAAAATAAAAATTCTTACAGCAGATTTGTCCATAAATGATGATAAATCAACTTGACTCTACGAAGAATGAAAATTATCAATGGAGAAGCGAAAATTGATAACAGGATCTGAATAACAATTGATTAATTCAAAAAAATTATCCAACGAAAAGTAGGCAAATCAACAAAAACTTAAATTCAATTTCAATGGAGTTATTCGAAAATGAATATTGAAAATACGTAGAACAATGGTGAAAGGTGTTTGAAAGAACAAGAGAGAAATGCCACTTCATATTTTATCAAATGTAAGTAATTAATAATTAGAGATTAAAGTGATTTTTACCTTTTTTCAAAATATTTTCTCCCATAATTTTCTCATTCTAATGTTAAAGATTTGTATTCTTTCTAATTAAATAAATATAAAAGTCATTTCTTATAACAAATCTAAATATTGTTATTTCAAATAAATATTAAAAGTGGTAATAAAAGATCCTATTAAATAGTAAAATATTATTATTTTGAAAATATTTTTAAAAAAAATGATGTCAAAAGTAGTGGGTCCAGTTATCAAAAAATTATTAGTTTTTTGTAATAACAAAGTTGTGTAGTTTTTCCTTTTTACTTGAGTATATACAGAGAAGTTAAATTAGTGTGTTTTTAAAAAATTATTTATTACCTAAATTATTTTTCAATTTTATTTTATGATTTTTCAAAATTGCTACTCCTTATTTTTCTTACATATAAGAGTCATAAGTAGCGAATTAAATTGGAAATATATGAAAAATTTTCTTGAAGTAAACAAAAACTTAATAAAATATATATATTGTTACAAATATCACCTCAAAACAATGTTTTAGGGAAATAATGAAAATTAAATAAATAGATGATAATTTATATATATATATATATATATATATATATATATATATATATATATATATATATATATATATATATATATATATATATATATATATATATATATATATTAAATACTAGAGAAATAAAACAAGCTCAAAGTTGATAAAATGATTCATACAACAAATCCTAATTAATAATATTTTTTAATTATCATATACTAATTCTTATTTAAACAAGAAAATTAAATAATCATTCTTAATTCATTTGTTTTTCATTATTTTTTTCTTGATAAGAAGTGAACCAAAACATATATTGCCATTAATGTGAAACTATATGTATGATAATAAGAAAATATTATGACAATTTTTATGGTCAAATATAATTATTTGCATGTAATTCATTTCATTAATGTCATACTCCTTAATTAATTGCTTTTTAAAAGAAGTTTCAAACAAATTGTAAATTTTAATAAATCTATATATCAAATAGAATTAATGACAAAAATATATTATTAATATTTGACAAGAGAGTCAACTTTATAATTACTACATATGACACCTTAGATTGCAAGTAAGAGCTATAAATAGGAGTCCTACATTACTTCTTTTTTCATTCCATCTCATCACTCATTCAGTAACACTAATCTTGCGTAGCTTCTTCATTAACAAAATCTAGCAATGGTGCTTCAACTAAGAAAAGGTCCTTCAAAGATAAAAAACAATGTAAGTTTTTCTAATCTGATTATCTAATGATAATACATATCTACATAGAGTCTATTTGTGTAGAAAGTTCTCTTTATTTTCTTTTTTGTGTTTTCAATTAATTATTATGGTCAAATATATTTATTTGCATGTAATTTATTTCATTGATGTCATACTCCTAAATTAATTGCTTTTGAAAAGCAATTTTAAACATATTGTAAATTTTAATAAATGTATATATGAAATAGAATCAATGGCAAAAATATATTATTAATATTTGACAAGAGAGTCAACTTTATAATTATTACATATGACACCTTAGATTGCAAGTAAGAGCTATAAATAGGAGTCCTACATTACTCATTTTTTCATTCCATCACATCACTCATTCAACAACACTAATCTTGCGTAGCTTCTTCATAAACAAGATCTAGCAATAGTGCTTCAACTGAGAAAAGGTCCTTCAAGGATAAAAACAATGTAAGTTTTTTTAATCTGATTATCTAATGATACTACATATCTACATAGAATCTATTTGTGTAGAAAGTTCTCTTTATTTTCATTTTGTGTTTTCAATTAATCCAAATATTTGCAAATCAATTATTTTATTTTTATTTTATTTTATGGTGTTGATATGACTAATTTTCTTTCTTTCGATATATGAAGAACATGAGCGGTAGGATGAAGATAACACTTGTTAATCCAAGATCAATCGTGTTGTGAATGACTTTGCTTCTTCTGCCTTTCTAAGTGATCTCACTCCTCTTGTAAGTGAAACTATTATCACATGTAACATTGACTCTATATATATATATATATATACACACACATTCACATATATGCATTCAGTTCATGTATAAACTGTCAACTAAATCAGCCAATACTGCTTACAACAAGAAAGAAGAAAGATCAAGTGCCTATAGAAAAGACACTCATCCAACTTTTATATATATATGATTAGTGTATTTGAAATGGGCTTCAAGAATGAGTACTCTATAAAGAAGTTGTGTACAAACTAAATACTACATACCATGTATTATAGCATCATATACATAATTATATTATATTGTATATATCATGACTATAATCATAATTAATAAGAATTTGAGTGTTATAGAAACTAATTAATCACTTCTTTCATTATTGATGCAAATTTATTTTAATCTATTTTGAGTTTAATTGTCTCATATTTGTAATCTCAAATATATGTGATTAAAGCTACTGAAGGTGAAAATCCTTCAATTTTCTTTATATTGACAAAGCAACTTGTAAATATAAATTATATATAGTATTATTTTATTCTTTTTGGGCCATATAACTTACCATATGTTTTGTTAGGAAAATTACATAATTAAACATATTTCGCTAGCATCTATATCATTATTATTTATACCATCAAAATATTTGTCACGGTTCAAAAATAGACGTGATGACACTCATCTTATCCCACCAAGACAAGTCAGCCTAAAACTCAACTATTACAATAAAGTGCGAAAATTTTAGAATCAACTCAAAAATACCCCAAAATTTGATTGTCATGTGTACAAGTCTCTAAAGTATTGCAATTAATTCAAAAGAAAAACTCAAGTCCCAAATGAACTTGTTTCTTGAATATAACAAGATCATAATTAAGAAGAAAAAAAATTTGCTGAGACGACAAACAACTATCTCACATATCTCCAAGAAGTCTCAGAAAAGAAGAGAATGACAAGTACCATAAAAATCCAGGCTTATAACCTACAAAAATTTGTAGAAACAAGGGGTGAGTACCCAACCACACGGTACTCAGCAAGTAAATCCCTAAACACAAGCTAAGTAGATGAAATACGGGTACTCCTACCACCCCAACCAAACCTCCACAACTATAACCTGCATACAAATCAGCCCAACCTAACAACTAACAGTTTACATAGCATGAAGATTAACAACAACACAAGACAAATTACATCTCCTCCACAACAACATTTTAACAAATTACATATCCTCAACAACAACACTTCAATAAATTACATATCCTCAATAACAAGCTCAATTCATCAATCACAAGTTCCGCTAAAAAAACAATCACAAGATCAGCAAAATACAATATCAAGTTCACTAATGATAAGTATGTGTAATGCAATGGAATGCAATGTCAAGTATAATGATGCATGTCTGGCCTAATGAAACACACCCGTTGTATCTCAGGCCGGGACCCATGGGGGACATATCTACCATGCATCCATCGCGGCATGCGATATGAATCTCGATAATAGTAATCATCGCGGCGCGCGATATGTCACCTCGAAATATAGTATCCATCGCGGCGCGCGATACATCCCTTCGAAATGGTACATCCTCTTTAATTTCTCATTCTTTCTCAATGCACATAACACTTGTCACAACCACTTCTTAGAATAATGCAAATGATATGTTCACACAAATAATGAGGAGATGACCATTTTCATAACATTGCACAATTCACAACAACACAAACATGATATCACATCAACAATGATTAAACAAGCTTTCAAACCTTCCTCAACACATCACACATAAACAATTAATCACATTGCCTTTTGTTATCCCTTTTTCACCATGAGAATTAATCAATGTGGACAAGTCAACCATCATCAAGTCTCTTTACTCCCAAACATACACCACAAGGAAATACATGCATTCTATACACTTAACAATAGTTTAAAAATCCACTTGCCTCAAATAGTTGAACAATCACTCAGTGATTTGAGGCTTCCCCTTTTCGTTGTACTTTAAACTCAAAGCAATCAATTCACATTAATAATAACAATAAGGTTTTGAAACTAACAACATTGATATTACTATAGGTCTAGCCTAAACCCAACAACTCCCGTAATATATATAATCAAATTTCTAAGTTTCAAGTCTAGAGTTTAGTCTCAATATTTCCAAACAAAATAATTTTTAGTTATTTTTAAATATCGCAATACACCCACTATTTAATACATATCTCAATATATCAAAACTTAAATTCTAATATTATAATTAAATGAAAATAATTAAAGCAGAAACTAATTTCCCAACACACCAATGACGAACTGCAAAACTAACTGCTAAAACAATCCAATTTCAGTATTCCAAATCAATATTCCTCGTTCCACTATTAATAATCCTAATATTGGTCTAATAATTAGAAGTAATCATTGTCCAATTATTGGACCAGAGATGGATCAATGGGTACCCGTGGGGGTGCCACGACACCCGTTGATCTTGAAAAAAACTTTTTGTGTGTGTGTGTGTGTTTATATATATATATATATATATATATATATATATATATATATATATATATATATATATATATATATATATATATATATATATATATATATATATATATATATATATATATATATATATATATATATATATATATATATATATATATATATATATATATATATATATATATATATATATATATATATATATATATATATATATATATTTATTTTTTTTTCTTTGCTACCCACTAAACAATATGGTGAATAGTCTAATTGGCAAAGCAGGTCATTTGCCACACGGGTAGTGTGGGTTTTATCCTCGTCAACAACATTAATTTTTGGAAGCTTTTAGCTTTTTCTTTTTTTGTTCATTTTTATTCAACTTTTTCATATTTTCTTTCTTTTCTCTCTCTCTCTCTCTCTTTCTCTCTCTCTCTCTCTCTCTCTCTCTTTATTTTGTCATTTTTGTTAATGCGTGAAGTTCTTTTTCCTTTCTTTCATTCTTATTTATTTATTAATATTTTTTATTAATTTGAATTGACTTTTATTCACCATAATTGATACTTAAGTTTCTTTACTTTCTCTTTTACGAATTATTAATCTTTTAATATGAGTGTTGCGTGTTTATTCTTTTATCAGTTAATGAATACTGAATTATGAACGTGACATAAATATTATTAAGAATATATTTAAATAGTAGTTTTAGAAAAAATAAAAGTTTTTTTAAAAATGGTGATTATTATTACTAGAGTTCTTTTAATTTGTACGTTTTTTCGATCTTCACCAATGTTCTTGGTAAGTAGGATGACAAATGAACTAAAATTTGTATTCTCTTTGTTATATTTGCAACAACACGTGAAGTTGATATATTAAGTTAACACTAGACAGTTTATAAAAGTTTAAACTTTAGTCTGAAAATTGTTTTCTTTCCTCAAAGTTTTAGCGAATGAAGCCATTAATTTCTAAAAAAAATAAACATTGAATAGTTTAATTAGTATCTAAAAGAAAATATTACTAACATGCATGTTTAATCAATTTGTTTATTAAAATTAAAAAAAAAAAATAACTTGATTGTAACCTAAAATTAAAGCAATCCGCTCGCTTTACTTAAACAATGTGACACCCATGACCTTCAAATCCTAGATCCGCCTCTAGATTGGACCCTACTTAGTATACACATATTTATAACCCCAAGTTCAGAACATCAAACCTATATATCAATTTGTGGTTTCTTTATTAACGTTTTTTTTCCACTATTAAATTTTGATTTCTTCTTTTTCTTTAAAAAACAACTAAGCTAAATATAATAAAATATTAATATGACATCTATCATCATATGTAGATATACAAAAGTATAAAGGTGAATGTAGTTACCTGATAACCTCTGTTCCTTTTTGGTGTTCATGTGCTGCCGATGCTCAAGTTAATTTCTTTCCCTTTTTCTTCTATCTCTTTTTTGTTTTTAAATAAAGTAACTATGTATTCAAAGTGGTAACTTTTACTAACTTAATTTCATTATATGAAATAAATAGTATAAGGTTTTAAATAAATAATACTTTAGTCCATTAACTATCGATTAAGTCAATTATTCATCAAATAATTAAATAAAGTCAATGAATAGTCTGAAATTATTAAAAATAAACTTTCAGGGTCATTACATTATCTATCACTAAAAATCATATTTGTCCTTTAACATAAAGAAGAAGGACTAAGAGTATTTGATATTACCAAAAGCCTGAGTTGTGACCTACCAGTCAGTGCTCATCTCTCTAAGTGAGCTCATTCTTAAGACCATTCCATCCAGGTCAACTACTAACAACTACTTTTAAACCAAACTTTGTAATATCTATAAATCAAGAGCGATTACCGAGCCACCAACTAACTCATGAACTCAATCTAAACTGAAAGTCATTGGACATTAACACAACCATCATGATGAACCAAGGTCATGCATGTAAAATCTTTAACAATATTGTCGCACTACTAAAAAAACAGTGCATACCGACCTAGAAATACCGACCTCCAGGGGTCAGTATTCCTGAAATACCGAACAAAAACCAACTTTCCAGCTTAAGCCAGAAAAAGCTTGGTCGCTATTCAAATTTCGACCTCTAGAGGTCGGTATTTACTGACATGCGGAGGTCAGTCTTAATTTATGTCGGTAAATTTTCTTATTTTATTTTTCGACTTTCGGAGGTCAGTTTAATATAATTGTTGATTTTTTATTTTTATTATTTCTGTCATCCGGAGGTCAGAATTTTTAATTATCAGATTTTAGAATACCGACCTCCGAAAGTCGTTATTTTTATTTCCTATTTTTTAGATTCTGATCTCTGGAGGTCGGTATTTTCATTTCTTATTTTTTTGATTCCGACCTCTGGAGGTCGGTATTTCTATTTCTTCTTTTTTAGATTCCGACCTCCGGAGGTCGGTATTTCTATTTCTTATTCTTTAGATTTCGACTTTCGGAGGTCGCTATTTATATTTTCTATTTTTTTGATTTTGACCTTCGAAGGTCGGTATTTTTATTTCTAATTTTTGAGATTCCGACCTCCGGAGGTCGGTATTTGTATTTCTTATTTTGAGATTCCGACCTCCGGATGTCAGTATTTCTATTTCTTATTATTTAGATTTCGACCACCGGATGTCGGTATTTTCATTTCTTATTTTTTAGATTTTGACCTCCGGAGGTCGGCATTTCTATTTCTTATTTTTAGATTCCAACCTCCGGAGGTCGATATTTCTGCTACAAATCTGGCAGCATTGAGCTATAATTTGAGTATCCCAGCTGTATATTTATATAAAAACAACCCAAAGAATTTCAAATAAGCTATTTAAAAATAAACTTCATCTAACTCAAATAATTCCAAATGAGCAATTTTAAAATAAACTTCATCCAACAAAAACAACACAGTATTTTCAAAATATACATTAAATTATTTCAAAATAAACTTCATCCAACTTCAAATTAAACTAAAATACGATCAAAAAATTCAAAAAATATAGAAGTCTAAAATGTCATATCAATACAACTACTCGTTATCACCGTTACTCTCCTTATCACCTTTATCATTCTCATCACCATCCTGATCAGCTCCATCATCACTACTTGCGGGACATGGAGGAAGAATATTTCGTGATTCAAAAAGAAATGTTGGTTGAAAATTTGAAGAACTGAAAGACTTTCTAAGTCTAATTAGTTAAGTTTTAACTTACTTCCCAAACACTATATTCACCAACTAAATCACATTAAGTATTTGGAGACCTTAAAGACTTTCTAAGGCTAATTAGTTAAGTTTAAACTTAACTAAAACACTATATTCATCAAATAAATCACATAAACTTATTTGGAGAACTTAAAGACTTTCTAAGGCTAATTAGTTAAGTTTTAACTTAACTAAAACAGTATATTCACAAACTAAATCACATTAACTTATTTGAAATACTTAAAAACTTTCTAAGTCTAATTAGTTTAGTTTTAACTTACTTCAAACACTATAGTCACCAACTAAATCATATTAACTTATTTGAAGAACTTAACAATTTTTCTAAGTCAAATTAGTTAAGTTTTAACTTACTTCTAACAATATTCACCAACGAAATCACATTACTTGTTTGGAAAATTTAACAACTTTCTAAGTCTAATTAGTTAAGTTTTAACTTACTTCTAACACTATATTGACCAACTAAATCACATTAAGTACTTGGAGAACTTAAAGACTTTCTAAGGCTAATTAGTTTAGGTTTAACTTACTTCTAACACTATATTCACCAACTAAATCACTTTAAGTGTTTGGAGAACTGAAAGACTTTCTAAGTCTAATTAGTTAAGTCTTAACTTACTTCCAAATACTATATTCATCAACAAAATCACATTACTTATTTGGAAAACTTAACAACTTTCTAAGTCTAATTAGTTAAGTTTTAACTTACCTCTAACACTATATTCACCAACTAAATCACATTAAGTATTTTGAGAACTTAAAGACTTTCAAAGTCTAGTTAGTTAAGTTTTAGCTTACTTCCAAACACCATATTCACCAATGAAATCACATTACTCATTTGGAAAACATAACAACTTCCTAAGTCTAATTAGTTAAGTTTTAACTTACTTCTAACTCTATATTCACCAACTAAATCACATTAAGTATTTGTGAACTTAAAGACTTTCTAAGGCTAATAAGTTAAGTTTCAACTTCACTAAAACACTATATTAAGCAATTAAATCATATTAACTTATTTGGAGAAATTAAAGACTTTTATAAGTCTAATTAGTTAAGTTTTAACTTAATTCAAACACTATATTCACCAACTAAATCACATTTACTTATTTGAATAACTTAATAATTTTTCTATGTCTAATTAGTTAAGTTTTAACTTACTTCGAACACTATTCACCAACGAAATCACATTACTTGTTTGGAAAACTTAACAACTTTGTAAGTCTAATTAGTTAAGTTTTAACTTAACTAAATACTATATTCATCAACTAAATCACATTAACTTATTTGAAGAACTTAAAGGCTTTCTAAGTCTAATTAGTTATGTTTTAACTTAATTCAAACACTATATTCACCAATTAAATCACATTCACTTATTTGAAGAACTTCACAATTGTTCTAACTCTTATTAGTTAAGTTGTAACTTATTTCTAACACTATTCACCAACAAAATCACATTACTTGTTTGAAAAACTTAACAACTTCCTAAGTCTAATTAGTTAAGTTTTAAATTATTTCTAACACTATATTCACCAACTAAGTCACTTTAAGTATTTGCAGAACTTAAAGACTTTCTAAGTCAATTAGTTAAGTTTCTAACTTACTTGTAACACTATTCACCAACGAAATCAAATTTCTTGTTTGGAAAACTTAACAACCATCTACGGCTAATTAGTTAAGTTTTAACATAACTAAAAACTATATTCATCAACTAAATCACATTAATTTATTTGAAGAAATTAAAGACTTTCTAAGTCTAATTAGGTAAGTTTTAACTTAATTCAAACATTATATTCACCAACTAAATCACATTAACTTATTTGAAGAACTTAGCAATTTTTCTAAGTCTAATTAGTTAAGTTTTAACTTACTTCTAACACTATTCACCAACGAAATCACATTACTTGTTTGAAAAACTTAACAATTTTCCATGTCTAATTAGTTAAGTTTTAATTTACTTCTAACACTATATTTACCAACTAAATCACATTAAGTATTTGGAGAACTTAAAGACTTTCTAAGTCTAATTAGTTAAATTTTAACTCACTTCTAACACTATTCACCAACGAAATCACATCACTTGTTTGGGAAACTTAACAACTTTCTAAGTCTAATGAGTTAAGTTTTAACTTACTTCTAATACTATATTCACCAACTAAATCACATTAAGTATTTGGAGAACTTAAAGACTTTCTAAGGCTAATTAATTTAGGTTTAACTTACTTCTAACACTATATTGACCAACTAAATCACATTACGTATTTGGAGAACTTAAAGACTTTCTAAGTCTAATTAGTTAAATTTTAACTTAACTAAAACACTATATTCACCAACTAAATCACATTAACTTATTTGAAGTACTTAACAACTTCTAAGTTTAATTAATTTAGTTTTTACTTACTTCTAACACTATATTCACCAACACTAGATGGACACAAATCGATCTTGCAAGAAAATCAATTGTGTCATCTATAGGATCAACTAGTGTTGGTACTTATGCTTAACAAATATATTCTATCTAAACTTAAAGCTAAGTGTTGACACTAGATGGACACAAATTGATCTTGCAAGAAAATCGATTTAGTCATCAATAGGATCAACTAGTGTTGATACTTATCCTTAACAAATAAATTATTTCTCAATTTAAAGCTAAGTGTCAACACTAGATGGACATAAATCAATATTGCAAGAAAATTGATTTTGTCATCAATAGGATCAACTAGTGTTAGTACTTATGCTTAACAAATATATTATATCTAAATTTAAAGCTAAGTGTCAACACTAGATGGACACAAACTGATCTTGCAAGAAAATTGATTTAGTCATCTATAGGATCAACTAGTGTTGGTACTTATGCTTAACAAATATATTATATCTAAATTTAAAGCTAAGTTTCAACACTATATGGACACAAATCGATCTTGCAAGAAAATCGATTTAGTCATCAATAGGATCAACTAGTATTGATACTTATCCTTAACAAATATATTATGTCTAAATTTAAAGCAAAGTGCCTACACAAGATGAACACAAATCAAGTATGTGGATAAAAACACATTATATAAAATAATTGTACTTAAACTTTAGAGATTTATAATCACCAAACCTTATCTCCAACATTGATGAAAGAAATGTTGTATCAACTTTTTTATATGTTGAGCTTCCAGAGTTGCCTAGCACGAAAAGAGGTAAAAAAGTTAACAGTAAAAAAATAGAGTTTGAACTTACTTACACGCACATGTTACATACAAGAAGATCAAGTAGGCATTAAGTCATACTCTTAAGTCATTTGTATTTTTATTTCAAAATAGTTCGATTTGATTCACTAACATCAATAGCTCAACTCAAGTATGGATTCCCACCAACGTACTAATTTATCCCAAACACGAGGATGTATGATTTTTTCTTTATGATAGAATCATTTATTAACAACAAAAAATTACAACTCTACCATAATAATAGTACTTCAAGCACTTCAATAAACAAAATTGGAAATATGCTTTCAACTAGAGATTCTAATAACACTTCAAGCACTTTAATAAAAATCTTTTAAGGGAGATGTGCATACAAAAACGCAAGCATAAAGTAGCAACTCCCAAAGTCAGAAAAATAGTTCCTTTAGGTGGTCCTAAAGACAGATGAACATGAATACAAAAAATTATGAGGTAATAATAAAAACGGGGTAACAAACTGTTGATAACTTATAAACATCATTAAGAAAATTATGAGGTAATAATAAAAAGGGAAAACAAACCTGGACAGATCTGTTTGATACGAAATCACAGGCATTTCAGCCTCAGCTTGAGCAGTTGGTGTTGTTGCTATCGCCCTCTAGCCGAGGTGCTGGCTTGATGTCGTTGGTTGGAGTTGTTGGCCGCCTGGGGTTTTGCCAGAGTTGTGGCTGCTGCTGCTGCTACCGGATGCTCGCCGATGGCTGGCTATTGATCCTCGCCGGAGTTCGCTGTGGAGAAGAGACAGGAGGGGGATAGAGGAAGGAAGAAGATAGGAGGGGGAAAGAGAGAGGGGTCGAGGGAAGAGGAGAAGAGGAAGACGAGAGGGAGAGAGGGGATTCGTCGGGGCTGCTGCTCGCCGGTGATCCGTTCGGAGGAGGAGAAGAGGAAAGTGGGGCGAGGGGTGAAGGGATGAGGGAAAGAGAGAGAGAGGCAGGTCGAGGGGTGGGTATGAGAGAGATACATTTGAGTTAGAGTTTTGATATTATCCCTTTTTTTAATAGAAATATTTAATTTACTGATCACGGGATGTCAGTATTTTTTAGAATAATTAATTTATCGATCACAAAATGTCGATATTTATTAGAATAATTATCTATATTTAATAAATACCAACATCATGAATAGAATAATTATCTATCTATCTATCTATCTATATATATATATATATATATATATATATATATATATATATATATATATATATATATATATATATATATATATCGACCTATTTAAATTATTATTTTACTTAAATATATATATATATATATATATATATATATATATATATATATATATATATAATCAATATAAGTTTAATTTAATAAATTTGATTTGTCGATCAAATTAATTTTTTAAATTTAAATTATATTCCTCCTAATTATATAAATTCAAATATAATATATAAATCTAGCCTTAAATTGATTATCGATATTCCTTTCATTGATGATGTATTTCATACATAATTACTCAATGTGTTTCATACTCAGATGAAGTATCCTTTACATGTCATCATAATTAGGAAGTGATCACTACACTTGACATATGCTCAAGATCGAAAGTATATAATAATATTATGTCGTATTTCATATTCGAAGTTCAAGATTAGACGACGGACTAATAGATTTGTATATTACTCTAGAAATATAAGTATAATTATATTATATCCTAATTCATAACAACGTAGTTTCATACTCTAAATATAAATTATAGATATTTTTTTTGAATAATTAATTGTAAGTTTCAAATCAAATTTTAATATTATGCTAAATAGCAAAAAATATGATTAATAAAAATACTTTAAGCAAACAAATCTATGTATGTCGCTTTTATTAAAAGTAATTAGATATAATAAAAAAATATCGACCTCATGAGACCGGTATCACATTAAACTTTAAGAGAAATAACAAGATAACATGTTAGTTATAATTTTATAGTTTTAGTTTATCCATCAAGTTAATTTTATAAATCTAAATTATACACCTCCTAATTATATAAATTTAATTTTATCGATCAACGAAAGTTTAACAATATCAATTCTAATATATAAATCTCTCTAAATTGAATCATCGATATTTATTTAAGTGATAATGTATTTCATATATAATTAATTAATGTCTTTCACACTCAGATGAAGTATTCTTTACATGTTATCATAATTAGGAAGTGATCACTACACTTGACACACATTCAAGATCAAAAGTATATAATAATACTATCTCGCATTTCATACTCGAATAGATTATATGTTAGCTCTTCACCTCTACATCATAACATGAGATATTAAGTTCACGATTAGACGACGGACTAATAGATTTTTGTACATTACTCTAGAAATATAAGCATAATTATATCCTTATTCATATCAACGTATTTCATATTCTAATATGTATTATATATTTTTTTTCAATTTTTTCACGAAGTCTAACTTTTTATTGATAAAGTATACAAAATTATTACACTTTTTGAACAATTAATTGTAAGTTTCAAATAAAATTTTGGTATTATGCTAAATAACAAAAATTATGACTATTAGAAATATTTTAAACAAACCAACCACCGGATGTCGCTTTTATTAAAATGAATTAGATAACAAAAAAAATACCGATCTAATGAGGTCGGTATCACATTAAATTTTAAGAAAAATATAAGGAATCCTATTAAATAAATAATATTGACATCGAGAGGTCGATATATTATATTAGTTTATTCTTTAACTTATATAAAACCGTCATCCAAAGTACGATTTATTTAAAGTTAATTGCACGATATAAATATTTAAATTAAAACTAATTAAATTGCATGATATTTAATTTTACTAATTTTTGGAAGTCGGTATTATATTATTTTTTGTTTTTTAATTTACGCAAAATCGTCCTCATGAGGTCGGTATTTAACTGAAATATCATCACCGACCTCATGAGGTCAATATTTAGAAGAAGAAAAGATACCGACTTCATGAGATCCGTATTTGGATGAAATAAAAATACCGACTTCATGATGTCAGTATTTGGATGAAATAAAAATACCGACCTCATTAGGTCGATATTTGAATATGGATGAAATAAAAATACCGACCTCATTAGGTCGGTATTTAGATGAAAGATAAACATCGATCTCATGAAGTTGGTATTTAGATGAAGTAAAAATATCGACCTCATGAGGTTGATATTTGGATGAAGAAAAATTACCGACTTCATGAGGTCGGTATTTGGATGAATAAAAAATACCAACTTCATGAGGTCGGTATTTGGATAAAATAAAAATACTAACTTCATGAAGTCAGTATCTGGATGAAATAAAAATACCGACCTCACGATACCGGCACTTGGATATGGATGAAATAAAAATACTGACCTCATTAGGCCGGTATTTAGATGCAAGATAAATACCGATCTCATGAAGTCAGTATTTAAATGAAGTAAAAATACCGACCTCAGGAGGTTGATATTTGGATGAAGAAAAAATACCGACTTCACGAGGTCGCTATTTGGATGAAATAAAAATATCGATTTCATGATGTCAGTATTTGGATAAATAAAAATACCGACCTCATTATGTCGATATTAATACCAACCTCGTGATGTCGGTATCTATACTGACCTCATAAGGTCAGTATTTAGATTAAAGATAAATACCGATCTCATGATGTCGGTATTTAGATGAAGTAAAAATACCGACCTCATGAGGTCGATATTTGGATGAAGAAAAAATACCGACCTTAAGAGGTCGGTATTTCGATGAAATAAAAATACCAACTTCATGATGTCAGTATTTGGATGAAATAAAAATACCGACCTCATATGTCGATATTTGGATATGGATGAAATAAAAATACCGACCTTATTAGGTCGGTATTTAGATGAAAGATAAAGACTGATCCCATGAGGTCGATATTTAGATGAAGTAAAAATACCGACCTCATTAGGTCGATATTTGGATGAAGAAAAAATACCGACTTCATGAGGTCGATATTTGGATGGTATTTGGATAAAATAAAAATACTGACTTCATGATGTCAGTATTTGGATGAAATACCGACTTCATGAAGTCAGATTTGGATGAAATAAATATACCGACCTCATGATGACGGTATTTGAATATTGATGAAATAAAAATACCAAAAATAAAATATGTTTATTCATTTATTTTATTTAATACCGACGTTAAAAAGTCAGTTTTTATTGTAATTAATTTTTTCCGCGAAAAATACCGACCGTTTGAGATCAGAATTTTTTCCCTCCTTATTTTGCCTAAAAACCAACTAGTTTTATTATTTTTAACAATACTGGCCTCCGGAGGTCAAAAATTACCGACATCATTTGAGGTCGGTAATTTTTAAGCCGGTATTCACTGTTTTTTTAGTAGTGTAGGATAACCATAACTATTCAAGGAAGCTCTTCTATAAGTCCTCATAAGTAAGGTCGTGCATGTGGAATCACTAGTATACTTCAACTATCTCAAACAACACCAAATCTTCCATAATTGAAAAGAACAAGTCCAACCAAGGATGCAACCTTACCAGGCGGAAAATCGCAGGATTGGTACACCAGATCCACCACTAGGAACTCACATATAGAAGCAAAAATACACACGAATATAGAAAGTGAATCTAACTCTAAATTATGTCTAGAATAAAGTAGTTGGTCACAAAAGAATATACAGAAATAAGGTCAAATACCACAAGATACTTCTTCCATAGTTCCCATATAAATAACATTCTATCTATGTGACTCGATCTCTCAATTTTTTTGCTACCAACAATCAACCAAACTGAACCCCATTATTACAAATACTAGATTCATCGAACCCCACATACTCCTCGCGGTAATCCATTGAATCTAACACTCCTAATACCAACAAACATCATAACTACATCATTCATTTAACTTATTCCCAAACTGTCACTAGTATCAAAGTATTCTTATCAAATACATTATCGCCTCCAAATTTTTAAAATTATAGCGCGCTCTCTTTTCAAATAAGCATTTTATGACTGATATGGGTCCCACCCAAGACTGATTGAACTACTTCCAAATCTAATAATATTTTTCCATCGAGGTACAAAAATTGAAGCACACTCAACGTCACTCTGTGAAATCTTTCACATACCAAATTTTAATTATATTCAAAACCATCATATACCCCATACAGACATTTAATAATTTTTCTTTGGTCACTCCAAAAATTTAGTATATGCTAAGCTCATAACCTCTTATCACCATCAAAGCCTATGTAACACGTCATAACAGTCTATGTTGTCTCATAAAAACAGTAGTGTCAATCCTTCAAAATCCTCATTAACCATGTAGAACTGTAGGTCCACACCATTGAACATTAATACGTTACCTATCATATTTTGAACATTCTACTGGAAATAGCCAACATCATTGCTTTTCACCCAAAAAAAAACTCAGTTTTTTTTAAAAAAATCGATGATAAATTTCTAGTAAGTTTGTATCGAACTATTTCACATCTCACAGTCATATCTTAACTCATAGGCAAAAATCAATAAATCCTTCAACTACAAACCAAAGATTTATACAAAAGGTCTTATTCCTTCACTTTTCTCAAAATCTTCCTATGACACAAAATTATAAATATCTTGAATCCTTCAATACACCATACTCTTGTTCCTTCTGTTGACTCGCTCACCAATCTTTTTCTTTGGCCGACAATACCTGACATTTTTACCTCATCCTCTATATCATAACATTACGTGAAACCCCCCTTAAGTATGACAATCAAAAGTAACCAAATTCACTACTCAAATTATTTTTAAGTCCTTCCAAGTGCTTCATACTCAATGTGGTTGAATTTCTTACTTTATCAATCCTTACCTTGACAAAACACACTACCACAAACCTAAACTCATAATGAAAACCTTCAATTTTGATTCCAAAATCTATAGGTCAATTCTTTTATCTATCAACATTAACTCATACCTTGAATTTTTTTTGAATTCACGTATCTTAGCTTATCATTGATCATCTCTCTGTTGGCCTTATCATATATTTCACTTAAAATATAACCATACACATTACCAAACTGAAAACCACCAAAAGAATTATAATCAAACCCAAGTTGAACATCTATACGCTTAGTTTTTAAGTTTTTTCCAATAGTTTTAACCAATATGATGAACCCGTAAAGCTATCATATTAATCTGGGCAAAACAGATGAAACCACATGTCTGTGAATTCAATTATCCACTCTTTCTGAAGATACATCTTTGGCCCTTACAATGTCAGTAAGTATCTTTGTTCTCGATCGCCTCTTTCTAAAGACCAAACTACATTACACTAATTCTTTCTATTTATGACTCTGGCTCTTTTCAATTTTATTCAAGCGGTGCCTCAGCACCTCCTATAACTTTTCATACAATCAATCTATCACCAATTAGTATCAAACCAGAACCTTAAATGCTCGCAAGTCGTCAGTACATTACAAATTCGTGCAACCAACAATCCTTATTATATAGTTGCATCTCATCACAATTAATCGCGAACTCTTATTGTGGTCATGCCTAGTTAGATCTTGTCATCACCACAAAGTAAACCTTTTTATCAACGTGACAACTTAAATCTAGTTATACCAATAAAAATCAAAGAACTGAACTCAATCGTATATGTATTTTCTTACTAAGATCTTCAATTACCTTTATACAAGTATACTCGTTGATACTTCCTTTACCTATAAGTTTGTCATTCTAATGTTGATCCACTTCCCTTCCAAGGAGCTTATGGAGAAATGAACACTCATTTAAAATTCCTAAGATATATTTCACAACTTAAACACATCAATATCATGTAAAAGATCCACCACTAAAAGCTTCTTTATAGATAATGGTTAACCCATCCATCCGTACTAACAAGTTAGTTGGTTTCTCAAATATGAATCCAACACTAAATCTTGTTATATGAGCATATGATACAATAAATAACTCCTTAAGTAATTAATATTTGCACTTAACAATTGACGTTTTCATTTTTATACACCATTAGTACTGAAAATTCGTTAGATCCACCGGTAGAACACATCATACCTACTAAGAAGATGATATCCAACAGGTCACACAAATCTACCCATCAAACAGATGTTAAATATTACCAGATTAGTTTCATATCTAGTCCAAGTTATATGAATTCTTTCATAGGTCAGGTTAATATCAAAAGTAACACACTCCATAGCTCTAATCAAGTAAGCAACGATACTACTGTAGTAGAAATTCTAACCTTAATTGGTGCATCATTATTCTTATTATTTTCTAAGCAACACATTCATGTTATGATAATTTTACTAATTGTAGTTTTCAAAATTACAAGTCTATTATCAAGTCGTTCCTTAATCATTTCACTTTTAATTGTTAAACCACTCTAATTATCGTTTACACTACACAAAATCTATTTATTTTACTAGGGTAACTAACCTTATACAACCCCTTCAAAATGTTAACATTGTAAATCTAGCCATACATTTTCATAAATATATTACTTCCACCTTAATAATAGATATATCATTCAAATTATACATGACATTAACTACTCACATGAGAAACTACACACGAGTCATCAATTAACTGGGAGTAAATGGAATAAAGAGATAAGAATCAAAACTAGATTAAGTACGCATGATAGAGATTAAAAAAGTGAACATTTTTCCTAAAGTCACTATAACCTCTCAAAAATAAGTTCAGACATCTCCGTACCGATCCTTGAAACTCTACTTAGACTCGACTTGTACATACGTGAGAATAATGAACCTGGGGATCTGATACCATTTTGTCACGACCCAAAAAAGTCGTGATGGCACTCGTCTTATCCCACAAAGACAAGTCAGCCTAAAACTCAATTGTTACAATAAAGTGCGAAAATTTTATAATTAACTCAAGAATACCCCCAAAATCTTGTTGTCACGTGCACAAGCCTCTAAAGTATTACAATTCATTCAAAAGAAAAACTCAAGTCTCAAATAAACTTGTTTCTAGAATAGAACAAGATCATAATTAAGAAGAAAAAAGGTCTGCTGAAATGACAAACAACTACCTCAAAGATCTTGAAGAAGCCTCGAAAAATAAGAGAATGACAAGTACCATAAAAATCCAGGCTCATAAACTACAAAAATTTGTAGAAACAAGGGGTGAGTACCAAACCACACGGTACTCAGCAAGTAAATCCCTAAACACAAGCTAAGTAGATGAAATACGGGTACTCCTACCACCCCAACCAAATCTCCACAACTATAACCTGCATACAAATCAACCCAACCTAACAACTCACAGTTTACATAGCAGGTAGATCAACAGCAACACTTAGACAAATTACTTATCCTCCACGACATTACTTTAACAAATTACATATCCTCAACAACAACACTTCAACAAATTACATATCCTCAACAACAAGCTCAGTATTCATCAATCACAAGTTTCGCAGAAAGGCAATCACAAGAACACCAAAACACAATATCAAGTTCACTAATGATAAATATGTGTAATGCAATGGAATGCAATGTCAAGTATAATGATGCATGTCTGACCTATTGATATACATCCGCTGTCTCTTAGTTCGGGATCATGGGGGACATATCTGTCCATGCATCCATCGCGGCGTTCAATACCACCCTCGATAGTAGTAACCATTGCGGCGCGCGGTACGTCACTCGAAATATAGTATTCATCGCGTTGTGCGATACGTCCCTTGAAATGTACATCCTCTTTCAATTCCTTATTCTTTCTCAATGCACATAACACTTGTCACAACCATGTCTCATAGTAATGCAAATGACATGTTCACACAAATAATGAGGAGATGACCATTTTCATAACATTGCACTATTCACAACAACATAAACATGATATCACATCAACAATGATTTAACAAGCTTTCAAACCTTCCTCAACACATCACACATAAACAATTAACCATAGTGTCTTTTGTTACCTTTTTCATTATTAGAATTAATCAACGTGGACAAGTCAACCATCATCAAGTCCCATTACTCCCAAACATACACCACAACGAAATACACGCATTCCATGCACTTAACAACAATTTAGAAATCCACTTGTCTCAAATAGTTGAACATTCACTCCATGATTTGAGCCTTCCCCTTTTTCGTTGTACTTCCAGCTCAAAGCAATCTATTCACATTAATAATCACAATAAGGTTTCGAAACTAACAACACTCGTATTACAGTAGGTCTAGCCTAAACTCAAGAACTCCCTTAATATATATAATCAAATTCCTAAGTTTCAAGTCTAGAGTTTAGTCTCAATATTTCCAAACAACATAATTTTCAGTGATTTATATATAGGAAAAATTACATAAATTGATACATTTTAATAAAGAATTACTGATTTTAGCAATATTTTTTTTATGTATTACCATTTATAGCAATATTATGTTAAATCTGCCAAATGTATTAAAAGTAAATTATGTATGCAATATATGTGAATAATATGAATTATAATTGTTTTTGAAATATATTATGTTTGTTTGGTAAAAATTTGGCACATTGTATTATAAGTGTATTAAAATATGTGATAAATGAATTATCTATCATTAAAATTTGTATTATATGTGAATAAAAAATTGTTTTTTGTAATATGAATTAAACTTGTATTATAAATGAATTAAAAGTGATCAAATTAAAAAAATATATTATTGCTATAAATGATAAATATTTTTTTTATTATAGTATATTTATGTAAGTTTTCCTTTTATATATCGCAATATACCCACTATTTAATACATATTTCAAGATATCAAAAATTGAATCATAATATAAGAATTAAATAAAAATAATTAAAGTCGAAATTAATTTCCCAACACACCAATGACGGACCGCAAAACTAACTTCTGAAACAACCTAATTTCAGTATTCCAAATCAATATTCCTCCTCACTATTAATAATCCTAATCTTGGTCTAATCATTAGTAGTAATCATTGTCCAATGATTAGACCATACTACTTATACACATTTATAACTACAAGTTCAGAACATCAAACTTATACATCAATTTTTGATTTCTTTATTAAATTTTTTCCACGATTAAATTTCAATTTTTTCTTTTTCTTTAACAAAAAACTATGCTAATAATAATAAAATATCAATATGACATTTATCGTGATATGCGTATATACAACAATACAAAGGTGAATGTAGTTACCTTTTTTGGTGTTCATGTGCCGTCGATGCACAAGTTAATATCTTTTCCTTTTCCTTGTATTTCCTTTTTGTTTTTAAATAAAGTAGGTATTCAAAGTGTTAAATTTTACTAACTTAATTTAATTATATGGAATAAATGGTACAAGGTCTTAAATAAATAATATTTTAGTCCATTAACTATCGATTAAGTCAATTATCCATAATTACCCATCAAATAATTAATTAAAGTCAATGAATAGTCCGAAATTAGCAAAAATAACCTTCTGGGTCATTACAATATTACATATTTTACTACTAATTAAAAGTTTCCTATCACATGTTGAGGAGAATACACTTAGATACATGTATTTTTTCTCACAGAATACACTAAAATAGAGAGGGATGTGAGCACGATTCGTTATGTATCTTGGATACATGCGAATAACACTAGATACACATATATCTACGTATTTGGTGTGACTCACGTGTATTTGGGATATCAAATACATAGGAGAGTGGTGAGGGAGATGAGAGAGATGCGAGTGAGATTTGTTATATATTCCAAATACATGTGAATCTACTTGTATACAATGTATGTAGAACAAATTACACTTTATTTTGACCTCATGTATTCTGAAATTAACGTATCTGGACGTATCTATACACATCAAGATCTAGCAAGATACGTAATTCCAAACTAGAGTGTATCTAAGTAATTAACTTTTAAACTAGAGAAATTTATGTAAGTCCCCTTTTTGTTTACATGCCTCTTGAGAAGGTATGTGTTTTGACTATCATATCTTTATTTATTATTTTTAATCAGTAAAATATTAATCATTCTTTATTTTTAATCATTAAAATATTAATCATTTTTATTTTTAATCATTAAAATACTAATCATTCTTTAATAAATAAATAAAAAGTTTAATCTAAGCTATCAATATCGGAGGATATATATATGTCCATCCCTTAATTTTTCATGCTAACCAATGAATGCTTGTTACTTTTGGATAATTTTTCTTATTTGGAATATTAGCAATGAAGTCATAACATCTAATATATTTAGTAAAAATAATAATATTTTAAAATATTTTTTTAAAATGTCAAAATACAATGTTTTATAAAAAAATATATATTCAGAATTTTAGTTTATATTGTATCCATCGACAATAAACTCTTTTTTACATTGACACATACTTTTAGGCAAGTTTCTTTTTTATTACTGATATTTTTTATTTTATAAAAAAGATAAATATCAAATATAATAATATAAAGAAATTAGGTTCTACTTTTATTATATCCATTAAGTTATGATTCTCTTTCCTTACTAAATGAAATTACCATATCTTTTATCATTTATAATAGCAGTGAAGCAAATTGAAAGCATTAATCATTGATACAATTTAAAGAGAAACTATTACCAATCATTAAAATTTCTTTATTTTCTTTCTTTATAGAGTTAAGTGAATTCTTGCTCCTCTTTTTTGGAATTTCACTCCTCCCGATTAATCTAATACCCAATAACATTTCTTCTTCACCTTTCACGTTTCTACGCCCACTTTTCATGTTATAGCGCTTTTTTCATGTTTCCAGATCTCTTTCTTGAAGGTGCTCATAAATTATTCATCAAAATATATATTTTAATTCAAGAAATTTTCTCCATCGTTAAACGAAATCTCTTTTTTAAATAAAGTTGATTTCTTGATTGGCAAGGTAATTTCCATTATTTATTTAGATTTATTTTGATTTGATGTTTAAGATCACCGATTATGATGTGTACTTCAGATTCTATGTATTACAGATTTCAATATCATTATTTATGATTTATATTTCGCATTGCACATATTACAAATTTTTCGTTAATATTTTTATTTTTATGCAAGTTTGTTTACATAAGCATCTAATTTTTATACATCTCAGATTTTTAGTTGATTAAATAATTTTTTTTGATTTTTTTATTTAGTTTCAATATTTCAGATTTATTAGAATCTACAAATCCATTCATATGTTTATTTTGTTTGATTTTCAATATATTTGTATTTGCTTTTAGGGTTTTAGATTCGGGAAAAACATATGTATGTCTACAATGTACGAATCAACAGTTTATTTGTGTATTCATTCTATCTACATAGCAAAAAGTTTTACATTTTTTGTTTTTACATTGTATTTCAATCTCAATTAGTATACCAACATGTTTGTATTTCCTTCTTAAGTTGTATTTTTCCTAACTGTATGCTAACAATTTTATATTTCATTGGGTATTCATTCTGTATTTCAATCCCAATTTATATGTGAACAAGTTTGTATTTCTCTTTGGTTTTGTATTCTACCTAATTGTATACTAACAAGTTCGTATTTTATGTGTCTACTTTACCTTTCAAAGTCACTTGGTATTTCAAATGAAGAGAGTATTTCTTTTATATCCACAACTTTATATTCAATCTCACTTTGTATTTATAAATTTGTATATTCATCTCATTTTTTTATTCATATATTGTTGTATTCAACATATAGTTCATGATCGATTAGTTTGTATTTTACCTTTCAAAGTCACTTTATATTTCAAATGAAGAAAGTATTTCTTTTTGTATTCACAACTTTATATTCAATCTCACTTTGTATTTATAACTTTGTATTTTCATCTCACTTTTTTATTCATATATTGTTGTATTAAACATATAGTTCATATATAGTTCATAAACGATTAGTTACATTCATTTAATGGGATACAAATTATTGTATGCATTCAAACGGAAAAAACAACTACTAAACTATAAAAAATAATTTCATTCGTTTTACATCATAATTTGGATAAAAAATATCCGAAAAAACTATAAATCTCAATACATACAAAGATTTTACTGATTCAATTAGAAAAAAGCACACTCTTGTACTCTACATATTGTTGCCGATCTGTGTTATAAAATCAGAAATTACTGGTTCTAATAAATTATTCAGAAACACGAAGTAACTGAGAATTTTTATAACCAGTAAATAAGATGAACAGAAATTTATTTGTAAAAAATAATTTAATCTGTAAAAACGTACCAGAATCTGGAATCCTCTTATTGAAAATTTAGGAAGAAAATCAAGTCCACTGAATTCACAGTGTCCCCTTAAGGAAATTATTCCCCTCTAGTATCCGAGGTTTGATTTGGAATATAACCTCCCAGGGTAAAATGATTTTAAGTCGATGAGTATAGATACCAAAAACTCTCTTGTCGTGAATCAATCCACAAAGAGGAAAGTACACGAAGAAATATGTGATTTCAAGAAGAAGGAAGATCGAGAAAAATTAAGTAGTTAATATTACGAAGACTGAATGGTATTTATAGGCAAGAAGAATATATTCGAAAGGTTGCAACCCTTTCGTAATTAACACGACCATTAATGAAAGGTTGCAAACTTTCAAATGGTATTGACTGTTCCTGAAAGTTGCAACCTTTCAGAACAGTCATGGCGGGAAATTTTGAATATAACGGAATTTAAAACGGGTCACTCGCGCGGATCCGAGTCGGGTCGGGTTTTAACTAAAAAAATTAAAAACATTTCGGTTATCAACTAATTTATTGAAAATAATTTTTGGCCATTTAAATTAATTAATAAATAATTAAAATAAATTTTGTCCAAAAAATTATCTCTCGATCGATCATTTGCCAAAGCCAAAGCCAAAGCGAAGCGAGCGGCGGCGGCGGCACGGTGCGAGGGTCCCTCTTTCCAACCCTTTTAACAATTAATAGGAGTGTTTATTTATTTAAACTCTCCTATTTTCCTTTCCATTACCGATGAGGGACTATTGCCTTTTTTCAATAAAGCATTAGAGGACTTTTCAAGTTCCCAACCTTCCAAGTTCTAAACCTTTCAAATTCCTCTCCTTCCCTCTATTTCCCATCAATTCTTGCTACATACCCAACAATCCCCCACATTGATGGGGAATAGTTATAACATAGGAATGCACGGACAATTGTGTACTTTACAAGCAAGGATTAATTGCATCTGGATAAGTAGGTTTCCCCTTGGACTTTCCGTAGTGAACATATGTCGGATATACTCAGTCAATCGGTAGATGTGATATCTTTGAACCGTCGAACTTTGGTGTATACCTAGACAACCATGTGTCATACAATTAACTCTTTACTGTTTATGATTCTTACGGTTGTGTTCGTTTCAGCCATGAACACCTCCTAGTTTCATGAGTGTATAGAGAATAGGCTTTTGACATAAATTCTCTTTGAAGCGGCTTCCACTTCACACTCACATAGGTGATTTCTAACCGTGTCATCTCGTAGATACACTATTTGGTCAAATCTACCAAACTTAGCAAATCATTAAAAACTTTAAGCTTTATTACCTCATTAACAAGCCTTAAAGTCTTAACCTTTTCCTGAACATTGTCTTCATCATGAGAATGGATTGAGTTATTTGACAATGTCGAACCGTCAGCCACAACTTTGTTTTTCTCCTTGAATCTAGCTCTTGGGATCTCCAGTCTGCTAGATAGAGTTACCGTCATGCTGACTTGTCCTAAGCCGTAAACCCATTCCCTTAGATGATCTTTCAACTGCCTCTCTCACTAGGCCTTTCGTTAGTGGATCTGACACATTATCGCTTGACTTTACATAGTCAATTATGATAATTCCACTAGAGAGCAATTGTCTTATGGTGTTATGTCTACGTCGTATATGACGAGACTTTCCATTGTACATAATGCTCCCTGCCCTGCCTATTGCTGCTTGACTATCGCAATGTATGCAAATTGGTCCGACAGGTTTGGGCCAGAATGGAATATCCTCTAGGAAATTCCGGATCCATTCTGCTTCTTCACCAGCCTTATCCAAAGCAATGAATTCGGATTCCATTGTGGAGCGAGCAATACATGTCTGTTTGGAAGATTTCCAAGAGACAGCTTCTCCACCAAGTATGAATACATAACCACTCGTGGAATTTACATCATTTGACCCGGTGATCCAATTTGCATCACTATATCCTTCAATCACAGCAGGATATTTATTATAATGCAAAGCATAATGTTGTGTCCATTTTAGATAACCCAACACACGTTTCATAGCCATCCAGTGAGTTTGATTCGAATTACTAGTGTACCGACTCAGTTTACTAATAGCACATGCTATATCTGGTCGTGTGCAATTCATAATATACATCAAACTTCCCAACACTCTGGCATATTCCAATTGAGAGTCACTTTGACCTTCATTCTTTTTAAATGTACAACTTAAATCAATTGGAGTTTTGAGTACATTGAAATTCAAGTAATTGAACTTATCCAATACTTTTTCAATATAATGAGATTGAGATAATGCTAGTCCCTGGGGAGTTTTGATAATCCTGACCCCTAAGATCAAATCAGCAACTCCTAAGTCTTTCATATCGAACTTATTGGACAACATGCGCTTAGTAGCATTTATATCATCAATTTCTTTACTCATTATTAAAATGTCATCAACATACAAACAAACAATAACTTCATGATTCATAATATTTTTTATGTAAACACATTTATCACATTCGTTAATCTTGAATCCATTTGCCAACATTACTTGATCAAATTTAGCATGCCATTGTTTGGGTGCTTGCTTGAGTCCATAAAGTGACTTCACAAGTCTGCACACTTTCTTTTCTTTACCAGGAACTATAAACCCTTCAGGTTGTTCCATGTAAAATTTCTTCCTCTAACTCTCCATTTAAGAAGGCTGTCTTTACATCCATTTGGTGGATTTTAAGATCATGCACTGCTGCAAGTGCTATTAACATCCTAATTGATGTTATCATTGTTACTGGAGAATATGTGTCAAAGTAGTCCAGACCTTCCTTTTGTCTGTACCCTTTGACTACCAGTCTAGCCTTGTATTTGTCAATAGTCCCATCAGGTTTCATTTTCCTTTTAAAGATCCATTTTGATCCTAAAGGTTTATTTCCTGGAGGAAGATCAGTCAATTCCCAAGTGTGATTGCTTAAAATTGATTCAATCTCACTATTGACTTCTTCTTTCCAATAAGTTGACTCTGACGAAGACATAGCTGCTTTAAATGTTTGAGGCTCATTTTCAAGCAATAGTGCTACAAAATCTGGTCCGAAAGAAACAGATTTTCGTTGTCGAGTACTTCGCCTAGGTTCCTCACTAGTTAGAATATTTTCCATTGATTCTTCTCGTGGTCGTTTAGATCTTTCACTTGTTGACTCACTTTCAGTTTTATACGGATAAATATTTTCAAAAAACTCTGCATTATCTGATTCAATTATCGTATTAACATGAATCTCAGGATTATCAGATTTGTGAACCAAAAATCGACAGGCTTTACTATTCACAGCATATCCAATAAAGACACAATCTATTGTTTTGGGTCCAATTTTAACCCTCTTAGGTAAAGGAACCTCTACCTTGGCTAAACACCCCCACACTTTAAAATATTTCAAGTTGGGTTTTCTTCCTTTCCACAACTCATATGGAATTGATTGTGTTTTTCGATGGGGTACTCTATTGAGTATTTTATTAGCTGTAAGAATGGCTTCCCCCCAAAGATTTCGCGGTGAACCAGAATTGATCATTAAGGCATTCATCATTTCCTTTAATGTTCTGTTTTTCCGTTCTGCCAAACCATTTGACTGTGGTGTATAAGGTGCAGTAGTTTGATGAATAATACCATATTCCAAACATATCTCTTCAAAAGGAGATTCATATTCTCCACCCCTATCACTCCGAATCATTTTTATCTTTAGATTCAATTGGTTTTCCACTTTATTTTTGTATTGCTTAAATGCATCAATTGCTTCATCCTTACTATTAAGCAAGTATACATAACAAAATCGAGTGCAGTCATCAATAAAAGTTATGAAGTACTTTTTTCCACCACGAGATGGTGTTGACTTCATATCGCATATATCTGTGTGAATTAAGTCTAAAGTTTTAGAATTTTTTTCAACAGACTTGTAAGTATGTTTAACAAACTTACTTTTCACACAAATTTCACATTTCGACTTATCGCATTTAAAATCAGGCAATACTTCTAAATTAACCAATTTTCGCAAGGCTTTGTAATTTACATGTCCCAAACGGGCATGCCATAAATCACTTAACTCCAATAAGTAAATGTAAGCGAAATTTTTATTGATACTGTCAATAACCATTACATTTAATTTGAAAAGACCCTCATTGAGATAGCCCTTTCCTATGAACATTTCATTCTTACTTATTACAGCTTTATCACTAACTAGGACACACTTAAACCCGTTCTTAACGAGTAGTGCAGCAGAAACTAAATTCTTCTTAATAGTAGGGACATGCAAAACATTGTTTAAAGTCAACACTTTGCCGGATGTCATTTTCAACATTACTTTGCCAGTTCCTGCAATCCTTGTTGTTGCTGTGTTTTCCATGAATAAATCTTCATCGTACTCAGCAGGAGTGTATGTTGCAAAGGCTTCTTTTGCAGAGCAATTATGTCTAGTGGCACCTGAGTCGAGAAATCACTCCTTGGGATTTCCAACTAAGTTACACTCCGATATCATTGCACACAAGTCATCTGCATCTTCCATTTTTTCCACGATGTTTGCTTGATTTTTGCCTTTGCCTTTGTTTTTGTCCTTTCTTGGAGCATGACAATCAGAAGATCTATGACCAGCCTTGCCACAATTATAACAGTTGCCTTTGAATTTCTTCTTGGCCTGTTCTGACTTCTGCCCGTTGGTCTTCTTTCTCTTTTTGTCTTTGGTAGGAGCTTCTTCAACGATATTAACTCCAATGATTGTTGAACTCTTACGCGACTTCTTTTCGGCAATTCTGTTATCTTCCTCAATCTTGAGCCGAATCACAAGATCTTCAAGCTTCATTTCTTTACGCTTGTGCTTTAGATAATTCTTGAAATCATTCCACGAAGGAGGCAACTTTTCGATCATTGCAGCCACTTGAAAAGCTTCATTTACTACCATATCTTCAGCAATCAGATCATGGAGAATAAGTTGAAGTTCCTGCACTTGTGATCCAATACTCAACATGCGGCATTTACAATTACCATAACCCTTGGTCACAACACCAAGCACATCAATGAGGACTCACTTCTCCCCATCATACTCATTTGCGAATTAGGTTCATTAAATTGAGTATATTAACATATTTCAAGATTCATTATCTTTATTTCTCTTGTGTCGGTACATGACACTCCACTCCATATACTATCCTGGTGTCGGAACGTGACACTCCGATCCATATTCTATCCTGGTGCCGGAACGTGGCACTCCGATCCTCATTCTATCCTAGTACCGGAACGTGGCACCCGATCCATATACTATCCTGGTGTCGAAACGTGACACTCCGATCCTCATATACTATCCTGGTACCGGAACGTGGCACCCGATCTATATACTATCCTGGTGTAGGAACGTGACACTCTGATCCTCATATACTATCCTGGTACTGGAACGTGGCACCCGATCCATATACTATCCTGGTGTCGGAACGTGACACTCCGATCCTCATATACTATCCTGGTGTCGGAACGTGACACTCCGATCCTCATATACTATCCTGGTACCGGAACGTGGCACCCGATCCCCTAATCTCACTACTTTCGTTCATCAAGCCTTCTTTTATACCAAGGCATCATCATTAACAAAGTAGATTAGGGTTTTTCAAGATTTAGGATTCAATAGCTTCATCATGCTTATTTTATCACAATTATATAATCACATTCATGCAAGCATACAATTGAGCATATAGAAGGGTTTACAATACTACCAATACATATTATTCGCTATTAAGAGTTCACTACGAATAGCATAAAAACCATAACCTACCTCCACCGAAGATTCGTGATCAAGCAAGCAAATTCCCCAAAGCTTGTGTTTTTCCTCTCTCTCGATCGATCGTTCTCCCTCTCTTTGTTCTTTCTATTTTTCTTATTCAAACCCTCTTTCTTTTACCCTAATTAGCATATAATTATGTATAAAAGATGGCAATAGTAATCCACTAATTAACTCAAGGTTACCTCTTTTAACCCCCAAGTAATTGAGTTATTAATATTAAACCACTAACTTTATAATTATATGCAGAAATAGTTCAAAACGCCCCTTAAATTACTTAACAGAAATCCGACCCAGCCTGGGATTACGCAGCCTGTGACGGCCCGTCGTGCCTGCGATGGTCCGTCCTGCCATGTTGTCACGAAGTTCAGAGACTTAATTTCTGTGGAAGATGTGTGACGGTCCGTCGTGCCCACGACGGTCCGTCCAGCCATTCCGTCATGAAGTTCAGAGAGTCGATTTCAGTACCCAAATTTCAGAATTCTAAGTGTTTTGAAACGAGACCCCCTCGACGGTCCGTCGTGGGATCCGTCGTCTCAGCCAATTTTTCCAGAAATAAAATTTGTTGCTCAAAACGACTAAACAGGTCGTTACAATAGATACCAATTTACCCATCGTTCATCCTCGAACGATCACAAGAAGAAAAACAAGGGCGAAAAGGAGTACCTGAATCTGTAAACAGATGTGGGTATCTTTCTTGCATATCTGCCTCCTTCTCCCAAGTGGCTTCTTCAACCGGCCGATTCTTCCATTGCACCTTGATGGATGCAATCTCCCTTGACCTCAACTTGCGGACTTCTCTTGCTAAAATAGCAACAGGCTCCTCCTCATAAGACAAATTCTCATCAAGCAAAACTGAATCCCAACGGATAATGTAGTTTCCATCCCCATGGTATCTTTTCAGCATAGACACATGAAATACCGGATGCACTCCGGACAGCCCTGGAGGCAAGGCTAATTCATAAGACACCTCCCCTACTCGCTTAAGTACTTCAAAGGGACCAATATACCTTGGGCTAAGCTTACCTCGCTTACCAAACCGCATCACCCCTTTCATGGGTGAAACCTTCAGCAAGACTTGTTCACCCTCCATGAACTCCAAGTCTCTAACCTTTCGATCCGCATATTCTTTTTGCCTACTTTGAGCCGCTAGAAGCTTTTCTTGAATGCATTTCACTTTATCTAACGATTCCCTCAGAAGGTCAGTACCCCAAGGTCTGACCTCAAACGCATCAAACCAACCAATGGGAGACCTACATATCCTCCCATACAGTGCCTCAAATGGGGCCATGTCAATACTTGAGTGATAGCTATTATTGTAGGAGAACTCTGCCAAAGGTAAGAAGCTATCCAAATGGCAACCAAATTCTATCACACATGCACGAAGCATATCCTCCAACACTTGAACCGTTCGCTCAGACTGACCATCGGTCTGAGGGTGAAATGCGGTACTTAGATCCAACCTAGTACCCAATTCCGCATGCAATGTTTTCCAAAACTTAGATGTAAACTGCGTACCTCTATCTGATATAATGGAGAGTGGAACTCCATGCAACCGAACAACTTCCGAGATGTAAATTTTGACTAACTTCTCTGCATTGTAAGTCACCTTGACCGGAATGAAATGAGCAGACTTAGTTAACCTATCAACAATCACCCAAATGGAGTCATACTTACCCATTGTCTTTGGAAGACAAACCACAAAGTCCATTGCAATTCTTTCCCACTTCCATTACGGAATGGGCATTCTCAGAAGTGTTCCTCCGGGCCTCTGGTGTTCATACTTTACTTGTTGACAATTTGGACATTTGGCAACAAAATCCACAATGTCACGCTTCATTCTACTCCACCAAAAGTGTTGCTTTAGGTCACGATACATCTTGGTTGCACCAGGATGTATAGAATACCTTGAACTATGAGCCTCTATCAGAATAGTGTTGATCAAATCATCGACGCGGGGTACGCATACCCTTCCCTTAATTCTCAAAACACCTTCCTCATCGATTTGTGCTTCCTTAGCCTCTCCTCGCAACACTTTATCTCGGATCCGGAACAATTTCTCATCATTAAACTGCTTTCCCTTAATCTTGTCAAGGAATGAAGATCTTGCCTCCACACGAGCCAAAATTCCTCCCTTCTCATTTACCTCTAACCTCATAAAGTCATTAGCCAGAATCTGAACTTCTCTAGCTAATGGGCGTCTAGAAACTTGCAAATGATCTAGACTTCCCATGCTTCCGGCCTTTCTACTTAAAGCATCTGCCACAACATTAGCTTTTCTCGGATGATACAAGATTGTGATATCGTAGTCCTTCAGTAGTTCCATCCATCTCCTCTGTCTCAAGTTTAAATCTTTCTGAGTAAAGACATACTGTAGGCTACGATGATCCGTATAGACTTCCCACTTAACCCCATATATATAGTGCCTCCATTGCTTTAATGCAAACACTACCGCGGCCAATTCCAAATCATGGGTTGGATAGTTACGTTCATGAACTTTTAATTGCCTTTAAGCATAAGCAATCACATTCTTCTCTTGCATTAGCACTGCACCCAAACCCGAATACGATTCATCACAATAAACTATGAAGTTCTTACCTTCCATTGGCAAGGTGAGAATGGGTGCAGTAGTCAACAAAGTCTTGAGCTTCTGAAAGCTCTCTTCGCACTCGTCCGACCATGCAAATGGAACATTCTGCTTAGTCAAGCTTGTCAATTGGGAAGCAATAGAAGAGAACCCCTTGACAAATCGGCGGTAGTAGCTAGCTAAACCAACAAAGCTCCTTACTTCTGACACATTAGTAGGTCTCTCCCAATTCTTCACTGCTTCAATCTTAGATGGATCCACCATCACTCCATCCTTAGAAACCACGTGTCCCAAGAAGGACACTGCATCTAGACAAAACTCACACTTGGAGAATTTGGCATAAAGCTTTTCCTCCCTCAACATTTCCAATACAATTCTCAAGTGCTCCTCATGTTCTTCCTTACTCTTTGAGTATACCAATATATCATCAATGAATACGATGACAAAGAGATCCAAATATGGCTTAAAAATCCCATTCATCAAGATAATGAAAGCAGCAGGGGCATTCGTAAGCCCAAAGGACATTACTAAGAACTCATAATGCCCATATCTGGTCCGAAAAGCAGTCTTGGGCACATTCGTTGCCCGTATTTTCAATTGATGATAACCAGATCTCAAATCGATTTTTGAGAAGGTGCAAACACCTTGTAACTGATCGAACAAATCATCAATGCGAGGAAGAGGATACTTGTTCTTAATAGTTACCTTATTCAGTTGTCTATAGTCTATGCACATCCGAAAACTTCCATCCTTCTTCTTCACAAACAAAACAGGAGCACCCCAAGGAGATGCACTTGGTCTAATAAAGCCTTTTCCTAACAATTCTTGAAGTTGAGCCTTTAACTCTCTTAACTCCGTGGGAGCCATTCTATAAGGGGGTATAGAAATGGGGCGAGTACCCGGTTCCAGATCAATGCAAAAATCAATATCCCTATCCGGTGGCATACCAGGAAGATCTGCAGGGAACACATCCAGAAACTCACGGACTATCGAAACCGACTCAATTGAAGGTACTTGGGTAGTGTCATCCCTGAGATGTGCCAAGAAAGCTAAACACCCTTTACTAATCATTCTCTTAGCACGAAGAAAGGAGATGATACGCACCGGAGTGGAAGTGTAGTCACCCTCCCACACTAACGGGTCTGTCCCAGGCTTGGCTAACGTCACGGTTTTAGCATTACAATCCAATATTGCAAAATTTGGAGAAAGCCAAGTCATACCCAGAATTACATCGAAGTCAACCATTTCTTGAAAGGATTTTGCCGTAGCCGCTACCTGTAAGGCTGAAATCCGCAATTCTGACCTCAACCCTTTCACAAAACGGCGAATCCGCTCTTGTGGACTGAAACAAAGTTGGGTGGCATACATGGATAATGCACGAAACTTAGCCTCATATGCAGTAACTGACATCCTACCTTGCTCTAGGCTCAAAAACTCATCTCTTTTCCTATCCCTCAAAGTCCGGGGGATATACTTATCCATAAACAAGCTAGAGAATGAGGCCCAAGTCATAGGTGGTGCCTCTTTTGGTTGACACTCAACATGTGACCGCCACCACATTTTGGCGTTCCCTTGAAACTGATAAGTCACAAACTCAACACCAAACCGTTCTACTATACCCATCTTGTGTAGTAGCTCATGACAGTCAACCAGAAATGGTAGGCATCCTCCGATTCAGCACCCTTGAAGACTGGAGGTTTCAATTTCAAGAACTTACTTAAAAGTTCATGCTGATCATTTGTCATTATAGGCCATGTAGTCAGACGAGGAAACATGCCTATTTCCAATGAGGCATCCATGTGGGGAGCCCCAGCAGCGGCATGTTGTACCTCTGGAACCTGAGGTGCTGGTGCGGAAAACACTGGAGGTGTCTGGTCTTGATCAGATAACCCGCTAAGATAAGCAAGAACCTGATTGATCATCTCTGGGGTAGGTTGGGGTGGCAATTCCTCATTCAACACTTGTTCATTCTCCCCTTCCCCACCCTCTCTTACCACTTCCCCAGTTGGTGGAGGAGTCACCGCCCTACTACCAGATGGGCTAGGTGCTTGTCCTCTTCCTCTAGAGGACATCCTCCCACGACCTCTTCCACGGCCTCTTTCCACTACTCCTCTTCGAGCTACAGCCCCAGTGGCTGGCTCAGACGCTTCTTGTCTTGCCGGTGTCGGTGTTGGCGCGGTTGTTGCTCTAGTTCTAACCATCCGCGAAATAGAGTGAAGATGGTCAGATACCAATTTGTATCACCTAGATACCAATTGGATCCAAGTAATAGCACGAAAGAAAGAAAGAAAGAATGGAATTTTCCTAAAGTCTTATAGCCTCTCAAAGAAAAGTAAAGGCGTCCCCCTACCGTTTCTTAAGACTCTACTAGACTCGTTCTTGTGTGATGAGACCAACGAACCTAATGCTCTGATACCAAGTTTGTCACGACCCAAAATCGAGCCGCGACTGGCACCCACACTTACCCTCCTATGCGAGCGAACCAACCAATCTAAACCCCAACATTTTAAACATAATGAACAAAATACAATGCGGAAGACTTAAACTCATTAATGAAAACCAATTCAATAACTTCTAAAATTCAAAAACTATTATTATCCCCAAAATCTGGAAGTCATCACCACAAGAACATCTATGATAAAATTACTAAACTAAGAGTATTCTAAGAATCTAAAATAAATAAAAAGCTAGTCCATGCCGGAAGTTCAAGGCATCAAGACATGAAGAGTAAGATCCAGTCCAAGCTAGAAGCGTTAGCTCACCCTGAAATCCGGTGTAATGAAGACTGGCTAGAGTTGCGGTTGAGTTGAAGACGACGGTACGTTTGCTGCACTCCACAAATGACAAAGAAAGAAACATACAAGTAGGGGTCAGTACAAAACACAAGTACTGAGTAGATATCATCGGCCAACTCAAAATAGAAAACAGTATATATCAGATAATATCATAAAATCAACTACAATACTCAACATGCGGCATTTACAATTACCATAACCCTTGGTCACAACACCAAGCACATCAATGAGGACTCACTTCTCCCCATCATACTCATTTGGAAATTAGGTTCATTAAATTGAGTATATTAACATATTTCAAGATTCATTATCTTTATTTCTCTTGTGTCGGTACGTGACACTCTGCTCCATATACTATCCTGGTGTCGGAACGTGACACTCCGATCCATATTCTATCCTGGTGCCGGAACGTGGCACTCCGATCCTCATTCTATCCTAGTACCGGAACGTGGCACCCAATCCATATACTATCCTGGTGTCGGAACGTGACACTCCGATCCTTATATACTATCCAGGTATCGGAACGTGGCACCCGATCCATATACTATCCTGGTGTAGGAACGTGACACTCCGATCCTCATATACTATCCTGGTACCGGAACGTGGCACCCGATCCATATACTATCCTGGTGTCGGAACGTGACACTCCGATCTTCATATATTATCCTGGTGTCGGAACGTGACACTCCGATCCTCATATACTATCCTGGTACCGAAACGTGGCACCCGATCCCCTAATCTCACTACTTTCGTTCATCAAGCCTTCTTTTATACCAAGGCATCATCATTAACAAAGTAGATTAGAGTTTTTCAAGATTTAGGATTCAATAGCTTCATCATGCTTATTTTATCACAATTATATAATCACATTCATGCAAGCATACAATTAAGCATATAGAAGGGTTTACAATACTACCAATACATATCATTCGCTATTAAGAGTTTACTACGAATAGCATAAAAACCATAACCTACCTCCACCGAAGATTTGTGATCAAGCAAGCAAATTCCCCAAAGCTTGTGTTTTTCCTCTCTCTCGATCGATCGTTCTCCCTCTCTTTGTTCTTTCTATTTTTCTTATTCAAACCCTCTTTCTTTTACCCTAATTAGCATATAATTAAGTATAAAAGATGACAATAGTAATCCACTAATTAACTCAAGGTTATCTCTTTTAACCCCCAAGTAATTGAGTTATTAATATTAAACCACTAACTTTATAATTATATGCAGGAATAGTCCAAAACGCCCCTTAAATTACTTAACAGAAATCCGACCCAGCCTGGGATTACGCAGCCTGTGACGGCCCGTCGTGCCTGTGACGGTCCGTCCTGCCATGTCGTCACGAAGTTCAGAGACTTAATTTGTGTGGAAGATGTGTGACGGTCCGTCGTGCCCACGACGGTCCGTCCTGCCATTCCGTCACGAAGTTTAGAGAGTCGATTTCAGTACCCAAATTTAAGAATTCTAAGTGTTTTGAAACGAGACCCCCTCGACGGTCCGTCGTGCCCATGACGGTCCGTCGTGGGATCCGTCGTCTCAGCCAGTTTTTTCAGAAATAAAATTTATTGCTCAAAACGACTAAACAGGTCGTTACATATTGTTGGATATAAATAAATATCAAATCATAAACATTTTTTGTGGTGCTTAAAAAGGAGTAAATGGGGTAATAGATACAGAGGATGTGGGAGCAGTTTGTGGGTGATTAAATAAGTTATTTAAAATTTTAAAAAATATTATATAAGTGACAGTTATTTTATTTTTATTAACAATAATTTTTAAATTGAGATATATATAAAAAAAAATAATACTTGATAGTTTCATAAAATTAGGCTTTGAAGTAAATTTCATGTGAACGGATGCGTTGAAAAAAGAATTTGAAGTTCAATTTTTTTTTGTTTTCATTCTTGTTTTTAAATTTAATATAATTATATCAGTTTTTTATTTTATTTTTTAATTGAAATTATATTTTTATTTTTGTTCTTAACAATATGTTTTTAATTGAAAAAATCGGAATTTTATGGTAGTTACAGTGAGGTCACACATATTTTTGAAATTCTATTATTATTATTATTATTATTATTATTATTATTATTATTATTATTATTATTATTATTATTATTATTATTATTATTATTATAATGTCTGATTAAAAGGATTTTAAAATTTAGTGAATTATAATAAAATAGCCAATTTTCCATCGACCATATATTTTTTCAAACTGTTTTAAATTTCTCTTTTGTTTTAAAATAGAATTTATTTAAATTAACTAAATACATTTAAGTTATTGGATTTGGCTTTCTAATTTAAATTAATTAAAAATAAAAATTCAAGAATAATTATGTAGTTGATATGTCCTTTTTTTCTTCTTCTGATATATATAAATAGACAATGAAAATAAGTTAGTGCTATAATATATACGAGTTCTTTTTTCAAAAAAAAATACATATTCCTTATAAAATATTTATTAAATGAGTCATCTTTTTAATAATATGGTGAAATTAATATAAAAGAAAAAAAAAATTGTCAAATCATAATTAATTTTATAGTTATTTTAAATAAATTTAAAAAAATTGACAAAATAAAAGACATAGGTGTAAATAATATCCTTAAACCATGTGGGATGTGACCGTTGTTTCTATGAAATAATATAACTATATAGAATCAGTAAACAAAATGCATCCACAAAATTCTCCTTAGAAGTAGGAGAAGTTGTCTATTCAAACACAAGAAGGTATTTCAAGATCTTTGACAACTACAGGTGTCATATCTCTTTGATCATAATAAAAATTTACATAACAAAAATTTACACTAATCGCTACCATTATGGCTTTTGGAGAAGCTGTGGTCGGTGAATCCTCAGACAAAGCAACACTTTTACCGAAAGAAGAAGAAGATGAAACCCCTCTTCTTGAAAACACTAAATCTTGTCTTCCCAAAACCTTTGCCAATTTCTTCATTGCTATTGTTGGTGCTGGTGTTCTTGGCCTTCCTTATACATTTATGAAGACTGGTTGGATCACAGGCATTTGCACTCTTTTAGCCGTTGCTCTTTTAACCTATCATGGCATGATGCTTCTTATTCATACAAGAAGAAGACTTGATCTTACCTTAATTGGTGATTCCACAATTTCGTCATTTGGGGATCTTGGTTTCGCTGTTTGTGGTCCAGTAGGTAGATTTGCTGTTGATGTTATGATTGTTTTATCTCAATCTGGATTCTGTGTTGGATATCTCATTTTCATTGGTAATACATTATCTCATCTTGCAAGTTTATCAAAAGGTTTTGGGATTCCTCTGTTTTCCTCTGCTAAGAGCTTGTATATATGGGGTTGTTTTCCATTTCAATTGGGATTAACTTCTATTCCATCATTAACACTTTTAGCCCCTCTGAGTATATTTGCTGACATTGCACAGATTGGTGCTATGGGTGTTGTTATGGTTGAGGATGTGCAAACGTTCATGAATCAATTCCCATCGGGGGTAGAGGCATTCGGGACAATCTCTACGTTTTATTATGGTTTAGGTGTTGCTCTTTATTCATTTGAAGGTATTGGAATGGCAATACCATTAGAGACGGAGATGAAAGACAAGCCAAAATATGGGAAAGTATTGGCCTTAGCAATGTTCTTTATCGCTTTAATGTATGGTACATTTGGTGTAATGGGGTATTTTGCATATGGTTCGAGTACAAAGGACATTGTGTTGTCTAATATGGAGAAAGGAGTATTGAGCACAAGTGTAAAATTGGGGCTTTGTATTAATCTCTTCTTTACATTTCCCTTGATGTTGAATCCAGCATTTGAGGTGTTCGAGAGGAGATTTTCTAATGGAAATTATTGTGTGTGGATGAGATGGGTACTTGTTTTAGCAGTGACTATGGTGGCTTTGTTGGTTCCAAATTTTGCTGATTTTATGTCATTGGTTGGAAGTAGTACTTGTTGTGCTTTGGGGTTTATATTGCCAGCATTATTTCATTATCAAGTATTCAAAGGAGATATGGATAAAAAAGGAGCATTTATGGATTTGGGATTAATAGTGTTGGGGGTGTTTTTTGGTGTTACTGGTACTTGTTATTCCCTAATTGAGATGTTCTCTCAAGGCAAACATGTTTAATATTTATAATATGGACATTCATCATTTAAAATCATATTTGATTGTGTGATTGGGATTTATCAATTGTTTTATGTGCTTTTGATGTCTTATTAACATTTTTATGCACAACAACATGACTTAAAAGAATTGTGATGACTTTGGATATATTTATAAAACAAGTTTATTGATATGGTAAAACTTATTTTGTTACAACATTTACTACACCTATAATTATATTTGATTTTCATAATCTACTTCAAGATTTGCATTTGGCAGGGATGTATGTTGTGAATATAGGGATGACAAAACAGGCCAAATTTATGGATATTCGCTCGATTAACTCATTCGAAAAGGATTAATTATCTATTCATTTAAAAGTGGGTCAAATATGGATCAACTCATATAAACCATCTTAAAAGGATAAATTAACAATTTAGTCATAATTATTTAGTCAAAATAATAACAATTAAAAATATTTATTTAAAATGGCAGAATGACAATATTTTTATAAAATAATATGTATTCATATTTTACTATATTTTAATATTTTAAATTAATTTTATTTATGGAATGACTCATCTATTGGAGCAAAATCCACACTAATAACCGTTTTAAACTGAAAACATAAACTAATACTATTTACCTTTTTTTATACGATTTACCTTTCTTCTCCACAATTCAATTTCTTCACCATATCTCACCTTTCAAGTTTAGATTTCTTCAAAGTGCTAAATTGTCGCTCACAATGAAATTCTTTATTGTTAAACTAAAATAATTTATTAATTCAAGTAGATTTCTCTATTGGCAAGGTAATTTTTATTATTCGAAATTATATTTTTGATTTGCTGCATAAAGCACCGAAAATATACATTACGAATTTCCAGTCGAATTTATCAATTTTTGTATTTTGTTTAAATATTCATCATATATTTATAATTTTCAATTTTTTTGTGATTTTCTTTTAATTTTTTAGATTTTGTAGATTCTAGAAATACACACATATATTATTTTCTTTGATGTTGGATACATTTTAATATGTGATAAAAAAATTTAATATGATGTTGAATACATTTATATCATTATACAAAATACAATATAAAAACTAGAACGAATACAAATACAAATAATATATCGATTAGAATGAATACAATTTAGGAAAAGAAACATAATTTTGAAGAGGAAATAAAATACCCAATAAAAAAAATAAAATGAATACAAATATGTTTCTTAAATAACTACAGATTTATTTGACATATCTATTGAAATGCATACGAACTAATAAAGAAATACAAGTTTTAATTATACAAAATGCAGCATGTAACCAGAACGAATACAATTACAAATGACATACATATTGAAATGAATACAATTTAAGAAAGGATACAAAATTCTGATAATAAATAAATAAATACATTGTGAGAAAAGTATGTCAAATAGCGTATAAAATTATAGTGTTCGAATTTGTAAACTTTTAAAAAATAAAAAATTCAATCGATAAAACTCTAAGGTATTATTATAAAGTTTCATAACAATAACTAGTCTTAAAAGATAAGGACAAATAATGACCTTTAGAAAGAAGGAAGAGGTCACCTATTTTAAGTCTCACAATCTTTTGTAAGAAAAATAATAAAGATTTTCAGCAACTTTATGTAATTTGAAATATTCACCCCCCCCCCCTTTAATTTTCTCTTGTTTGTTATTTCTTAATTATATTATGTTTAAATTAAATAAAAAAAATACATAAATCAATCCATAACAAACTAAAATATTGTTATTTTTAATAAATATCAAAAATATTGTTATTGGATCCTACTGAATGTCAAAATATTGTTATTTTGAAAAATTTCACATCATAAAATATGGGTAACTCATGATTATCCACCAATTGTACACTCCTTAATCTATGTAAGGGTGTAGAAAGTAGGAACCTCTTAAAAAATACTCTTATTAAGGATGTATTTGGTATGAAAAAAAATATTTTTAATAAATTTTTTAAAAAGAAAGAGTGATTTGAGTTGGGGATGGGGAATCAAAAAAAATAAATAAGGAAAATATTTTTAAAAACATTTCGTAGACCTCGCCACTGGTAACAATTCTAGACTTGTGATCCAAGCCTTTGACCTTGACCCAACACTCGAATTTTGATCGCTCAACCTCGATTCAAGATCACTCATTTTCCAAAAAAAAAATCCTTATACCAAACACACCCTCATAAGAGAAGAAATCTTGTAATGGAAGTATAAATTTACATGGGTAATATTAATATTTATATTATTCATTGGGTTTTTTACGCATATTAAATATAAGTCAAGTCGAATATTTTATTCATTTTCACTTGACTCGTGTTTGATTGACTCATATCCAATTCGATCAACCTGCACGTTTGTTCGCTCTAGTTGAAGCTATTCTCGCTTGATCCATTACGTGTAACTAAAAGTTGGACTATTTCTAATTTTTATAAATGTCCTAACTTTTTTATATTTTATTCGACTAGCTTTCATGATTTTACGAATTTTTTTTAAAAAAAACGTGTGGATATGTTTAATGTGTTACTTGAAAATTCATTTGTTTTCATTAAGATTAAAAGCTCTAGATCTGAATACACGTGTAAAGATTAAAATTTGCATTACTAGATAGGTGTCTAGATCTAGATATTAAGATGTGGTCTCCAAATTTAAGCACGAAATGATTATCATTGTTTGTTTTCAATATCCGAATATACTTATGAAATCAAACATAATATTTAAACAATGTTATAAAAAAATTTATCTTAGCAAAAATTATTACTTTTTGATTAAAAAATATCATAATAAACAAGCATAAAATTAAAAAAAACACGAATAAATTTTTTTTAAAGGCATTATGTAATATTAAAAAGTTCAATAAGTATTGACGATACTAGTCAAAAAATAATAAATAAGGTATCACATTATCAACGCCTAACATATATTTTTTCTAATTAGAAAAACTAAAGAATTATTATCTTTTTTCCAATAACCTTAATCTCATTCTCTAACTTGTGAACATCTACCGTCATTCATACTTTTTTGTAGCTCACAACACTTTCACAGAATATACTAAAACATGTATTGTATAATGACTCTTCTCATTCAAGTTCATCTAATTTTTCATATATTCTTTAAATGTATGTGCACTGTTTTTAATCAATAACTCCAAAGCAGTAATCATCTTCTCATCAATTTAAATCTACCGAATAAGTTCCGGTTGAAACTGAAGATTGAGATGTAAAATTATTAGGAGTTCCATTATTTCTGTCACCAAGTTGTTCAACAACAATAATATATCAAAGAGTCTCAATAAAGTTATTGACGTAAGACAAAATTCTAACAAGACACCTCAAATATGTATACTTAGTTATTATTTTTAGTTATGAATAATATTTTTCACTCAAAATCCTTGATGAACACTAATATTCTATTGCAATAAGTGTTCTTGAAAAACATCTATACACCCTAAGAAAATTATTAATATATATAAAAATATTTGTAAAGATTATGAAAACTTACATGTTCAAGAGGAAAAAATTGATGTTTGATTGAGAAAAGAGAGGAAGAAAGTTTGTTGTTGAGATAGCAAAAGTCACCCAAAGACCAAAAGAGGCGTTACAATATTATTTTAGAACTTATTTAATAAGTCTGAATGATGTTAAGACTCTCCTACAAATCTGATCCGTTCAGACATTTTCAGGTCCATTAAGAGACTTTTTGAAGAAAAAAAAACTGGACTTAATGAGCTGAATATGAATCATTCAAATTCAGACCTAAAAACCAAATACACTTAATGAACTAAACCTGAATGGTTAAGATTCAGACCTCCATCAAGTGCGAACAACTGAAGTCTTAGTTAGTTGTGTATAGTTCAATCTAAAAAATCAACATAGTAATTAATATTGAAAAGATAGAAGTATTTGTAATCATTTAAAACTAATCATATATAAATTCATAAAATGATTTGAATATATCAAATTCATAAACGATTTGAATTACATTGAATTCATAAAATGATTTGAACTATATTAAATTCAGTATTTGTTAGTCCAAATAAATATTATCCGTTTCTTTATATATGTCATCCCTTCCTATAAATAGTTGAACCACAATACTTGTCATTTTATAAAATCAATATATAAATTACCATATTTTTCCCATTATACCCTTGATAAAGTAGTTAATTAATCTTGAAAATATATATACTTTGACCAAGCTAGGAAATCTAAGTAATTAATATTCAGAGTAAAATCAATACATAAATTACTATACATTAACTTTTTTTTCCATTCACTTATTCTAAAAAATCTGATTTTGAAAAAGAAATATCAACAAACAAATTGAAACATTTTTACACAAAATAAATAGGAAAATTGAGGTGAGAAAAGTTTAATTTTTAAAATTTTTGGATCGATTGGTGAAAAAGTTTGGCTCCAAAAATAAACTCAAAAATTAAAATATTCATCCAAATGCATTTTAGTTTTGAAATCTAACATATTCATTATTTATATAAAGTTGACTTAAGAAAATGTTATATAAGGATAAAAGGGTAAAGTTACTTAATTTTTTAATGTAAGTGCAAATTAAAAATGTGACGTATAAAAATGAGCTAAGGGAGTGTGAATTAGTATGATTTGATTAACTATTTGATTTAAATAAATATGAATTTGACTAGAACTTAAATATTTATTTAATAACTAAAGTCATTTCATTAATATGGGCTACAAACGAAAAACCTGTTTCTTTAAGCCCTATGTCATCTCATCAATAAGCCTCGAATGGTGTCCCTGTAATATGTGTGACATATTAAGTCAAATGAAGAACTCAGTAGGATCATATCATGTGTCAAAATGACATGACATTCATATCACAATCAAAGACCAATACACAACTAACGTGTTCTAACATCCAACTAATAAGATATTGTCATGTCACTTAAATTTGATTGGCCAAAGAAAATCTGTCTTGATCACTCCGCCTTTGTCATTTCACTTAAATCTGATTGACAGAAGAAGATTCGTCTTTAATACTACTCCTTCATCATTTCACTTAAATTTGATTGGCCGAAAGAAAAATTGTTCTCATTATAACTTCTCTATTTTACGACTATAAATAGGGATCTTCATAATTTAGAAATTACACCAGAATTGAAGCAAGAAGATAGAGAGATGTTGTGGATTAGACATCGTATATTTGTCTACAATCTATAGTTCAAGAATTCAAGCACTCTAACATTCAAGTTCAAGCACAACTCAAGATGAAGACCATCAGATTCAAGAAAAAGCTCAAAAGCCTTTAAATTCAAGTACAAGTCAAGCTCAAGCTCATCAAGATTCAAGATCAAGTTCGGAGACTCTTGCATCTAAGCACAAGTCAAGAAAAAAAATATCAAGATCAAGCTCACAAACCCTTGAATTTATATTCGAAAAAATGAATTAGAGGATTCATAGAGGTTGCAACACTCATATTTTGAAATCAAATACTACAATTATAGTGATATTTTTCGATCATGAATATTATTTTTTTTGCAAATTTTACTGTCTACGAATTCTGGCAAGTCTAGTGAGACAATAGCTACCTCTCATTTCATCTTTTCAAACATCAAAGCATATCAAAATGACTTCCAAGAAAATCAATTTTCTCAAAGGTTATTGACTCCAACTTTTCTGTTGAAATAAAATGAATTCTTCAAATGTCGTCTATATCAACTCTTGTTGTGGGTTCTTTAACTCCAAGAATATCAAGGTCCTCTGCAAATGTTTTAAAAGGAGGAAACAGTATTGCTGAAAGATCAAGAAGGCTCTAGCTCTACTTCTAGTTCTAAAATATCTACTGCAAAGAAATACAGTAATACAACAAATTAGTCCTCAACACATGATATGAGCCCTTTAAAGATCAACTAACGCGACAATAAATGTTATTGTCCGACATCTCCAACAACTATGCAAGCAGTGGTAACCTGTGTTTTATCAATGAAGGAACAACTTGCAAATATGAAGATGGTTAAGATTAACAAAATATATGCATCACCATGAGTTTCTAATTGATGAGTTGATGGGCAAAATAAATGTCTTACTAGATGGAGAATCTAGTCATGCTCCTAGAAAGGATATTGAAGTTCAATGCTTCACACCGCTTGTCAAGTAGATGTCAGTTTTTTTAAAGTGGTGACCTCACTCGATCGTTTGAAGAAGTTTATCAAAGAGACCATCTAATTTAAATGTGAAGTCCCAACCAAGTCTTCCTATATATATGTCAAGCCTTACATTACAAGGTTTGATGACTTCAAGATGTCTATCAATTATCAATCTCCCAAATTTCAATAGTTTGAAGACAAAAAAATTGAAAAAAAGTGTGCACTTTATAAAGATATATAATAATAATGGGACCTATGAAGACTATCTTGTCAAGCAGTTCATTCACTCCCTAAAAACATATATACATATATTAATTAAAAATGAATTTATTTACCCCACAAAATTAATGTGGCACATTTCTTTCCACCCTCCATCATATTGTATTTAAATCTTATCCCATTTTATCATTATATATGATTTTTTTCTTTTTTTGACTTTGTTAGTGGTTGATAAAATGATAGATTGAGTAAAAAAAAAATATAATGGTGAATTTGTTGGTGATGGGTCATGGGTAGAAAAGAAGAGGAAATTGAAGGTGGTGAAAAAAAGAAATCGCTATTGATAATGGTAGTGGTGGATCTGGTGGTGAATTTGTACCTTTTGATGGTGATGATGTGATTTTGGTGATTATTTTAGTTCTAGCCTATGGGTGTTGAATTTTGTGGTGATTCCTTACAATTTTCGTAGGGACAATGGTGATAGTGTGATTTCGATGGTGATTTTGATTGTTGGTGATGATTTTTGTGGAAGCTATTTTGATTTTTAACGATGAAATTGGATTTGATACTAATATGATGGAAATGATATTGATTCCATGGTGGTGTTTATTCAAGAAGAAGCAATTAAATGACATAAAACTTCTATTTTTTAAAATTTGACATGACATTTGATATGACAGTAATATGACATTAATGTGACACGAGTGCAATACATCTCTGATTGTGAGATTGATGTTATATGTCTCGGGGGTAAAGACATTCACTTTTGAGTATTACAAGAGTATAAGATGTCATCATAATAGTTTAAGTATGTAATTGACTTTTCATGACAAGTTCAGGGTTGAATTTATGTCTTTTTGATTCCATTATTCATCACATGTCAACCCCAAAATTTTTAAAAGCGAATTAATTAAAATAGAAGGTAAAAGGGCATGATATACCTTTTAATTTTTTCAGCTAGAGCTTATATGTCATCGTTAAAAAAAGGGCTCACATATACCCTTTATCATCAACAAAATGAATAATTTTTAATTTTTGGAAAATCTATATAGGTGGGTATTTGATCTTTTTGACATTTGAATTTTTTCTTAATGGATTACCATTATTTGAGTTTCTAATTCATATTTTTTTTTTCTCTTTTATGATTTAATGTAAAAATATGATAAATAAAAGAAGTGTGACTGGAAAAAGACAAAAGTAAAAAAATAATTTTAAATTGAATTTTTCGATTAAACTGTATATTTTGTATCTATAAACGATTAGGGCATATATGACAAATTTTACAAGAAACTTAATGAAGAAATACATTTAACGATCAAAATATAAATTAAAATTAGTCGTTATACTAAAGGAGTAAAAAATATATGTGTGAGAAATAGGGATGTTCACAAAAATCGATCCAAACCGAAAAGATAAATCAAACCAATTAAATAAATCGATTTTATTTGGATTAGGTGTGGTTGTTACACACCCTTTTTCACGCAGCGGCGTAAGGGTTTTTCCAATTTAAGTGACGTTATTAGTTAAGGGATTATTTTAATTTTTTCAGAGTCGCCACTTGGAATTGAATGATGGTGTTCCAAGTCACCTTTTTGTTTTTAATCGCTAATCAAAAGGAAATGACTTTTTTAGTTTGGGTCTGCGAACCAGTTCGGGTAAGAAATTCTGCTGACCGAGGGGAAGGTATTAGGCATCCCTCGAGTCCCGTGGTTCTAGCACAGTCGCTTTATAGACTTTTATGACTTAAACTAATTTTTTGAAAATTCTATTGTTAAAAACAAATGTATTTAACCTCATTCTTTGATTTATTTAAATATATCAAAAACTACCTTATTTTATTAATCTATGCCCTTTAATAAAAAATATATATACGCATATAAATTAAATCAAACAAAACAGAATAAAATAAGATATTCTTTATTCACTTTTTCTTTTGTTATTATTTTTTTTTGTTACGTTTCTTTTTTTTTCTCTTTTTACATTCTCATCTTTTACTATTATTAATATTTTTTTATTATTATTATTTATACTTGGGAAAATACCCAAGTACCCCTTCAACCTATGCCCGAAATCCTAAAGACACACTTATACTATACTAAGGTCCTATTACCCCCTGAACATATTTTATATGTAATTTTCTACCCCTTTTTAGCCTACGTGGCACTAGTTCAAAAGAAAAAGTCAACCATCGTTGGGCCCACAAGATAGTGCCACGTAAGCTAAAAATGGGTAAAAAAATATTAATAAAATAAGTTCTGGGGGGTAATAGGACCTTAGTATAGTATAAGTGTGTCTCTGAGATTTCGGGCATAGGTTGAGGGGGTACTTGGGCATTATCACTTTATACTTTCAAGGTTTTATTTTTTTTTTATTTTAACTTAATTTTTTTTCTGTTTGGACAAAGAAACTTTCAAAAAAAATTATTTCCTCTTCAATTGCATGTTTTTTTTAAAATATTATTTTTATACTTCTTTTTCTTTTATTTTTTCCTTCTGTTTTCTCTTTTCCCATTTTTTATTATATTCTTTCTCACAGTTTATTTTAACCTTTTCCTTTTTCTTTTTATTATTATTATTATTTTATTTTTATTTTTTGTTTTTCTTTAATTTTTAATTGATTTTTTTTACGTCACTAACATTGAACGAACATCCTACTAACTAAAATTAATATATTTACAAAATAGCTACACATGTTATCATTATAAAACTAAATATGAAAAACTAAAATGACTTGGACAATAATTTTACTTAAATATAAAATAAACTATGGGTTATTTAAATATGAAATAAATCACGGTTTGTTATAAGAATTTCACACTAAATATAACTATACAAAGGATCTAAACATAAAGTAGATATGAAATATTTGAACATACTTCATATAATTACATGGGAAAATACCCAAGTACCCCCTCATCCTATGCCCGAAATCCCAGAGACACACTAATACTATACTAAGGTCCTATTACCCCCCTGAACTTATTTTATATGTAATTTTCTACCCCTTTTTAGCCTATGTGGAACTAGTTCGAAAAAAAAGTCAACCATCGTTGGGCCCACAAGATAGTGCCACGTAAGCTAAAAAGGGGTAAAAAATTATTAATAAAATAAGTTCAGGAGGATAATAGGACCTTAGTATAGTATAAGTGTGTCTCTGAGATTTCGGGCATAGGTTGAGGGGGTACTTGGGCATTATCCCTAATTACATCAATAAATATTAATGGTTAAAACACATGCAAAATTTAACAACTTCAATATATTGCAATCCATTCTCGCATTATCATGACATAAAACCAATACAAAATAAAATTAAGTAATACCTCGTGTGGAAATTATTTCACGAAAAGAAAGAATTTAGAAACCACGAACTTGAAACCTCGAACTCCACTATTTTTTAGTTGTGTTTTTTTTGTGCGTGTGTTCTTCAGAAAAAAATGAAAAGTTTTCTTTGTTGTTACCTTTTCTTTTTTTTCCTCCTTTCCCTTTTTGTTTTCTTTTTTCTCCTTTTGTTTGCTGATCTTTTTTTCTTCCTCCCTTTCCCTTTTTTGTTTTCTTTTTTCTCCTTTTGTTTGCTGATCTTTTTTTCTTCCTCCCATTTCCCTTTTTATTAATTTATATGTTGTTATGTATATCTGTGTATGGAAGAGTTGTATTAGAGGAGTGGGTGTGGACTGAGTGGAGAGAAATGGTGAAGTGGGAGTGGGATGATAGGTTGGTTAATTTTTTTCAATTTTTTTGTTATAAAATAATAATAATATTAATTAAGAAAAATTAAATAGCGAGATTAAATAAATATAAAAATTAAAATCACTAATTTATTAAAACTTTGAATGAATAAATAAAAATATACCTTAAAGTGTGATTCTATTTTTTGTGGTTTTTATATCTTTTAAAAATAAACTTAATAAAATAAGATAAAACTCAAAATATTTATAAAAAATATTTAAGCTCTAAAAAGGGTATAAAACTTATATTCGGTCAAAAATTACGTGTCTACAGTTTGCCCCTCTTTGACTGAAATCACGAAGAGTTTTCAGACAGAGAATTAGACAAAGTGACAAGTTTTGATCGAACTCTTATTTGAAAGACCAAAATTTATGTGCACGAGTCCTGGTTTTGGACAGCCTACATATCCATGGTTATAAAAGAATCAGGTTACATGTAGTTCAAGGAGATGAGGTGATGAGTTGAAGTTAAGTGAGGTTCCATCGAAGCTCTAGATTGCGATTCTTATCCTTACATGAAAATATAAAATTGAAAGCTAATAGTTAAAAGAAAAACAAATGTACAAACTTCTATCCATGTAGCTTTTCTTGAATCTTCACTTGAATTTTGACTTTAAGATATCACCTTGATTTTTAGGTGAATATCTTAACCTAGAATTGGAATGGAGGCTGAACTTGCCACTTACACAGAATTTTTGACATTCTTCAAAATGACAATTTGAAAAATGCTCTTGAATAGCTGCGTGTTTTCTTGATAAAAAGTTGACTAATAAAAGATGTGGGGAAGTCAGTGTCACGACCCAAGAATCACGAGTCGTGATGGGACCTACGTTCCCCACTAATAGGTAAGCCAACGAACATATTTGAACAAACTTAACTAACTAATAAGTGAAAAGGCAATAAATTGTCAATTCTCCAACACTGAGTTCCTTATAAGTACGAATGCGGAAAATTGAAAAAAAATGTTACCCAAGAATTGGTGTCATAAGTACAAGAGCTTCTAGAATACGATGCAAGTCTGAAACTAAAATGACAAATCTAACTTAAGGGATATCCTGTCTGAATACTGAATAACAAAATACGTAAAGATAGAGGGAGGTGTGGGCCACGGAACAGCCAAGCAGCCCACCACAACTCCAAGAACTTCAAGCCGAACTCAATTTGCTCCACGAGATGTGCTCCTACTCGAAATCGAATCTGCACCACAAAGAGTGCAACAAGCGTAGTATGAGTACGAAACCATGTGTACCCAGTATGTCTCATTGACCGACAACGAAGAAGTAGTGACGGGAGTTTATACAAAAAAATAAATTCATAAATTATATAAGTATATATATATATATATTACACTCACTATTTATGTTTCATCAATAAAGGTAATCAAACATCAAGTATTTTCCAAACACCAAACAAAACACATAATCATCAAAATAAATGATGTGATGAAATGCAATGCAATATAACACCATATAATGAATTGTCCCAGAATACCCAGTACACATTCAACCGTATATACATGATACCCCTCGAAAATACATCAAGAGTTCATGACCCATGGGGGACTCGCGAGGTCCATATACCGACACAGACGATCTTCACGTGTCTGTGCGGACGATCTCAACGCACTATCATAATATCAAATAATTTTTGCACGGACGGTCTCCACGTGCCCAAATTACAATCTTAACATCTCACTATCCCCAGCACGGACGATCTCCACGTGCCCAACTTATACTCAGTTTCATGTCTATGCATGTGCACAATATTATTTCAATAGAGGGGATGATGATGCATCTCAATCAATCAATATGAACATAATACATAACCACCTCAATTATCACAATTATACGGGTGAAATAAATAAAACACAATCACACATGGAATTCAAGTCAATAATATATCAGCTAATGCTCATATGCTTTGGCATTCTCAAATTTCAATCCACATTCTATAATAGTAATTTTCCTTTTTATAACACCGGTACTCGTACCAATGCCCGTCACACCATTGATACGAGACAACCATCTTTCCCCCTTATCCCTTTGTCTATTTTTATTTTTAATCTTTAATTAGGAAAACGTCCTTCAACAAGTCTAAAAAGTCTTAACATACCTTAGATGCCGAACTTGTGCCACGAATCTTTTAAGATTTTTCCTTTCCTTTTCGCAAGGTTTCGGAACGTTCCCAATCTACCAATTTTGCAATATTCGTAAGTAAGCAATATTTGTAGACATTCAAATTATTATATGTCTATCATAGATGCTAAAACTCACTCATATTTTTCAACCAAACTCTAAATCTTGATATATATTGGTATGCCAAAATTTTCATACTTGCTAAATTTCAAGCCAAGAACTTAACTCTAACCTCTCCAAATACCCTTGAATCAATGTTAAATCATATAATATCCACCTAATTCTTAACTACCTAACTCAATACATAAGGAAAGAACATTATCTATAATACGAGAAGTATACAAAAAGGAATGAATGACGAATAAAAAAGATCGAATGCAAATTTGTAAATTTGTTCGCTGGAACCTATAATTTGCACCAAGCATTAAATGGTCACATGTAAATCTCTACTCCTTCTGTCATCATCAGCCCACCATTAATATAGTAAATCCTTATTCCTCATTAGCCACCAATTTTTTTTGTATTTAATTATTTTATTTTATTTTTCAAGTTCAACAACAATTCCATTCTCTACTTCCTATTCCACAACTCACCATAATAATAATAATCATAATAAATAAGGCAGAAAATTATAGACCAACATTCGTTATATTTTTTTTTCCAGATCCTACAACTACATATAAATTCCAGCTTTAAAATATTTCTATATATGGCAAACGTTAGATATCATTATGAAATCTTTACTAACTAAACACCCATTCAACTCAATCTAATAATTTTACTAAAATTATATCTCTTTTAATAACAAGTTACGACAAACAATACGATATCAACAGATTGTTCACGCCAACAATTTATACTATTAATGCAAGCTTATGCAGAAAATAGATCGGTTAAGGAAAAACTTTTACCTGCAATATTTTTTTTCCGCTCTTCTTTGTTCTGTAATCTACGCTGCCCAAAAAATCAGTTTCTCCCTCTTTTGTTTTCTGCCCTTCTAATGTTAATTAAGTAAAATAAATAAACTAATCCCACTAACCTAAATCAATTAATGGGTCAAGAAAAAAAGTATTAAATAAATTATGGATATGACCCACTAACTATTAACTATATTAATTCTTCACTAAAAATTTTATCAACTAAATACTCTTAGTTTTTGAACAGTTTAAAAATACCCCTTTAAATTTTTCAAAAGGAGTCGAACTAGTCCTAGTTCTCAAAACGACCTAGCGGGTCGTTACAGTCAGGCTGCTACATGCATTGAAGAAGCTAATTCTAACCATCATGGAATTGATCATTCTAAAAAAATTGAAACTTTGTTCTTGAATTTCAAATCAATGTCTCGCTTGGGAAAACCTGAAAACCACCACAAACAAAAAAAAAAAAAAAAAAATTCCCCAGTTTTCACTGGGAAAATTTTTGTGAGTTATTAGCAAGTATAAATATAAAGCATAAACTCCGACTAGGAAGTGTTTATTTTAGGAGAAAATAAACTAAAAATCTAGACTAGGATGTGTTTATCCTATGATAAAGTAATCTAATCACATTATCTAGGAGGGTTCTGCTAGTCCCATTATCATTATCCAGGAGGGTCCTGCTAGTCCCATTATCCAGGAGGGTCCCGCTAGTCCCATTATAAAGGAGGGTCCCGCTAGTCCCATTATACAGGAGGGTCCTGCTAATCCCATTATACAGGAGGGTCCTGCTACTCCCATTATCCAGGAGGGTCCTGCTAGTACCATTATCCATGATGGTTCTGCTAATAAAATTTTCAAACAAACTAATAATACCAACGAACACTGTGAATGCTATTTTCATTATTTGGTTGTTCCTTCAAGGAAATATTATTATTATTATTATTATTAATAATAATAATAATAATAATAATAATAATAATAATAATAATAATAATAATAATAATAACAATAATAATAATAATAATAATTATAATAATAAATATATAAATAAATAAATAAATAAATAAATAAAAAATATCCAACATTCAGGTAATTGCTATTTTGATATATATTAGCCAATTTCATATAATATTCCACAAGTCTTTATTGTAAGGTTTTCATTTCGCTCGCTGTAGACTAGGTTGAACATCTAAGTTCATCGAATCTTCAATCTTGAAACAACTTGTGTCCTTGCTTCAACAAAGAAAATTCGTGAGTTTGAAAAGGTGGTGGTTGGTTTGTGGTTCCATCTTTCGACAAAGGTGACTCAAACACTTGTGATGCTTTGGATGTTTCCAACAGTCAATACTTCTTATTGATTGATTGTACTTTCATCCAAATTTTCTTATTTTGGGACCTAAATCTAATGTCTTTATCTCACAACACTCATTGTTTAGCTTTTATAGAATCAGAAAATTTTCGAATTCAACACTTGAAGACAGATTATAACTCATTAGCCTGATGCTTCGCCTAGTACCATTTAGAGACTTGGTAGCGAGTCTTAAAATTCCTTCCTAGTTTCTTGACAAAGACTCGACTCAAATACATACGAAAAAAGTGACGAAAACTATAAGAAAACTATGAACTATACGAGAATAAAAGAAAAGATTCGATGAAGACTCTTTTTTTAGTAAGAAGAAGAAAGAAAAACTTATCTGAGTGTGGGAGCCGAGTCTACTGATCATGCCATGCAAATTTCCAGACTTGGCTATCTAATCTATTCATCGACCATTATTGATCATTCAATCTTGATGTGGCATCCCGACACTTAATGAATCCATAAATAATTTTGAACCCTTATTCACCTTATGATATTCACGAAGGTCTTTGCCACTAAAACTCTATCATGTTAATTGCTCCAGCTCATGTCCGCCTTATGGTGCATGTCAGGATTTTTACCAATAAGAATCTCTCATATTCAACTCCTTTTTGGCTTACGGTGGGGTTTTCACCAATAAGATTCTCTCATTTTTATTTCTTTCTACTCACATTTGTCTTATGGTGTCCATTCAGAACTTTTACCTACCTTAACCAACTTACTCTCGACATATCAAGGGTTGATGCAAAGACCTTTCTTTGATTGACTTTAGATGATGGGGTTGATTTTGAGCTTGAGATGAGAGAACAAATGAATAAACAAATGACTTTTCCCCCAATTTACTACAATATGAATTTTGGATTTGTATTTGGTTGAACCGAACCCAACATTAGGGCTGCCTACGTATCTTTCCGAAACAAGAATCAGGTCGAACGTAGTTTAGGCGATTTGTTTTTTATTTTTTTGAAGAGTCAACGAAACAGCATAACCAAGAGATTCCATTGAATCAACCCTTGAAATGTCGAGCCCAAACATAAGGGTTTCTAATGTCGAAAATCAAATCATATGTAATATCTTTTCACAACATCAGCATTGACGACCGTTTCTGTCACTTTGCCTTTTATATCTGCTAAGTAAAGAGCACCATTGGGTAATACCCTTTTAACAACGAATGGTCCTTTCCAATTCAGAGAAAATTTGCCTTTGGTTTTGGCATGATGTGGCAAAATGCGTCTCAACACTAATTGACCCTCTTCAAAATGTCTGGGACACACCTTTTTGTTGTATCTGATATAATTGTCCATGACATACTGATGTAAGACGCTTCTCATCAATCAAAATTAATTTCTCTAACCGAGTTTTGATCCACTCATCATCATCAATTTCAGCCTCCACAACAATTCATAAAGATGGGATCTCAAACTCTGCAGGTATCACAACCTCAGTCCCGCATACTAGTGAATATGGGGTAGCGCCCACTAACGTACAGACTGTAGTGCGATAACCCAACAAAGCAAAAGGCAACTTTTCATGCCACTGTCGAGAACTTTGCACCATCTTTCAAAGTGTATTTTTTATATTTTTGTTAGCAACTTCTACAGCCCCGTTTGCCTTTGGGCGATACGGAGTCGAATTTCGATGCTCAATCTTAAATTGGTAGCATACCTCTTGCATTAAGTGTCTATTGACATTTGCGGCGTTATCAGTTATAATCACCTTTGGAATACCAAACCGACAGATGATGTTGAAATGGATGAAATCCACCACTCCGTCTTGGTCACCGACTTGAAAGTTACTGCTTCCACCCGCTTTGTAAAATAATCAATGTCCACCAAGATGAACATGTGACCATTCAATGCTTTTGGTTCTATCGATACAATCACATCCATTCCCCATGCCACGAAAGTCCATGGAGCAGACATTGCATGCAACTCAGAAGGGGGAAAATGTATCAAATCACCATGTATTTGATATTTATGGCATTTATGAACAAATCGTATTGAATCCCGCTCCATGGTGAGCCAATAATATCCTGCTCAAAGTATCTTCTTGGCTAGAACATATCCATTCATATGAGGTCCACAAACTCCTGAGTGTACTTCAATCATGATTGTGGAAGCCTCTTGAGCATTTACACACCTTAGAAGACCTAAATCGGCTGTCTTCTTGTACAGTATGCCTCCGCTTAAGAAAAAAACCTTACTAGTTGTCGAATAGTCCTTTTTTATTACTAGCTACATCCGACGGACATTCTCCAGACTGAAGATATGTTTTGATATCATGAAACCAAGGCTTACCATCAAATTCCTTCTCAATCATGTTGCAATAAGCATGTTGATCACGAATTTGTATGTATAAAGGGTCGATATGAGCATCATCAGGGTGATGGAGCATCAAATATAAAGTGGCCAATGCATTTGCAATCTCATTGTGCACTCTGGGAATGTGTCTAAACTTTATCGACACGAATCGTTGACAAAGACCTTGTAAACAATGTTGATATGGTATGAGATTTGGGTCTCGAGTTTCCCATTCTCCTTGAATTTGATGAACTTGTAAGTCTGAGTCTCTAACACTAACAATTCTTGGATGCCCATGCAACAGCTAACGTCAGGCTCAAAATGCACGCTTCATACTCAGACATATTATTAGTACAATAGAATCTAAGTTGGGCTGATATAGGGTAATATTCCGCTAATTTAGACATAAGAACAACTCATATTCCAACTCCTTTCTTGTTAGAGGCACCATCAAAGAATAACTTCCAACCTTGATTGTTATCGTAAATAACTTCATCGATACAAGATATCTCTTCGTCGGGAAAATAGATTTTAAGTGGTTAATATTCTTCATCAATAGGGTTCTCTGCAAAAATGATCTGCCAATGCTTGAGCTTTCATTGCGGTCCGTGTTACATAGATAATGTCAAACTCTGTGAGCAATATTTGCCATTTCGCAAGCCTGCCTATGGGCATGGGCTTTAGAAAAATATACTTCAACAGATCCATACGAGAGATGAGATAAGTAGTGTAAGATGAAAGATAATGTTTCAACTTATGTGCTACCCAAGTTAGGGAACAACATGTTCTTTCAAGAAGGGTGTACTTCGCTTCGTAGACGGTAAACTTCTTGCTGAGGTAATAAATGACCTGCTCTTTCTTCCCAGTGTCATCATGTTGACCCAGTACACAACCAAAAATCCAGTACTGACATATACAATATCAAAGGTCTTCCCGGCTCAGGAGGAACCAACACAGGGGCATTAAATAGGTAATTCTTAATTCTTTCAAAAGTTTTTCGACATTCTTCGCTCCACTCGACTGTGGCATTCTTTTTCAACAACTTAAAGATAGGCTCACAAGTTGTTGTGAGTTGAGCAATGAATCTGCTGATGTAGTTTGACCTTCCTAAAAGGCTCATAACCTCAGTTTTGTTCTTTGGAGGTGACAAATCTTGAATTGCTTTTATTTTTGAAGGATCCAACTCGATACCTCTTCGACTGACCATAAACCCCAAAAGCTTCCCCGATGGTACTCCAAATACACATTTTGCAGGATTAAGCTTGAGATTATACCTGCAAAGCCTTTCGAAGAATCTCCTTAAGTCTTTCACATGATTTGACAATTTTTAAGATTTAATGATAACATCATCCACATAAAATTTGATTTCTCTATGCATCATATCGTGAAACATGGTTGTCATTGCTCTCATATAAGTTGTCCCTGCATTTTTTAATCCAAAAGGCATAACCCGATAACAATATGTCACAAAAGGCATAACCCGATAACAATATGTCCCCCATGGAGTGATAAAAGATGTTTTTTCTGCATCTTCGTCATCCATAATAATCTGATGGTAACCTGCATAACAATCCACAATATGCAACCTCATTTTTATCACAATTATCCAATAAAATGTCGATGTTAGGCAAAGGAATATCATCTTTTGGAATTGCTTTGTTCAAATCACGATAATCAACACACATTCGAACTTTCGTCTTTCTTAGGGACGGGTACGATATTGGCTAACCAAGAAGGATATTGAGCGACTTGAATGACTTTGGCCTCATGTTGTTTTGTGATCTCTTCTTTAATTATTACAGTCGTGTCAGTTTTGAGTTTTCTCAACTTCTGCTTTATCAGAATTAGGATCAATTGGCAACTTGTGAACAACCATGTCAGTGCTTAATCCAGGTATGCCATCATAAGATGACGCAAAAACATCTTTGTAATCAAACAGCGTCTGGAATATATCGTCCTTTTGATGTCGAACAGATACACTTATCTTAGTCTCCTTAATAATTTCATGATCTCCCAAATTTATCGTCTCGGTTTCACTCATGTTATGATTGAAATCCCTCCTTCTTCAAATACTCCGTCTTCATCATGTTCAATTTCTTGACTTATTATTTCAATATTAGGTCGAAGATTAGAGTGGATAGTAAGATCTGGCGAAAAATTCTACATGCATGTCATATCACTAGAATTGGCATAGAAAGAACTATATAAAAGAAAACGAATAAATATATTAGACTAAAATAAAGATGAAATTACATCCTATTGAAAAGGGAAATAGAGATTTTGAAATAAAACGACAAGATAAAATTTGAATTACAATCCTTGAATGAATCGGACGACAAAAGAAAAAACAAGACAAACTACCAAGACTCGTCTTTAACGGGGAGAGGGGTGGCCTCCCAATTGTTTAGCTTGACATCAGTTTCAATGAATTGCACATCTCTGTCGTTAGTGCCTTCTCTGAGTTCCACCATATCAATTTCGACAAATAAATCTTGAAAATAGTTAATCATTTATTCGCTTACTTTCATCACTGGCTTTGGAAAAGATGATTGATAAGTTTTGTTGCGCGGACTTTGATGAAAGATTTGTAGATTGGTTGTATAGGCTGGTAAGTGATCATACATCTCTCTTCTGCTTCTTTGACTTCATTTTGTCCTCGACTCTAGGTTGGTAGCCTAATCCAAAAGTATCGATGCTCTTTCGTAGACTCACTGGATAAGCTCTCCCTTGCAAGAAGATTCCTAAACCTTTACCGGGCTCAAATCCATGTTTCAGCAATTCATTCACCACCATTACAGACGCGATGGTCATCTTTGGTTTTGAAATGACACTCCCCTCGAGGACATGCTCAACAACCACTACCTCAAAAGTTTGATAAACCAGTGCCTCATCTCATTATCTGCCTTGATAAAAGGGAAGTAAGAGTCTTTGTAGATTGACAAGTCCCCCTCGCCATGAACAATAACCTCTTGTCGGTCGTATTCAAACTTAATCATTTGATGCAATGTTGAGGGGACTGCTCCATCCTTATACACCCATGGCCTCCCCAACAATAGATTGTAGGACACGTTGATATCCAACACTTGAAAATTCACAGCGAAATCCACAGGCCCTATGGTTAGTATGAGCTCTATCTCACCAATGACATCTGTTTTTGACCCATCAAAAGCTCTAACACATACATTGATGGGTCGGACCCTTTCAGCACTAACATTCAGTTTCTGTAGAGTTGATAAAGGACAAATATTTGCTCCAGATCCTCCATCAATTAGAACTCGAGTGACATATGAAAGCTCACACTTTACAGTGATATGTAAGCCTTTGTTATGTCTTGTACCTTTTTTGGGTAGTTCATCATCTGAAAAGGTGATGCGGTTTACCTCAAATATTCTCCAGCAATCTTCTCTAACTGACTCACTTTAAATTTTGTAGAAACATGTGCTTCATTCAAAATTTTCATTACAGCCTTACAATGTTCATCAGAATGTATTAGCAAAGACAACTAAGAGATTCGGGCTGGAGTTTTTCTTAATTGTTCCACCACGGAGTAGTCTGATAGTTTCATCTTCCTTAGGAATTCCTTTGCCTCTCGTTTAGTGATCGGACTCTTTGTTTGTATTTGGTCATTTTTCGTTTTCCTTAAATCCATCGGTACATAACATCTTCCTGAACGGGTTGTTCCTCCTACTTCATCTATTTCTTCATCAATTTCTTTTCCCTTGTATGTCACGACAGTAGGCTCATAATTCTGAGGAACAACTTTGGGGTTAGTCATTGGGAGCTGGGATACTGGCCTGATAATCACAGGAGGAATATGGGCTTCTTGCACGATCAAGATAGGCTTGTTTGGCCTTTTTAGGACAAACGATCTTGCCTTACTCGTACTTGACCAAACATCTTCAAGGACTCCTTTCACAGTTAAGATGGGTGTGTTTGATGGGCTCAACTTTTCTAACCTACTTTCCGCCCCTAAAGGCATCATTTTTGTTAAATCAACAACATTGCCGACTTCTCAATGTCAGTTCCAACCTTAAGGATTGGCTTATACAGAGATGCAAACTCTTCATGACCCTTCATCATTTCTAGCATGTTTATTTCAGTATGCCTCGGCAATGGATTTTGATTGATGTTGGGTGCACTCGAACTTTCAACTATAATTCAATTAGAATCGATCAAATCCTGAATGGCCCTTTTCAAATACCAACATCTCTCTATAATGTGCCCTGGGGAATTAGAACAATATGCGCAATGTTGAGAATAATCCAAATTTCTCGGGGGAGGATTTGACATCTTTCTTTCAATAGGACACAAAATATTTAACGTCCTTAATTTTTGGAACAAGCTATCATACGACTCCCCAATAGGAGTGAACACATAGTTAACGCCATTTCCCTTCTTGTATTGTCGTCTAGGACGAAAAGGAATTCTAGCAGTATTTTGATGAACTTGTGGGGGGGTGGATGATTTTGTGGAGTTGGTGCACGCCATTGTGGATAAGAAGGGGGTGCAATTGATTGTGCATTAAAAACATGATATGGAGAGTATGGGACAGAATATGGTAGAGCTTGGGAAGGAAAATAATGTTGTGCGGAATTATCTTGGACATGAGTCCTGGGCACTGATACAATAGTGGCTACATCCTCCTTCTCTTCTTCCCTCCAATATTTCCAGAACCATTTTAGAGCACTTGTGTTGTGGCTTTTAAGGCAGCTTGACTTACAATCTTTCCAGACTTTATGCCATTTTCCACCATTTCCCCTACCTTAATAACTTCAACAAATGTCTTCCCGACGGCAGAAAGTAAATAGTGAAAGTAATCAGGTTCTTGCGCCTGGAGAAAAACGTCAATCATCTCTGACTCCTTCATTGGTGGTTTAACCCTAGAAGCTTGTTCCCTCCATCTGATAGCATATTCACGAAAATTTTCCGTGGTCTTTTTCCTCGTGTTGGCTAACGAGGAGCGATCTGGCATAATGTCAATATTATATTAGAATTGTTGTACAAAACATCAAGCCAAATCATCCCATGTGTGCCAGTTGTTGGTAATATCCTGATCTATGAACCATTCAGATGCAATCCCTACTAAGCTTTCCCGAAAATAGGCCATAAGTAACTCTTTTTTGCCCTCTGCACCCCTCAATTGGTTGCAATATCTCTTTAGATGAGCTATGAGGTCTTCGTGACCATCATATTTCTCAAACTTTGGAGTTTTAAAACCAGCAGGCAAATGGACGTGAGGAAACATACACAAGTCACTGAACGAGATGCCTTTGTGGCCTCCTAGTCCTGGCATATCTCTTATACTTTGTTCCAAACTCTTCATTTTCTTAGTCATTTCTTCATGTTCCTTTTTCTTGACTATCTTCTCAATTTCCAAAGGGGGACTATATTGATGAATGTGGGGATGAGAACTTGGAATTTTAATGGCCTCTTCAAGAGTGTAACTATGATCACGCCGAACTTTGGGCGGAGGATCGCTGATGGATTTGGGAACCATCGTTGGTTGCGGGATGCTGTTAGTCGGGGCAGTTGACACAAAGAGTGGATTACTTATCATAGGTGTATCCGAAGGGCACACCATATAAGTTCCAGCGACATTGGATGTGTTAGCATATGGGTCGAATCTAGGGTGATATATTGGATACCTTGTCGACACCTGGATAGGGAGAGACATATTTGCATTAAAATAGTCCCGAATTGAAGACAGTGGAGGTTGTCCACTAATCCAAGCCTCGTACATCTCTGCCATTTGTTGTTTTAATGCCCGTATCTCTTCTGTTGTCCCTGTTTCTTGTGAAGTCATCTGGTTTTGGATCTCATCATTGTCCGATTCATTTCCGTCATTGGGGGCCATTTCTGCTTCCTTTCGATCTTGTATTGTAAGGATTTGATGTCAGTTTAACCACAAACCAACTACCTTTAAGCTAGTATGTCTCTCTTTATTTCTCTCTCTTTCTCTCTCTATCTCTCTCTGAATGGAGTAACAAACCGATTAGCGTTAAGAAATTATGCACATTGCATCCACATACATACTTCGAATATGGAGGACCTTATATTTCATCCCGGCTTACCTAGGCATTCTTCTCTTCCTTAGTTTTTTATTATTTTATTATGATTATTTATTTATTTATTTATTTATTATTATTATGATTATCATTATTTTTTTTTATTTTTTTTCAAAGAGAGAAGAAAGAAAAAAAATAATTTGGATTGAACCCCCTGGGTTGCCTACGTATCATGTTTGGCCCATGAATCAGATCTTGCGTAGTTCAAGAAAGATATTACTTTTTTTTTTGCATGACATATGCACATAAGGTTACCAAAAGCAAATCTTTTTCATTCATTTTCAAATATTTTAAAAATAATGATTTGAATAAAACATAAAAAAAACAGAAGTACCTAGGACTTAGATAGACTCTAAATGAAATAAAATAACAAAAATGAAAAAGAAAGAAAGAGAAAAAAATAATAAAATAAAATGAAATAATCACTACTAAGAAAATAGACTCGAAAAGAAACTGAATCCTCGAATCTCAATCATTTCCAAGACCCTTATAAATCTTCGCCAATGCTTTCGGTAGATATGGAGCCAAAGCACGGGCCTGTCGGCCCAACCTCTCATCGTTCTGGTGTAAATATCTAGCATAAACATTATTGAGTTCATCCCTGAGTTGTATTATTCGGTCTCTGGCTTCATCCATATTGTCATAACAATTCTGTAACCAGTGGTGAGCAGTATTGACTTCATGCGTCAAATTTTCCCTTTGTTCTTAGAGCTCTTCAATTTGAAGGTGGAGTGCATCTCGCTCGGCTATCCTTTGACCTCTCTCAATCTCACAGTCTGCCTGATAAGCACTGAAAGGCCTTGCTATTTGTCTTTCCCGTTCCATAGAGGCTTTAACTTGAGTTTGGAGTCTAGATTGTGCGCAGATAAGATGGGCCTTTTCTTTCTTATACTCCTCTTCCTGTTGCTCCATAGCGTCTGTGGCAATGTCCAATTCTTATTGTAAGGTCACAATGGTAGAACAATGTTTTCTAACTCTAACTTCAAATATCGCATCACGTTGGGACAACTCCTCTTTAGCGTTTTTCAGGTCATTACTTAGGATATCCAGAGTATATTTATAGCTTCTTTTGACTTTTAGGCGAGCTTGCTTAATCTTAACCTCAATTTCTGCTTTTCGGTCTATAGGTCCTTTTATTGACCCTTCTGGCATAACCTTAGGAAGGGGCTGATCATGAACCCACTCTAAGTAAGTTTGGTCTACCTTGCCTCTTGTGCGATCCTTCACCATATCGTGGGGACTTGAGAGTATGCTTCCCCCCAAATCTTAAATATCTCTGATTTCCTTAAAGATATCTCAGGATGAAACTCATACATGAATTACCGCATATCTTCATTAGGTTGTAGAAACTGGCGTCGCCCAAGTTGTCTCATAACTCTAAGTGGCATGTAAGGTTGGACACCTAGAATACCCATTAGGACGATGAATGATCGAAAAGTAGACATGTATATCACCTCGGCCGATGGAAACCAATGATAATTCCACACAATCTTGTCAGCAGTCGGATTATTGAGGTGTTGCTTCCAAGCTTCAATACCTTTCGGAAAATTATGATCTTTGATTCTTTCTTTGTGGTCTCCAATATAATCATTTCATTCTACTTCAAAGTCCACTGAATAAGGGTGATGACGAATGTGTTCAATCATCCATAGTTGCAATAACATATTGCATCCCTCAAAGTAGTCTTTTCCATCCTTGCAAATTGTTAAAGCACGATAGATGTTTGCCAGAATCAATGGTACGAGGGTGATATTAGGTTTTTTCTCAAAAGCTGAAATGGCTGCAGCCAAGTTCATGCTAATCTTTCCTCCCTTTTTTGGAAATACCATGTTCCCCAAAAAAGCCATCACGAAGGCATCATAACTGTGTGCTTTTCAGGTCAAACGACACCCACTATTACGGAGTTTCTTTCCATACACTTCGAATCCATCACTTTTTCCATATCTTTTGTACAAAAATTCTAACGAAATCCATCTATTATCGAGATAATCACCTATATCATTCTCATTTATATGCAGTAATTCTAGAAACCTCCTCCCATTAATATGTTTTGGTATCATAAGCTCTCCTTTGTGAAGATGTTTATCCTTTGCAATGACTTCCCCTATCTCCTCAAGGGTGGGGTGAGTTCACAACCAGAAAAATGGAATACATTCCTTAACGGGTCTCAAAAATGCACCAGTGCTTCTATAAAATTCTGTCGTGGCTCAACATACAAAAGACTTCGTAGAAATCTCAAGCATTTGAACACCATTCCTTGTCCATGGTTCGTCATATTTCATATCATGTCTTCAAGAGTGTCGGGGCCTTATTCATTATCATGAATCGAGGTGATTGATCCTCCCTTTGTCTCTTATCTCCCTTTCCATATGGATTTATAATTTCCTCTATTATGATAGTGACAAATTAGGCTTAATAAAATATACTTTTTTTTATAAGAATAACGTAATAATCATACACACAAAAAAGTATTTATATATATATATATATATATATATATATATATATATATATATATATATATATATATATATATATATATATATATATGTATAAAAGTAGCCCTCAAAAAATTTTCAAAACTGAAATATTAGTATATTCGATTGTATTTTATTTTTTGTTAATTAAATTTCCATTTTTTTTTGTTTTATATAGAAAAACTTGATGGTAATGTAAAAGAAATATAAATTTTGATAGAGAAAACTGTGTTTAATAAAAGGATTACGTCCAAACTTTAATTTTGTATTTTTTGTTATAATTAATTTTTCGTTATAATTCATTCATCTACAACCGATCAACATTTGTATAGACTTCCCAATAATGCAACAAGTAACACAAATAATGTACATGATAGTCTTAAGTAGGGATACTTCTCCTAGACATACCCGACCCCTGTGTTGAGCTCCCCATTAATTCAACAATATGCATTATGTAGATAAATCAAATCCCATTAGGGATAGTCATAGTTGAGACTTGTTTTACTAGGTAAACAACCTAATAGAGCACGTGTCTAGACTGATTGTAAAACGAGCAGACCACTCGAGTCGAGATGGGACAGCTTACCAGTAGCAAGGCTTTTCAGCCTCACTGTTAGTCATTTTCATCCTAAAACATGTGTTACTATGGAATCCTTACCAGGAGATTTGCCGCATCTCTGGTATCTCATGGCTCAGGAGCGTAATCGCATCTCCAAATAAAGTATCTCAAAAGAATCAGATGGATGCGCGAGGAAAGTCAGTTATATGATAATTTAGATATTATCAAAAGGGTAAATAAGCAAGCAAATAACATATATGTCATTAAACACAATATCCACAAATCGGTAAGTACGTAAATAAATAATAAAGTCATGTAGAAGTCAGTGTTTACAAGCTCAAATTCTAGTTAGGTCCCCAGTGGAGACGCCAGAGATGTCACACCCCTTTTTCGCGCAGCGGCGTAAGGATTTTTTCAATTTAAGTGACGTTATTAATTAAGGGATTATTTTAATTTTTTCAGAGTCGCCACTTGGAATTGAATGATGGTGTTCCAAGTCACCTTTTTGTTTTTAATCCCTAACCAAAAGGAAATGACTTTTTTAGTTTTGGTCTGCGAACCAGTTCGGGTAAGAAATTTTGTTGACCGAGGGGAAGGTATTAGGCATCCCTCGAGTCCCGTGAATCTAGCATGGTCGCTTTATGGACTTTTATGACTTAAACTAATTTTTTGAAAATTCTATTGTTAAATAAATGTATGTACCCTCATTCTTTTATTTATTTAATTATATCAAAAACTATCTTATTTTATTAATCTATGCCCTTTAATTAAAAATATATATACGCATATAAATTAAATCATACAAAGCAGAAGAAAATAAGATATTCTTTATTTTAATTTTTCTTTTGTTATTATTTTTTTGTTACATTTTTTTTTCTCTTTTTACCTTCTCATCTTTTACTATTATTATTTTTTTGTTATTATTATTATTCTTTATACTTTCAAGGTTTTATTTTATTTTAACTTAATTTTTTTCTGTTTGGACAAAGAAACTTTCAAAAAAAATTCTTTCCTCTTCAATTGCATGCTTTTTTTAAATATTATTTTTATATTTCTTTTTCTTTTATTTTTTTCTTCTGTTTTCTCTTTTTTCCTTTTTTATTATATTCTTTCTCACATTTTATTTTTAACTTTTTCTTTTTCTTTTTATTATTATTATTATTATTTTGTTTTTTGTTTTTTGTTTTTCTTCCATTTTTATTCGATTTTTTTAACGTCACTAACATTAAACGAACTTCCTACTAATTAAAATTAATATATTAACAAAATATCTACACATGTTATCATTATAAAACTAAATATGAAAAATTAAAATGACTTGGACAATAATTTTACTTAAATATAAAATAAACTATGGGTTATTTAAATATGAAATAAATCACGGTTTGTTATAACAATTTCACACTAAATATAACTATACAAAGGATCTAAACATAAAGTTGATATGAAATATTTGAACATACCTCATATAATTATATCAATAAATATTAATGGTTTAAACACATGCAAAATTTAACAATTTCAATATATTGCAATCCATTCTCGCATTATCATGACATAAAACCAATACAAAATAAAATTAAGTATTACCTCGTGTGGAAATTATTTCACGAAAAGAAAGAATTTAGAAATCACGAACTTGAAACCTCGAACTCTACTATTTTTTAATTGTGTTTTTTTTGTGCGTGTGTTCTTCAGAAAAAAATGAAAAGTTTTCTTTGTTGTTTCCTCTTTTTTTTTCCTCCTTTCCCTTTTATTTTTCTTTTTTCTCCTTTTGATTGCTCATCTTTTTTTCTTCCTCCCTTTCCCTTTTTTGTTTTCTTTTTTCTCCTTTGTTTGCTGATCGTTTTTTCTTCCTCCCTTTTCCCTTTTTATTAATTTATATATAGTTATGTACTTGTGTGTATGTGTGTATGGAAGAGTTGGATTAGTAGAGTGGGGTGTGGGTGAGTGGAGAAAAATGGTGAAGTGGGGGTGGGATAATGGGTAGGTTAATTTTTTTTAATTATTTTTTTTGTTATAAAATAATAATAATATTAATTAAGAAAAATTAAATAGCTAGATTAAATAAATATAAAAATTAAAATCACTAATTTATTAAAACTTTGAATGAATAAATAAAAATATATCTTAAAGTGTGATTCTATTTTTATGGTTTTTATATCTTTTAAAAATAAACTTAATAAAATAAGATAAAACTCAAAATATTAATAAAAAATATTGAAGCTCTAAAAAGGGTATAAAACTTAAATTCGGTCAAACATTCTGTGTCTACAGTGGTTTGATTTTAGATTTTTAAAAATTGATTGTTTTTCGGATTGGTTATGGTTTTGTTGGAATAACTGAGGAAATAATCGAACCAACAAATTATATACATATATTTTATTCTTATAAATACACAATACATTATTTTTATAAACAATTTTAATGATCCTTTTATGTGTTTTCAACAAAATTTATTTATAATTTTCTTATAAAAACAAAAATGCACAAGGTTTGGATAATTATCTTATTGATTTCATGTATACGAGTATTTACGAAAATTCTTTATGAGATTGAAAATGTCCATGCAATTTCCTTCTAGGCAAAATAATGAATTTTGAAACTTTATTCATAGTAAATTCAATTATTGAAATTTATGCAATATCAGTCATTCTAACTATTTTCGTTTTAAATGAATAATTTGTCACTTTTTCACATTTTGAATGAATTGTTTCTTTGATTTTTGTTTATGGTTAATAACCAAATAAAAACTGATAACAACTAAACTGATGAATATATATTATATTTGGCTTGATTTGATTTTGGTAATCTCAAACCACTTAAGATGATTTGATTTTGATTTTGATCAATAATCGATCCAAACTGACCCATGAACTCCCTAGTAAGAAACATCAAATATACCTCTTACATGAATATTTTTTAAAAATAAAATATCAAAAAGTAAATTTAAAATTGACTTTCTTACTATCGTTAGAGAAAAATGATAAATAAGAGTTATCTATATAACAAATAGAAATATATTAGCTAGTTTTTATAGTGACAGATATCTCAATTCTAAATGACAAAATTAAAAAAAAATACTTATATACACAATTTAAGTTTTATTATTCTCCTTTTTTCCCTATATTTTTTGAATATTTCAAAAATCCTTTTTTTCATCTCAATTCTAAAAAATTTTAGATACATAGCAGATCAGTGAAACTCACGCTTACACTTTCTTTTCAACTCCTTTTTTTTCTCCCTAAATTCTCCTGATTGTTAGCAGTTACAAATTTGGTCTCAAAAAGATCCTCTCTCCAAATTATTATTAGTTATCAAGTTGATTTCATAATGATTCTCTCTCTAGTCAATCAATTTCAAATATTTGAATAGGTAAGAACTCTCTTCTCCATTGTTGTTTTAGTCGAGTTCTTGTTTTTGTTCAAAATTTTGTTCCTGATACATATGGATAAGAGTGCTTGTATTAGGGTTACTCAACCAATTTCTTCTAATAATCGAATACATGATTCTGATATAAATGGGTTGGAGACAGATCAAGGATTTTGCACGACCCACTAGCAACTAAGAAGAATCAAAGTATTTCCTAGTCCAACAAGGAATCATCATCATCCTCATAATCAAATGTTGTAAAAATTCGCAAAAAAGAGGAAGGAAAAAAACACAGACAATTTTCATGCCTTCGCTGCTAAAAGTATGTTTTTTGTACTTATTTTTTTCAAATTTTGATATTTCATAAGTATTGAATTGTTGTATCTGAACAATCTGATACATTAATTTGCATGTGCGGTGGTATATGGGTTATTCAGAACAAAGAAAGATACATTATTTTACATTACAATGTTCGCATATTTGGTTGAATACTAATTAATTTGTAAAGGGTTGATACATTTAAATCCTAATTTCAACATTATAGTGAATAGATGTTTAGATTGTTCATATAACGAAGTTCAATCTGAACTTTTGTATGTAATGTTCTCATTAATGTATCATATGACTTCTATATAATGAGTATATGATACACCTTTTTTGTGTATCAATAAAGAGTGGGATCACATATATGTTTTATGTTATTTTGTGTTTGTAATAATAGTTCGAATGTATGTATCAAATTACAAATTTCATAGTTGGTTATTTGTTTGTTATATTCATTATATTTTATCGTATATAATAAAAAAGTTGATCTGATGTTTGTTATTCATGTATCATATACAATATAGAATAGTCATGTTTCACTTGTTATATTATGTATCAGTAAATCTTAGTTGTATACATCTACTCCAATAATTCAAAATATATCATTATGATATATTTCAAAATTATGTTGTATCTTTTGATTATTTAGTTTATATGTAATGTATCAAATGCATATTATGTTTATGATACACAATGAAGATTTTTGTTAATAGATATGCAATATTATTGTGGAGAAATGACACCGACAACGTCAATGATGGATACGTCAGTGAAACTGATAATGCACCAAAGCATAAGGATCTATCTACACCTTCACACGGAGAAGATTTAATTCACATAGACTAGTAATTACTGTTTTTTAATATTTTTTTGTATGTAAGACAATTTTTCTTAAGTTTTGGAGTGTTTCTCTAAAAAATTATTCATATGAAAGTATTTTGTAATTTTCTAAATTTCATATTTTCAATATATTGCTATTGATACATTATGAACCGTTTTATTCTTAAACTTTTGCATTATATATTTTTATTATACGAAGTTAAGCTTTAGACACATAACTGATTTACTTAAAGTAAAATTTTACTTATATGTCATATTATTAATGGACAATTTAGTTATGATATTAAACATATAATACAATTGTTATAATCTATATGATATATGACATATAACTATGCATACGGTACATCACATATTATGTATATGATATATGTTTATAACTATGTATCCTATAAATGGTTGATACACTTAATGATATAAATTTTGTATCATACATCGAATCAATTCTGCAACAGTAATACAACAATTACTATTTAAGATTGATACATTCAAAATTTATTTGTATTTACAACAACACCTCAAATAATATATTGAATATAACATTGACCCACAAATCATATCATACTATTAAATTCAATACTTACACTCATATTGTATCAAAAATGAAAAATTCAAACAACACACTTTAGTTACTGTGAAATATGAAACTGAAAAATCTTTTAATTGAAAAAATAGTTAACATAAACATGAGTGTCTTATAAAAATAACTATGTCAATATTCTTTTAGAAAAAAATACAAGTTCTTCTATGGTGACTTTCTTCTCTACAACTTCCACAACAATTTGTGTTTACAATCATTTCTTCATCTGTAATTTTTTTCTTCTTTTCGTTTATTGTTCATCCATTCTTTTGTTTTTGGGTGGCAATACAGTTTCATCTAAGACATTGTCCAAAATCAACTAATCTTCTTTATCTGCGTCTGAAATCGCATAAATTTTGTTAATGCATAAGTCTTGTAATAATCATAGCAATAGAATTGCATATTTGTAACATTATTGTGCTGTAAAATAGCAATTGTGTGTGAGCAAGGTATTTCATCTAGTTGAAATCTTCCTCAAGTGTATATTTTGTTTTCAATACAAACAATATATCTTCTTCTAGCTTTATAAATAAAAAAATAAATTGAAATGACGAAAAAATCTGCATATATAAAAAGTTAGCGATAACATTTTTTTCCAAAGAAATGGTGATCAAACAACCAAATGATACTACAAATTAGTTACATAGATATATAATTATGTATATCATGATACATACCTTTAACATTGAATAATTAGATGTGTTTACAATCAATGCCTCCTCAAATCTTCTCTCCAAGGCTATAACTCATTCAGACATTCACATTATATATTTAGAATGTATCTGATACATGTAAGTATATATGATTTAGTTGCATATCTTTTATTTACTACCTTTTTTTATACAAAAACTGATAAATCTCATCAAACTCTAATAATTTACAATCAATGCATCTTTAGTACTAATGTATCTTTACATATGATGTATCATGCATATACTATCAATATCATCTCATTAATGTATCATACAATTAATTAAGGGTCAATCATTACCCTGATAAATATAACTTTATCATACAATTATAATAACGACTAAAAAACTAATTAATTGTAGTTTTATGTATTAAAATCAAAATATTATACTGATACACAAAATATAGATCGTTTTAACTACTAAAATAACTAATAAATATGACTTATGAATCAAAATTGCAACACTTTACTACTCAAAAGTGAATCATTCATAACTCATTTCGCTTACTCAATCACAACACTTCTATGATGCATCTAATTTTCAAGTTTTATTCAATCTCATCGATCTCCAACTCGTTTGAAATCACAACTTTGAGATTCATAATGAAACGATTGTCCAACAGCAGTCTATCACATTTATAACCTTCATAACTCACCTAATTTCGAAATCTTTCAAAAATAATTAATTTATATTCATATTGTATCAGTCAATTTTGTCAAGCAATTTGAATTCTTCATGATTTTGGTTGTAATGGTGACTTGATGGAGATTTGAATTTTAAAAATTATCAATCTGTTACAGATTGGGGCGGATTGATAAAAATCACTTAAGCTTTAATTTTGGAATTAGAACCAATTTTAGGTTAGTTTTCCTAATAAAGCGCAACAACCAACTATTTTTCCTAATAGGTGCAATTACGAGCTTTTACAATGTATCACATATAATGTATCCAGACGCAACTTATGTAACTAAATGACTTTTATATTAAGAATTTTTTGTAAAATAGAAAAAAATAGAAATATGATATAATTTAGATTTTATACTATGAGATTCATATAAATTGTACGAAATATATATCAAACATTTTTTCCATAATAATAACAAATTCTTGTTTTTGGCGCCAAAGTTGTCAAAATCCCGCCATTAAGAAATTGGCCGTCCCAAACAAATAATATAAAAAAGGAATACAAAGGGAAGTTCAAAGGTGAACAAAATGGGGCGAAAAACAGAGTACTGGTTATTGAAAACAGAGCCAGGAGAGTGGTCATGGGAGGACCAAGAAGCTAATGGCGGCATTTCAAAATGGGATGGAGTCAAAAACAAGCAAGCCCAGAAGTATCTAAAGTCCATGAACATAGGAGATCTGTGTTTCTTCTACCACTCTGGCTCCAAAGCCCGGCGCATAGTTGGTGTTGTTTCAGTGACGCGTGAATGGTACAGAGATGATGATGGTGGTGCGGTGGATGTCAAGGCGGTTGGTGTGATGAGGAGGGTTGTGGACCTTGCGGAGATGAAAAAGGATGAAGGGTTGAAGGGTTTTGTGCTTTTTAAACAGACTAGATTGTCTGTTGTGCCGGTGGGAAAGGGGTTTTGGGATAAGATTTGTGAAATTGGTGGGGGATTTGAATAGTTTTGTATGTAAGGTGTTTGCGTTTTTGTTTAATATAAAAGCTTATCTTTACTCTTGTGGAGTTTTGGGTTGTTGGGTGCGCTAGCTTGTTGATAATGGTTATGTAAAGCTTTCAATTTGTTCGAGTAATGGTAGTATTATATATTCACTTGCATCTGTTCTGATATTGCCAAAATATTATAGTACACCAACTGAAGAGCCTCATTCTTGAAGGTTTTTGAAAGAAAATTATAAATCTGTAAAGGAATTCAAGAGTCCCTTAATCAAATTAGGTTAGTTCAGAGAAGTCAACAAATTCAATTATTATTATTTTTTGTATGTGTGACTATCTGCCACCATTAAAACCTTACTGCTACATAGTCTCTTTGAGATCATTGTAAAGTAGGAATACGATTTGAAATAACCCTGCATTTTATCTCATGATTATTTGTCCCCTAAGAGACCTGATGGTATATCTGGAAGGATACATATATACATAAAGAAAAGATTTTCACTTTGAAATTAGTAATATAAATCAATATGACATTACAGGAAATAAATTTGTATTGAACATATCAATAGCTGGTTAGCAGTCTTCTGTAAGATTTCTCTGGTTAGGTGACACCACTGACTAGTTTTTGATACATTGTCAACTAACTTACAGATTGAACTACAAATGCTCATTTGATCCTGAAAATCAAATATTAAAATTTTATTTGATATTTTTCCAATTGAAGTTCAAATTGTAATTTGACCATTTTTTGTAAGGACAAATATACCTTCGAACTTTCAAAATGATACTTTGCGACTTTATATACCCTTGTCGTCCAATAATCGGCTAATTTTGGGTCTTTTCTTTAATTTTAGAGAGTATATTTTACCCATAAATTTGATGGATTTGTTGGGTTATGGGCGGGTTTTAGGACTTGGATTAAAAGAATTGGTCAATCGAGTAGCAGCTTGGGATTATGCCACGTGTACAGAAAGAGTGTGTCGTTAGTGGAAGGGGCAAATGTGCATTGATTATTGAAAGACAAGAGTTTATATAGTCTCAAAGTATAACTAAAAACATATACATACTATTTCTTAAAATTCGGGAGTATATTGTCCTTTTTCCCATATATAAATGTACTCTTTAAAAAAAAGAATAGTAAAAACTCATTCAAACTCAACTAATTAAGTGTAATATTTCATAACACAGTCACATATTTATGCAAACGATGGTTAATGGTGCAAGGATAAAGAATCAAATTGGGAAAAGTCATAATTATTATGCAAATTTAACAAACGTCCAAAAAATAATCCAGAGAAGAAAAGTTAATCAACATTTATATTGGTAAAGTTAATTTGATTTAAAAAGAAGAAGATATCAATCTATCAGATCATTTGACTAAAATCAAACAATATAGATTCTCTTTTTTAACTCTTCACGAGTTAAAAGAGGTGCTTTAATACCTTGGCAGACCTAGAATTTTTCAATATATGAAGAAAAATAATTCACCGAAAAGGTCTGGCATCGAATTTGGGTACTTTCACAAAAACAACCCACTTTACTGCTGGACCAAGGGCTGTCATTAGTTTAAAGGAGGTCCATTTTGTTTATACTTATAATTCTAAACCAAATATATGTATATCATATAGTTTATTTTTATGATATGAACTCACTTACTCCAACATAGGTCTAGCGCTGCTTCTATGTAAATCACACTTGTCTTGCATTCCCTCGCCAATGAGGACAAAGTCCATTTGTAATAAGAAACATTTCATTTTTGAATTTATCTTAATAAAAAACTATGTGTATATGTGTATCTATCTTGAAAAATTAGCGTACATTAACATATAATTAACAGTGTACCCATAAAGAGCATAAGAGCTCAATTGTGTTGTTGTACAATCTAAGGATTTACCTGTGGGATTTGGGTGCGAATCTAATCAGAGTGCCCTTTTAGTGTTTTTATTTTAAGATCTAGATTCGAATTCTAGATTTGCTATGCACTCGATGTTTTTTAAATTTCTGATTCGTCTATATTCATACCAAACAAAATTATAACTATCAAACACAATTATCAAAATTATAACTACAAAACTTTATTATATTTATTATATTCTTTATTTCTAAAATTCTCTTTTTGCTCCATCATTTTTCCTTCACACTAGTGGTAAAGTTACATTTCTTCTAGAAATGGTAGTCATCATATTGCCCTGTCTGTTCCCATAATGCTATATATGGCTCTACATGCCCTACCCCAGCAATCAATATGCAACTTCTAATGTTATTGGGGTTTAAACTTAAAAACCTACTCCCATAATAGAAGAGCCACAGACTAGCAGCATTAATTAAGATATTTAATGTGACAATAAATAAATAATACATTACCAACTACTAATGCAGTCACAACGCTCAAGTTAACATCTCATTCACAATAATAGTTGTCTACAGTCTACTATTGAGTTGGCATACAAGATTTAAAAGATAGTAAATGATAGAGGTGATTTTACTAGATCATCTTCATCTAAACATTGAAAAAAGAATACTATTTAATATCAATAACAAGGGTAAAATCGATATATAGTAGAAACTATTGATTTTATAAACTAAACAAGTGTTGAATATCCCAAAATAATAGTAGACAAGTAAATATAAACAAATATATTATTTCTCTATACACTTTGACTAACATCTTAAAATATACTATTTGAGAAAAATTGCAATTTGTAGATTTTTTCAAATAGTTTTCGAACATCTAAATATGGAATTATTCTAACATAAATTAGCTCCAAAAATTAATTAAACTATCTCTTATAAAATGAAACATGACAATTAAAAATTTAACAGAGGGAGTAGATCTCAAAAGAAAAAGACATATCTCATGTAAAAAGAAAAATATCATATATTTATTTTTTTTTCAGACTCAAGTTACAAATACACTAACAAAAATTGCCTAGATTTTGTTCCTTTTCACAATCACCTAAAAAATATTCCCAAATTTAAACAAATATAGAGAGTCATGAGGCAGCCGAGACTAGCCTCACAATCGAAGTACAAAGGCCCAACTTTTCCGATCGATGAAGAGTGCGTTCAATCGAACGAAAAAAGTTAAAAGTAAAATGTATATAATCAAGTACAACTAGTTTGAACCCAATATTTTCTAAATTCTGAAATTTACCTCCGTTTTGTCGGTGAATACGAAATTAATAAATAAAACTAAAGGCTACGCTTGCCAGCAGCTTGGAGTGTTTTTTCGACGAGCTTTCTTGCTGCGAATCTCAATCTTAACACTCGAACTTTTGTCCATCTTGATATATGGTTTCTTTAATCGACTCCACAAAATTCTCCAACTGAATACCCATACCCATTAATGTTGTGTCCTATATTAATGCAGCTGTTACTATTTAATTTTTTTTTTATTTTTTATTCTTCTGCTATAACCCTATTTATTCTATACGTATCAACTTTGACTGGACCATCCTTCTAAAAAAATGGTCCTGTTTCCTCCGAATATGACGTGCCATGCCATTACTAATCTACCTTTTTTTACTTTTTCTTCCAACAAATTACTCTCTCACTTCACTTTTTCAATTTTTCATAATTCAAAAGAGTTTGATTGAACGGATCTTATTAAGGCATAATATATATATTGAATTCTAAATTTGTTTATAAATTTTTATCTTTAACTTTTATAACGTATAAATATACAATTTAACTATTCAACTTTTAAATAAGTAAACACATGAATCTTACATGGAACACTACACGTATGAAAAAAATGACATGTAGAATTACATGTGGGACATGTGTGTCTATTTGTTCAACTTTATACGAGTTTAAATGTCTATTTCTATATTTAAAATTGAAGCACATAAATATAATTTAAAGTCAAGTCAAAGGACACGTCCATGTATTATGTCTTTTAGTAATGATACATCCAATATTAATAGTGTCCTAATAGAATTTAAATAAGTATTTTCACTCTATCTACAGTAATTATATATAAACATTTTAAAATTTGTCCTTCTTTACTTAGAACTAGTTAATTAAATTGTATTTCACACGGTCATATTTTTCAATATTTAATTGTTATAAAGCTAGTTAAGAAATTTTCATACCAAAATAACTTTATATATATATAAAAGAACAAAAATAATGAAATAAAATTAGTTAAGAAAAAAAAAAGAGAATTGTTATTTTACCTGGGAGAAATATAGAGATATATTTTTATGCGCCAATTTTAAATACATCGATATCTCATTTTTTGGCGCTATAAATTATTTATGCAATTTTACTGATAGCTTTTTTATAGGGCAACTTTCACATATAGCAAACAAAAAATTCATATTTGTATGCTATAGCAAACTTTGCATAATTGCACTCCATAGCAAACATAAAAACTGTATAATTCGCTATACATATACAAGTGTATAATTATTTAAATTTGAATTGTATAATTATTGCCTAAATTGTATAATTCATTTGGTCTATTTCATTTATAATTGTACAATTAGCTTTGCATACAGTTGAATCGAATTAAAATGTATGTATATTGCATAATTATAAGTGTATAGCAAGAAGATATATGTTTTTCTCGCTTTATACAAAAACAGAAACACAATATATACACTTCTGTTGTATAAAGCTAGAAAAAATTGTATTTCACTGCAATTGTATAATTCACAATTGTATAATTCTTTGGCCATTTTATCTGCAATATTTGAAGTAAAATGTTTGTAAATTATATAATTAAGTGTATAACACCAAAATATACATTTTTGCATGTGTATATACAATTTTCTCTCGCTTTATACAAAACAGAAAACAGAAATTATACACTTATGTGTATAAAGCGAGAGAGGCGAGAATGGGAGAGTGGCGAGTGAGACTTCTGGGAGAGAGACGCCTGGCAAATTTTTGCCAACGTTTGCTATGGAGCACAATTAAATCAAACCCTAGCTATTCCATTTAATTTAGGTTATTAGTTTGCTATTATATACAATTTTTCCTTTTTTATATAATACTATTTACGCTTATAAATTTACTTAGCTATTTTAATTTAGATTTCATGTAATTTATCTTACTTGTACTTTAACTTTTTCATAATTATTACTTTAAAATATGAGCATATGAATTAGTGCAATTAATAAAATTTATAGCCTAAACTTTTTATATATTTACGCAAAATTTTCATATGAAAAGTATAGAAAGTGTAATTCTAAATTCAAGAAAGGAGTAAAAGTTATATTCTAGTCACATCTACTAATTAATTAAACATTTTGTATAAAAATTGCATTAAAAATAATAAATACACAAGAGATCTAAGATATCAATTTAATATAAGAACTAAATAAATTTTATAATCCAAACACTTCATAAATATAAAGAAGTTAAATATTAATACCAATGATCTCATAGATAAATATGTGGATGAGTTTTGATTTTAGTAAGAATATGAAAAATTAAGATAATAAATAAGAATAATTGTGACTTTTATTCTTATAAATTAATAAAATATAAGTAAAAATAGGGAAAAAGAGTTGAAAAATCTTTTTTTTTCCCTGGTGCAATATTTTCTTATTTCTAACTTTAATCATGGTTCATCATGACATGTATATAATAAATATAAATGAACGTTGAGAATTCTTTTTGGAGAGTTACAACTTCTCTTTTTTTATAAAAAAATTATTCAGTGAGTAATTATTTTATTTTTTAATTGATTGATTCTGTAAATATGTTTTACATTTTTGAAAATTAAGATAAAAAGAGAAATTTCATAATTAAGACAGTTAAAAGGATGAGTTTTTTTTTTTCAAGATATTTGAAAAATATTTTATTAGACTACTCTGATTTAATAAATTTTTGTTCTTTTGGAAGAAAATGAAATATTTGAGTGATAATTATTTATGTCTTTAAATTACAATAAAGAATAGAAATAAACGGAGTAAGCAAAGTTTGAGATATTTAAATTTTTACAATAAATAATAGAAATTTATGAAGAAAATAGTAATTGACACCTTTTTAAAAATAATAATAAATAGAAATATAGAGAAAATCACAACAACAATAACAAAAATGAGAAAAAAAATAGGATTCTTAGCCAAAGAGAGGTGTTAAATCACTTATTAATATTTTGCTTTATATTATATATAGATAGATGTAGATTTTTCATTCTTTATGAAGAAATGAAACGTTGGAGTGATAAATATTTAGGTATTTAAATTTACAACAAAGAATAAGAATAAGTGGAAGAATAAATTTTGAGTCGTTTAAGTTTTTACAATAAATAATATAAATGAATGGATGTAGTAGTAATTGACACTTTTTAAAATAATAATAACAATAAATTAAAATAGAGTGAAATTTATATTAAGAAAACGAGAATAAATAAATAAGATATATATTTCTTATTTTTCTTAATTAATGCTTACATGCATTAGTTACATAGCCATAGGGAGAAACCAAAAGAGAGGATGAAACAAAAAAGTAATGTCGAATTTAGGAATGCACAAACAAATAATAACTTCAACTATATAGTGTTCATTTTAGATGCTCTAAAAAGTTATCACAATAAAATTTCACAAGAAGTAATCATATTTTGCCTAATGAATTGTGTATGTACAATTATAGTCATATACAAAAAAATATTTCTTTTATCAAATTCTCATTCTCCGTCATCTTCTTATGAAATTCACAATTTTATCTATTTTTATATTTTCTTCCGCTTTCTTTTTTATCCCTATAAGCACAAATTAAGAATATACTGTTGGGTTTTATTTGCCCTGATTTCTTACCATAAATAGGTTTTCCTTTTAGGAAAAGGTTTTGTATAAATAGAGAAATGTTCCTTCTAATTTTATGTCTCCGTCATTGTCTTCTTACTCATTGTCTTTCGAGGTTTGCTTTGCTAGCTTCCGCATTTACACCTGCTTATTTTCGGTCCTAACAAGTGGTATCAGAGTCAGATTCAATGACGGAGTCAGGTTCAGTGGTTCGATAATCGATGATTGAACCAGGTTAGAAAGATGTGTTCATCTTGGCGGTGTAGTTCTAGTAGTAACCTTTTTGACAGTAAGGAAGATTTTGTTGGAGAAATTGTTTCAAAGAGATTCTTTTTGTTGAGACATAAATTTTACAAAGGAGATTATGGAGAGAAGAAGCAAGCTGTAGAAGATTAAGTAAAGAAGGTGGACAAATTTATTTTGTCAGAAATTCAGGCCAAGGGGGAGATTTGTTGGTTTTATTTGCCCTGATTTCTTACCATAAATAGGTTTTCCTTTTAGGAAAAGGTTTTGTATTGACTAATCCTTTTCTTGTAGGAAAAGGTTTAGAACTCTATAAATAGAGGAATATTCCTTCTAACTTAATCAGCATCCACAATATAGTCTTAAGGGCTTTGAGAGTTTTGGTTAGGGAGAAAATTTGTGGGTCACAAGCTTGATACGTTATCACTTGTGTGAACCTCCCATGTATTCCGAGTGAATTGGTTAAGGTTGTTTCTCTCTGTATTTTGTACTCTCATATTTATAGTGGATTGCTCATCTCCTTTGTGGACGTAGGTCGATTGACCGAACCACGTTGAATCTTTGTGTCTTTTGGTATATTTCTCGTTGTCTTCTTACTCGTGGTCTTTTGAGGTTTGCTTTGCTAGCTTCCGCATTTACACCTGCTTATTTTCGATCCTAACATATACTTGTATGAAATTGTTAGCTACTCCATGAGTTTATTCAATTTAGTTTAAAAGATTAGTCAAATTGACTCAAAATAAATAAATAAATGATATAACATAAATTAAAGTAAATAACGTATAATTTAAAAACGTAATAGAAGCATTCTCACTCACAAATTCTTTATGACTTTGTTGAAAGCAACCATATGATATGATGATTACAATTTTCTTCCTTACCCTAATGTATGATATGGCGATGGATAAGTGAAAGAATAACTTTGAATGACAATTTTTCTTGATACAAAATATGAATTTATATAGACAAAGAGGAGGAATATCATAAGACATAAACTTACAAATTAAATTTTGATTGAAGATTTTTTTTTTAAAAAGGAGTTATTCATATTATTAAGTTGAATATGTCTGAGTTATTAATAGTTATTTGTTTTTCTTAAAAAAAATATTAAATATATATTACATTGATAGGTGAAAATTGAGTAATTGAATGTGAAACTATTTAAGATAATAAAAATAAAATAAATAAATTATGAAGGGAAAATGTTAAAAAAGAAAGAAAATAGATAAATATGAATGAAGACCATAGAGAGGTTTCACAACACCTTCTTTATGTTTTTCCTTTATATATATGTCACGACCCAAAAATGGGCGTGATGGCACTCGTCTTATCCCACCAAGACAAGTCAGCCTAAAACTCAACCATTACAATAAAATGCGGAAATAAAATATAAGTAACTTAATAAAAATTCCAAAACCTGGTAGTCACGTGTACAAGCCTCTAAAGTATTACAATTGATTTAAAAGAAAAACTCAAGTCTCAAATGAACTTGTTTCTAGAATAGAACAAGATCATAATTAAGGAGAAGAAAGTGTGCTGCAATGGAAACAACTACCTGACAAATCTCCAAGAAACCTCAGACAAGGAGAAGAGAAATATTACAAAGTCTGGGCTAGTAACCTACAAAAAAATTTGTAGTAGCAAGGGTTGAGTACCAAACCACACGGTACCCAGCAAGTAAAACGTCTAAACACAAGCTAAGGGGATAAAATACGGGTACTCCTACCACCCCCAAACCAAACCTCCACAACTACAACCTGCATTAAAATCAACCCAACCTAACAGCTCACAGTTTACATAGCACGTAGCTTAACAACAACACTTAGACAAATTACATATCCTCAACAACAATACTTCAACAAATTACATATCCGCAATAACAAGCTCAATATTGATCAATAACAAGTTCCGCAGAAAGGCAATAAGAAGATCAGCAAAATACGATATCAAGTTCACTAATGGTAAGTATGTGCAATGCAATGGAATGCAATGTCAAGTATAATGATGCATGTCTGACCTAGTGATACACACCCGCTGTCTCTCAGTCCGGGACCCATGGGGGACATATCTGTCCATGCATCTGTCGCGGCGCACGACACGACCCTCGATAATAGTAACCATCGCGGCGCGCGATACGTCCCTCGAAATATAGTATCCATCGCGGCGCGCGATACGTCCCTCGAAATGGTACATCCTCTTAAGTACCCATTATTTCTCAATGCACATTACACTTGCCACAACCAATGCCTCAGAATAATGCAGATGACAAGTTCACACATATAATGAGGAGATGACCATTTTCATAACATCGCACAGTTCACAACCACACAAACATGAAGTTACATCAACAATGATTCAACAAGCCTTCAACCTTTTCTCAACACAACACACATAAACAATTAATCACATTGCCTTTTGTTATCCCCATTCTTTTCATCATTAGAATTAATCAATGTGGACAAGTCAACCCATCACCAATCCCGTACCTCCCAACATGTACTACAAGGACATATACGCATTTCATACACTTAACAAGAGTTTAGAAATTCACTTGCCTCAATTTATCGAACAATCACTTCGGGACTTTAGCCTTCCTCCTTTGTTGTACTTTCAAATCAATACAATCTATTCAAATCAATAACCACAATAAGAGTTGAAATCTTACAACACTCATATTACTATTTGTTTAACTTTGACCCAACAATTTATCCAAATTTATAATAAAGTTTCTCAATCTTGATTCTAACTAATAAGTCAAATCTCATATTTCTTAAATTTCAAGTCAAGAGTTAAGTCATAATTTCTCCAAACACTACAACCCTAATAGTTTCCATATAATATAATTGTCCAATTATTATCCCAAAATGGCTATTGACGGCATATCAATATTCCATTGAAAATCTTGACATACTTTCAAAGAGAACACCATCAATAATTTCTAAAAAACCAATTACATATCTATAACTTGTTATGACACTATCACTTTGACAAATTTCATAATAATTATAAAAAGATTTAAAGAAAATTAAACCCCAAAAAATTTTCAGAATCTATATGTCACACATTAAATTCCTATATATTTAGTACCCACCCATTACCATTAACTTTCAAAACAAACTCACAAATCCTTTTTTTCTTTACAAACCTATAGTAACCCACTTCAATTTCCTATCTAACTCTTAACGAATTAAAAGTATTAATCAACATAAAACTTATCTTTTATACATGTATTGTTTCATCCACCAACAATAATAATTCATTTAATACCCTCTAGTCCATAATTATATGTAAATAACATGTGCACATGTACACGAAATCAAAAACTAGTTTCACATATTAGTGTAAATTATACACGTTTTAACTTAAAAATCTACTCCTAATTACATTAAAAACTTAATAGAAAGGATGAAAATAATTACCTTGACGCCTTGAGATGAAAATATTGATTTTGCTCCTCTCTTTTTTTTTCTTTTCTCCCTTTCTTTTCTTTTCTTCTCTGCATCTTTCTTTCTGTTTTTTTTTTCATATAAGCCGTCACAGGCTATTCAAAGGTTAGGGCACTTTGCCCCTTTTCTTTTTATTTTATTTATTTATTTAATTAATTTCCTTTTTCCTTTTTTTTTTCATTATTATTAGCAACAAAATAATCTTTTATTAAATCTAAAAATCATGTCACTCATTCTTATAAGTCATATAAATTAATTATAAAATCGACTAAAAAGGTTAATATAAAAATAATGGTTGAAATTTCTAAAACGACTAAAAGGGTCGTTACATTATCCACTACTAAAAATCATGTTCGTCCTCGAACATAAAATAGGAGAAGGAAGAATTTTTAATGTTATAAAAATCTAATGTATAATCTTCCAGAGTTGTTGTTCATCTCTCTATGAAAGCTTATTTTTAACACCATTCTATCAAGATCAACTACCAAGAACTTAACTATAGAGAATTTGACAAATCTACATATCAGAAGTGATTGTCAAGCCACATACTAACCCATGAACCTAATCTAAATTTAAACCCCTTGGACTATAACACAACAATCATGACAAATATTTTCTGACATAGCAAAGATAACATTCTATTAATACTAGCTACCATCAGAGCGAACTTGAACCAATCATCACATACTCATAGTGCACAAACCATCACACCTCTTATCACGATTTCCTTTTCACAACACAATCTTTTTACAAGCTTAAGTTATAAAAATCTGATCTTTAGAAATCGGATACTCTCCAAGAGAGAATCAGACTTATCTAACCCAATGAAGGAAATGATCATGTAAACACTCAACAAACAATACACTTCAAAATGTAGAACATCTAACAATACTTTTAGTAACTCTTCATAGCTCTTATATAAGTTCTCATAAGCAAGGTTGTGCGTGTAGAACTACTTATATACTCCAACTTCCAAACAAAACCAAACCTATCATAGCTGAAATGATCAATTCTGCACAAGGATCTCATCATATCAAGGGACATAAGAGGATCATTTCATTCGATCCACCACTAAGAATTCACCAATAGATGTGGAAACACGCGTAATATAAGTAGGGAATCATACTTTAATAGTGCTCAACAGGAAGAAGGTGATTACATAAGAATACACAGAAGCAAGGTCAAATAAAACAAGTTATTCCTTCCATATGGCCCATATAAATAGAATTCCATTCATCTTTCTCCATCTCTCGATGTTTAACCACCCACAATCAACCAGTCTGATCCCCCATCACTTTATAACAAATACTCGATTCATCAAACTCCACGTAGTTCTCTCAATACTCCATTGAAGCTAACACTCTTAATACAAAAAAAACATCATAACTACACCAACCATTTACCTCACTCAAACTGTCACTAGAATCAGTCTTTTTAGCAAACACGTTGTATACTTTAAAAATTCCAAAATATGCCCCTTTTTTTCCTTTTATATAAGCATTACATGACAAGATATGAGTCACAACTAAGATTGATAGCACTAATTTCAAATCAAAGTACTTTTCCATCGAGGTACAATAACTTAATCACACCAATGTCAACGTCACACAAACTTTTACATGTCATTTTTCAACCATCATGCACCTCATGCCAAAACTCAAAGAAATATTCTTGATCACTCGAATAATTTAGATACTATAAGCTAGATCATCATCTCTACTCACTATCAATTGCCTATGTAACACATCATACCAATTTAATATTGTCCCATCAATACATTAGTTTTAATCCCCTCAAAATCCTCATTAACCTTGTATAACTGTTGGTTCATACTATTGTGTATCCATAGTCACCTACCATATTTTGAATAAATTAGCCCCACATAACAACACAAAATCTTACACATTACACTGTTTTTTTTTCACTCAAAACAAAACTTTACATTCTTAAAAATTGCTGACGAAAACCTGGTACGTCTATACCAAACAAATTCACATCCATAGTCATATTAGATATTATACATGAAAATTCATACGTCCTTCAACTTCAAACCAAAATTCTAAATGAATGGTCTTATTCTTTCGTTTCGCTTAAATTCTTCTTATGGCACAAAATTTTGAGTATCTTGAACTCTTCGATACATCAACTCTTGTTTCTTTGGTTGACTCGCTTACCAATATTATCCTTTGACCAACAACCTATGGTATTTTCATCTTATCCTTGAAATAAAAATATTACATGAAATCCCATTTAGGTATAACAATCAAAAGTAACCAAATTTACTACTCAAATTATTTTTAAGTCCTTCAAATGCTTCATACTCAATGTGATCAATCATTTCTTACCCCTTACCAATTCATACCTTGACAAAACACACTACCACAAATCTAAACTCACAATGAAAAACTTGAATTTTGAATTCAATTATGTAACTCAATCCTTTTATCTATTGAAATTAGCTCATACATAGAAAATATTTACATATTTGGACATCTTAGCTTATTATTGATCGCCTATCCATCGACCTTGTCATACCCTTTCTTAAAAATCCAATGGTACCCGTTACCAAATTCGAAACTATAAAAGAACTTATCACCACACTCGAGTCGAACTGTTTCATCAACATGAATCCTTAAACCAAGTTATACCAATTCAATCCAAAGAACTAACCCACTTTTATCCGACTTCCTTACTAAAACTCTCAATTGTCTTCACATAAGTATACTCTTTAGGACTTCCTTTACCCATATGTTTGTCATTCAATATTGATCCAATTTCTTGGATATTACGATGAAATCACCACTCATTTAAAATTTCATAAAATACATTTCACGATCTCAACATATCAATATTATACCAAAGATCCACTACTAAAAGCTTTGTTATAAATAATGTTTAACACATCCACCCATACCAACAAGCTATTTGGGTTCTCAAATATGAGTTCAACACCAAATCTTATCATATGAGCATGTATACCATAGATAACTCCTTAAGTAGTTAATATTTGCACTTAACAATCAACATATCCGTTTTCATGTACCACTAGTAATATATACATCCACCACTATAACATATCATATCTATTGAGAAGATCATTTCCAAATAGGTCACATACTTTATCCATCAAATAGCTGTAAAATATTACCAGATTAATTTTGTATCTAACTCAAGCTATATGTATTCTTTCGTAAGCAAGGTCAATATCAAAAGTAACACACTTCATAATTCTAACCAAGTACCCATCAGTACCATTGTAATAGTCGTATCATGACCTTCTTTGGTATACACTCAATCTGTGAAACCACAGAAGGGATTCTGACCTGAATTGGTGCAACATCATTTGCTAAGCAACCCATTAATGGTATGACAACTATATCAATTGTATTACACTATTTATTATCTAGTCAATTCTTCAAACATTTAACTTTTAATTGTCGAACCACTCCATATTTTGCTTATACCAGATAAGTACTATATTTATTATTATTATTATTATTATTATTATTTTACAATGATAACTAACCTTACTCAACTCTTTCAAATATGATCACACATTCGTTTCATAAGTATATCATTTTCACCTTAATACCAGATCTAACATCAAATCAATACACGACATGCCAATGATTCACAAAAGGAACTACGCACGAGTCATCACATAAATGAGAGCGAATGGAGTGAAGCGATAAGAATCAAAATGGGACCAAGTACGCAAAATAGAGATCCAAGAAGTGAAGATATTTCCTAAAAGTCACTACAGCCTCTCGAAGATAGGTACAGACGTCTCCGTACCGATCATCGAGACTCTATTGAGACTCGACTTGTACACACGTGAGACCTATGAACCTGGGGCTCTGATACCATTTTGTCACGACCCAAAAATGGGCGTGATGGCACTCGTCTTATCCCACCAAGACAAGTCAGCCTAAAACTCAACTATTACAATAAAATGCGGAAATAAAATATAAGTAACTTAATAAAAATCCCAAAACCTGGTAGTCACGTTTACAAGCCTCTAAAGTATTACAATTGATTCAAAAGAAAAACTCAAGTCTCAAATGAACTTGTTTCTAGAATAGAACAAGATCATAATTAAGGAGAAGAAAGTGTGCTGCGATGGAAACAGCTAGCTGACAAATCTCCAAGAAACCTCAGACAAGGAGAAGGGAAATATTACAAAGTCTGGGCTAGTAACCTACAAAAAAATTTGTAGTAGCAAGGGTTGAGTACCAAACCACACGGTACCCAGCAAGTAAAACGTCTAAACACAAGCTAAGGGGATAAAATACGGGTACTCCTACCACCCCCAACCAAACTTCCACAACTACAACCTGCATTAAAATCAACCCAACCTAACAGCTCACAGTTTACATAGCACGTAGCTTAACAACAACACTTAGACAGATTACATATCCTCAACAACAATACTTCAACAAATTACATATCCGCAATAACAAGCTCAATATTGATCAATAACAAGTTCCGCAGAAAGGCAATAAGAAGATCAGCAAAATACGATATCAAGTTCACTAATGGTAAGTATGTGCAATGCAATGGAATGCAATGTCAAGTATAATGATGCATGTCTGACCTAGTGATACACACCCACCGCCTCTCGGTCAGGACCCATGGGGACATATCCGTCATGCATCCGTCGCGCGCGACACAACCCTCGATAATAGTAACCATCGCGCCGCGATACGTCCCTCGAAATATAGTATCCATCGCGCGCGCGATACGTCCCTCGAAATGGTACATCCTCTTAAGTACCCATTATTTCTCAATGCACATTACACTTGCCACAACCAATGCCTCAGAATAATGCAGATGACAAGTTCACACATATAATGAGGAGATGACCATTTTCATAACATCGCACAGTTCACAATCACACAAACATGAAGTTACATCAACAATGATTCAACAAGCCTACAACCTTTTCTCAACACAACACACATAAACAATTAATCACATTGCCTTTTGTTATCCCCATTCTTTTCATCATTAGAATTAATCAATGTGGACAAGTCAACCCATCACCAATCCCGTTACTCCCAACATGTACTACAAGGACATACACGCATTTCATACACTTAACAAGAGTTTAGAAATCCACTTGCCTCAATTTATCGAACAATCACTTCGGGACTTTAGCCTTCCTCCTTTGTTGTACTTTCAAATCAATACAATCTATTCAAATCAATAACTACAATAAGAGTTGAAATCTTACAACACTCATATTACTATTTGTTTAACTTTGACCCAACAATTTATCCAAATTTATAATAAAGTTTCTCAATCTTGATTCTAACTAATAAGTCAAATCTCATATTTCTTAAATTGCAAGTCAAGAGTTAAGTCATAATTTCTCCAAACACTACAACCCTAATAGTTTCCATATAATATAATTGTCCAATTAATATCCCAAAATGGCTATTGACGGCATATCAATATTCCATTGAAAATCTTGACATACTTTCAAAGAGAACACCATCAATAATTTCTAAAAAATCCAATTACATATCTATAACTTGTTATGACACTATCACTTTGACAAATTTCATAATAATTATAAAAAGATTTAAAGAAAATTAAACCCCAACAAATTTTATGAATCTATATGTCACACATTAAATTTCTATATATTTAGTACCCACCCATACCATTAACTTTCAAAACAAACTCACAAGTCCTTTTTTTCTTTACTAACCTACAGTAACCCACTTCAATTTCCTATCTAACTCTTAACGAATTAAAAGTATTAATCAACATAAAACTTATCTTTTATACATGTATTGTTTCATCCACCAACAATAATAATTCATTTAATTCCCTCTAGTCCATAATTATATGTAAATAACGTGTGCACATGTACACGAAATCAAAAACTAGTTTCACATATTAGTGTAAATTATACACGTTTAACTTAAAAATCTACTCCTAATTACATTAAAAACTTAATAGAAATGATGAAAATAATTACCTTGACGCCTTGAGATGAAAATATTGATTTTGCTCCTCTTTTTTTTTTTTTCTTTTCTCCCTTTCTTTTCTTTTCTTCTCTGCATATTTCTTTCTGTTTTTTTTTTTCATATAAGCCGTCACAGGCTATTCAAAGGTTAGGGCACTTTGCCCCTTTTCTTTTTATTTTATTTATTTATTTATTTAATTAATTTCCTTTTTCCTTTTTTTTTCATTATTATTAGCAACAAAATAATCTTTTATTAAATCTAAAAATCATGTCACTCATTCTTATAAGTCATATAAATTAATTATAAAATCTACTAAAAAGGTTAATATAAAAATAATGGTTGAAATTTCTAAAACGACTAAAAGGGTCGTTACAATATATTTAATTTAATTTAAGATGTGTGAGTTATTCATAGTTATTTTTATTATATTAAAATATTAAATATATATTATAGTGGTAGATGAAAAGTTGAGTAATTGAATGTGAAACTATTTAAGATATCAATAATAAAATAAAAAATTTTATAATGAAAGGTAAAATGTTAAAAAAGAAACAAAATAGATAAATATGAATGGAGACCATAGAGAGGTTCACTGTTAGGATCGAATTTAAGCAGGTGTAAATGCGAAAGATAGCAAAACAAATCTCGAACAAATACGAGTAAAAAGACAAACGAGAAATATACCAAAGACACAAAGATTTAACATGGTTCGATTAATCGACCCACTACAAAAGAAACCTTAATTACCAACAAAATAATTCGTTGGTAAATTGATGAAATCGGTTGGCAAATTGAGTTACCAATCAAATACCAACTTATATTAATCAGTTGCTCAAAAGCTCATCGGTAAATATTACCGACTAATTTTAATTTGTTGGTAAACTTACCAACCAAAAATCAATTGGTATACAACCAAAGATGTCGTTACAAAATTTTGAAATATGGCCTTAAAATTTCCGTTGGTAAATTTACCAACTAATTTTTGGTTAATACATCGTTAGTACATTTAATAACGAATTGAAAAGAAGTTAGTAAATTTTTTTCTTCATTTTTCGATTCATACATTGGTAATTGGTTGATAATTTTAGTAACAAAATATTTGTTTTGGTAATTTGTCACTAACGAATTGAAAAGGATTTGGTAAATTTGTTTCTTCATTTTTCGATTCATACATTGGTAATTGGTTGGTAATTTTAGTAACAAAATATTTGTGTTGGTAATTTGCCAATAAATTTTATTTTTTTAAATTTTTTTTTGGGATTTTTCATTCGGTGTTTGGTATCCACATTTGAGCCCGACTAAATCTGCATTCACATCGAAAAATCTGGATTCATACCGGAAAGTTCCACATTGAGTGCTAACAAAGATGATTATGTACCCAATGAGAATTGAACCTAAGACCTTTTGGTTGAGATGCAGAAGTACTTACTACTACACCACAATCCTTGTTTGTAATAAATTTAAAATACTTTAGTATGCTTATTTATTTTTCTAATAAATTTATTGATTGTTAGTTTATTGGTAATATATCATTCAATGTTAGCTTGGTAATTGATTGACAATATGTTCAAAATATTATTAACTAAATAGTTATTCAATAGTAAAATATTTATTAATTTATTTTATCTAAAAATCTAAGAACATGAATATAAATCTAAAAATAATAATCAATTTTATAAATCATATTTGAATGAAACAATGCAACATCTATGATAACAAGTTAAATTAATCTCAATATGACACATATCATTATATCAAAAAAATTTAATTTGAGCACGTTTACAAAAAATATTGACCAAGTATAAATTTTGGCCAAAAATTAAAACGCCAAACAACGCAAACTGAAAATGAAAGTCTCAAAACCAGAAACAATCATCTTGTTATATATAAAAATGATATTTCGAAGCGAATCGAACTGACAGAATTTTCATCAGAGTACATTTAAAAAAAATTCTAAGCAAAATCAATTTTTTGCTAAAAATTAAAAGTTAAATCACATAACAGTACAAGCTAAATATGAAACCTCAAAATCCAAACAGTTATCCTATAAAACAGAAAATGACCTTCCATAGCTAACCGCGCTGACAAAATTCAAATTTGAGCGTGTTTCCAACAAAAAATTGACCTAGTTCAAATTTTAGCAAAAAGTTAAAAGTTAAAAAGCTTAACGACACAAACTGAAAATAAGTCTCAAATCCTGAACAAATTATCCTATGAGATCAAACTTTTCTTATATGGCTAACTGCGGTGACAAAATTTCAATTCGAGCACGATTACCAAATATATTGACTAAAGTGAAATTTTGGCCAAAACTTAAAAGCTAAAATGTCTAACAACATAAACTAAAAACAGAAGCCTCAAAATTCGAACCCTCTATCTTATTACATCAAAAATGATTTTTCGCATCCAACCTCTTATCTGGGTATGTTATCAAATATATAGATCAAAGTTAATTTTTGCTAAAATTTATATGTTAAACACCTAACGGCACACAGTAAAAATGAAAGCCTCAAAACTCAAACCAACCATCTTACTAGATAAAAAATTACCTTTAGGGTTAATTACGCTAACGAAATTCTCATTTGAGCATATTCACAAAAATATTGACCAAAGTCAAATTTTGGCCTAAGCTTAAAATTTAAAACACATAACAGCACAAACAAAAATGGAAGCCTCAAAACATGAATCAACCTTCCCGTCAGATAAAAAATGACTTTTCGAAGCTAATGACACTGACAGAGTTTTAATTGAGCATGTTTATCAAAAATATTCAACAAAGTCAAGTTTTGATTAAAAGTTAAAAGATAAAACACCTAATAACACAAATTAGTTATGAAAGTCTCAACACTAGACGCTGATTTACTAAAAAAATTATCTTCAATTGGTAATCTACAAACTATTTAAATATAAGTTATTAGTAATTAATAATTTACAAATAAATTTTATCAAAGTTGGTAATAGTTACTATTCAACTAAACATTCATATGTAATATTACCAACTAATAATTAATATGTTGGTAAATTTTATCAATGAATTAGTGATCAGTTGGTATATTACCAACTATTTTAATGACGTTAGTAATTTACTAACTACAATCTTTATTCGTCAGTAAAATTTTCAACTAATTTGATATTGGTTGACAAGTTTACCAATAAATTACATTTCGTTACTGATTTACCAATACAGTTATATTTGGTTGGTAAATTTAGCAACACAATCTTGTCGTTGGTAAATGTTTGGTTAGTAATTCATTGGTAATATGTTAATAAATTATATAAATAAATTTTTTTATCATATTTACCAACCGATATATACTTCGTTGGTAATATTACCAACAAAAGGTGTGCGTTAGTAATATTATTGTTGGTAATCCATTAATAGAAGGTTGCTAAATTTGACGCCATTTTTTCCGCCGTATTTACCAACTAAAATACTTAGTTATTAAGATTTATGTTGGTAATTTGTTAGAATTTCGTTGTTAAGTTTTAAAATATTATTTAGTTAGAAATATGTTGGTAATTTGTTAGTAGAATACTAACCAACTTAAATTGTTAGTAAAATCTGTTAGCAATTAGAGATATTTTTGTAGTGAGCTATGTCCACAAAGGAGACGAGCAATACATTATAAATATGAGATTACAAAATATATAGAGAAACAACCTCAACCAATTCACTCAGAGTACATGGGAGGTTCACACAAGTGATAACGTATCAAGCTTGTGACCCACAAATTCTCCTCCTAATCAGAATTCTTAAAGGCCCTAAGACTACATTGTAAATATTGATTAAGTTAGAAGGAATAAACCTCTATTTATAGAGTTCTAAATTTTTTTCTTAAAAGAAAAAGGATTAGTCAATTTAAAAACTTTTTGTAAAAGAAAAACCTATTTATGATGAGAAACTTAGGACAAATAAAATCCAACAGTCACATCACCTTCTCTCTCAATATATTAGCAGATACCCTAACATCTCTGCAAGTGAAGTTGTGATGTAGTAATAGTAAGCTTGTCTCGAAGGAACAAAAACCGTCAGTTCAATTTCAGCTTAATCAATAAGAAAATGCTTAAAAAATGAACTATACGATTTCTCCAATAATTTGATGCGACAAATAGTAATGTAGCTTTAAAAATGCTCACAAAATAGAAACAATCATAACTAAAATAAAAAGAACTATATAAAATGTAATACAAAGAGAAATTAAAACGAATAAAGTTCTTGCTTTGAACTGTGATGTTTTTATAATGTGAAGTGGTGGACTCAAAGTCGTTGTAAAGTATGAAGTATGAAATGAAGGCTAAGGGGCAAATTCATTAATCATAGGCACTACAAAAGAAACTTCAATTACCAACAAAAAAAATTATTGGTATGTTGATCAAATCAGTTGGCAAATTGAGTTACTAACCAAATGCCAAGTTGTATTAACCCGTTGCTAAAAAGCTCGTCGATAAATATTAGATATGTGTCATATTGAGATTAATTTAACTTGTTATCATAAATTTTGCATTGTTTCAAATATGATTTATAAAATTAATCAATATTTTTGAATTTATATTCAGGTTCATAGATTTTTAAATAAAATAAATTAATAAATATTTTACTATTGAATAATCATTCAGTTAATAATATTTTGAACATATTGTCGATCATTTACTAAGCTAGAACTTGAATGATATATTACTAATAAACTAACAATCAATTAGTAAATTTATTAGAAAAATAAATAATCATAGTAAAGTATTTAAAATTTATTGCAAACAAGGGTTGTGATGTAGTGATAAGTACTGCTGCATCTTTAACCAAGAGGTCTTAGGTTCAATTCTCATTGGGTACATAATCATCTTTGTTAGGGAGTGCTTTACCACCCAAATTGGGACTTTTCTGTGTGAATCCAGATTTAGTTGGGCTTCAACGTGGGTACCGAACACCGGATGAAAAATCAAAGAAAAAATTAAAAAAAGTATTTAAAATATTTATCGGCAAATTATTAACACAAACTTTTTGGTACTAAAATTACCATTCAATTACCAATGTATGAATCGAAAAATGAAGAGCAAAATTTACTAACTCCTTTTCAATTCGTTAGTAAAGGTACTAACGATATACTAATAAAAAATTAGTTGGTATACCAACGAAAATTTCAGGGCCATATTTTAAATTTTTGTAACGACATCCTTGGGTGTTTACCAACTGATTTTTGATTGGTAAGTTTACTATTTGAGCACGTTTACAAAAAATATTGACCAAGTCTAAATTTTTGCCAAAAGTTAAAACGCCTAACAAGAAAAACTGAAAATGAAAGTCTCAAAACCTGCAACAACCATCTTGTTAGATATAAAAATGACCTTTCAAAGCTAATCGAACTGACATAATTTTCATCACAACACATATACAAAAATTTCTAAGCAAAATCAAAATTTTGCTAAAAGTTACAAGTTAAATCGCCTAACAGTACAAACTGTATATGAAAACCTCAAAATCCAAACGATCCATCCTATAAACCGAAAAATGACCTTCCATAGCTAACCGCACTGACGAAATCAAATTTGAACATGTTTCCCAAAAAATTGACCGAATTCAAATTTTAGTCAAAAGTTAAAAGTTAAAACGCTTAACGATACAAACTGAAAATAAGTCTTAAATCCCAAACCAACCATCGTGTTAGATCAAAACTCAACTTATATGGCTAACTGCGGTGACAAAATTTCAAATTGAGCACAATTACAAAAAATATTGACTATAGCGAAATTTTGGCCAAAACTAAAAAGCTAAAATGCCTAACGACATAAACTAAAATGAAAGCCTCAAAATCCGAACCCTCTATCTTAGTACATCAAAAATGAATTTTGCATTTAACTGTTGTTATCTGGCTACGTTATCAAATATATTGACCAAAGTTAAATTTTTGCTAAACACATAACGACACATAGTAAAAATGAAAGCCTCAAAACTCAAACCAATCATCCTACTGGATAAAAAATGACCTTTGGAGTTAATTACGCTAACGAAATTCTCATCTGAGCACGTTCACAAAAATATTGACCAAAGACAATTTTTAGCCTAAAAATAAAATTTAAAATACCTAACGACACAAACAAAAATAAAAGCATCAAAACATGATGCAACCTTCCCGTTAGATTAAAAAACGACCTTTCGAAGCTAATGACACCGAAGGAGTTCTAATTTGAGCACGTTTATCAAAAATATTGAACAAAGTCAATGTCACGCCCCTTTTTTTTCTCTCAACTCAATATTTTTGATTTTCAGTTTAATTGTTTGAAAGAAAAAGAGTTTTTCCAATTAAAGTGACGTTTTGAAAAGGGATAATTATTATTTAGAGTCGCCACTTGGATGTAACGACCCCGTTTGGTCGTTTGGAGCAGTATAGTTTATTCTGGTAATAACTGTCTGGGTCGACGGATCCCTCGACGGACCGTCATGGGCACGACGGACCGTCGAGGGGGTCTCGTTCCAAAACAGTTAGATTCTGAAAATTTGGGTACTGAGAACAACTCTCTGAACTTCGCGACGACATGGCAGGACGGACCATCGTAGGCACGACGGACCGTCACAGAGTCTTAAATAAAATCAACTCTCTGAACTTTGTGACGGAAGCAGCAGGACGGACCATCGCAGGCACGACGGGCCGTCACAGGCTGCGTAACCTTGACTGGGTCGGATTTCTGTTAAATGTTTTAAGGGGCATTTTGGACTATTCCTGCTTTTAATTATAAAGTTAGTGGTTTAATGTTAATAATTCAATTACTTGGGGGTTAAAGGAGACAACCTTGGAATAAATAGTGGGTTACTTTTACCATCTTTTATACTTAATTATATGATAATTAGGGTAAAGAAAAAGAGTTTGAATAAGGAAAAATAGAAAGAACAGAAAGAGGAAGAGAGAACGATCGAGAGAAGAGAGAAACGAAGAGGAAAGTAAAGGTTTTGGGGGATAGCTTGCTTGATCACGATTCTTCGGTGGAGGTAGGTTATGATTTATGCTATTTCATAGTAAACTCTTAATAGCGAATGATATGTGTTGGGTAGTATTGTAAAGTCTTCTATATGCTTAATTGTGTGCTTGCATGAAGTGATTTCATAATTGTGATAAATTAAGCATGATGAGGCTGTTGAATCTTAAACCTTAAAACCTCTTTGTTAATGATGATGCCTTGGTATAAAAGAAGGCTTGATGAACTAAAGAAATGAGGTTAGGGGATCGGGTGTCACGAACCGACACGTAGTATTAGGGGATCGGGTGTCAAGAACCGACACGTAGTATTAGGGGGATCGGGTGTCACGAACCGACACGTAGTATTAGGGGATCGGGTGTCACGAACCGACACGTAGTATTAGGGGATCAGGTGTCACGATCCGACACGTAGTATTAATGGATCGGGTGTCACGAACCGACACGTAGTATTAGGGGATCGGATTGTCACGTTCCGACACCAGGTTAGTAAAAAGAATGAATTTGAATTATGTTAATGTACTCAATTTAATGAACCTGTTTCCCAAATGAGTATGGTGTGGAGGCTTGAGTCCTCATGGATGTGCTTGGGTTATGCCCAATGGTCATGGTACTTGTTGTTGTCACCTGTTAAGTGTTATGGTTGATTTTATGTTACTATTCGATATATATTGTTTTCTATTTTGAGTTGGCCGATGATATCTACTCAGTACTCGTGTTTTGTACTGACCCCTACTTGTATGTTTTCTTTTTGTTAATTGTGGAGTGCAGCAAACGTACCGTCGTCATCGACTCAACCGTAACTCTAGCCAGTCTTCGTCACGTCAGATTTTAGGGTGAACTATTGTTTCTAGCTTGGACTGGATCTTCTTCTTCACGTCTTGATGCCTTGAAGTTCGGGCATGGACTATCTGTTTAGTTATTTTAGCTTCTTAGATACTCTTAGACTTAGTAATTTGAGGATAGATGTTCTTGTGATGATGACTTCCAGATTTTGGGGATAATAATAAGTTTTGAGTTTTAGAAGTTATTTATTGATTTCGTTAATGAGTTTTAAGTCTTCCGCATTATTTTCTGTTTATTAAGATTGAATTGTTGGGGTTTAGACTGGTTGGTTCGCAAACATTGGAGGTTAAGTGTGGGTGTCACTCGCGGCTCGTTTTGGGTCGTGACAAACTTGGTATCAGAGCATTAGGTTCGTTGGTCTTATCACACAAGAACGAGTCTACTAGAGTCTTAAGGAACGGTAGGGGGACGCCTTTACTTTTTTGAGAGGCTATAAGACTTTAGGAAAATTCCATTCTTTCTTTCTTTCGTGCTATTACTTGGATCCAATTGGTATCTAGGTGATACAAATTGGTATCTAACCATCTTCACTCTATTTCGCAGATGGTTAGAACTAGAGCAACATCCGCGCCAACACCAACACCGGCAAGACAAGATGCGTCTGAGCCAGCCACTGGGGCTGTAGCTCGAAGAGGGGCAGTGACATGAGGCCGTGGTAGAGGTCGCGGAAGAACGTCCTCTAGAGGAAGAGGACAAGCACCTGGCCCATCTGGTACTAGGGCGGTGACTACTCCACCAACTGAGGAAGTATTAAGAGAGGGTGAGGAAGGGGAAAATTAACTAGTGCAGAATGAGAAATTACCACCCAACCTACCCCAGAGATGATTAATCAGGTCCTTGCTTATCTTAGCGGGTTATCTGATCAGGGCCAGACACCTCCAGTGTTTTCTGCACTAGCACCTCAGGTTCCGGGAGTACAACATGCAACTGCTGGGGCTCTCCGCATGGATGCCTCATTGGAAATAGGCACGTTTCCTCGGTTGACTACAGGTCCTATAATGACAAGTGATCAGCACGAACTTTTCAGTAAGTTCTTGAAATTGAAACCTCCAGTCTTCAAGGGTGCTGAATCTGAGGATGCCTATGATTTTCTGGTGGATTGTCATGAGCTACTACACAAAATGGGCATAGTAGAATGATTTGACGTCGAGTTTGTGACCTATCAATTTCAGGGGAACGCCAAAATGTGGTGGCGATCGTATGATGAGTGTCAACCAGCACAAGCACCACCTATGACTTGGGCATCATTCTCTAGCTTGTTTATGGAGAAGTATATACCCCGTACTTTGAGGGATAGGAAGAGAGATGAGTTCCTGAGCCTAGAGCAAGGCAGGATGTCGGTTACTGCGTATGAGGCTAAGTTCCGTGCATTATCTAGGTATGCCACCCAACTTTGCTTCAGTCCACAAGAGCGGATTCGCCGTTTTGTGGAGGGATTGAGGTCAGATTTGCAGATTCCAGCCTTACAGGTATCCACTACAGCAAAATCCTTTCAGGGAGTGGTAGACTTTGTGATAAAGGTGGAGGGAGTGAAGCCAGATGACTTCACCATGGCATCAACAACTAAGAAGTTTCGTAAGGAAGGTGAATTTGTTGGGTCTTACTCCAGAGGACAGGGTGCAGGAGGTTATCCAGCCCGACCTATTCAGTCCTCACTACAGACTGTAGCTGGGGTCCACCGCAGGCCGGTTAACATTTCTCTGAGTTTGGAGGTTATCCCCAGACTTCGTTGTTCTCACGGAGACCCATGCTTGAATCCAGAGAATGTTATGGATGTGGAGAGACTGGACATATTAGGAGAAATTGGGAGGACGTGGTGGCCGGGGTAATGGTGGTCACCGAAACGACCGGGGTGACGGGAAAACTGGAACTTCTGCAGCGCAACATGGTAGGGGCAACGGGCAGACAGGTGATAAGGCCCATTGTTATGCTTTTCCTGGAAGATCTGAAGCGGAGACATCTGATGCTGTCATCACAGGTAATCTTTTGGTTTGTGATTGCATGGCTTCTGTATTAATTGATCCTGGATCCACATTTTCATACGTATCTTCCTCATTTGCTACTGTCTTAACTTACCTTGTGAATTGCTTGACATGCCTATTCGTGTTTCTACTCCGGTGGGTGAGTCTGTGATAGTTGAAAAGGTGTATAAGTCTTGTCTTGTGACTTTTATGGGGAGCAATACTCAGGTAGACTTGGTTATCTTAGAAATGGTTGATTTCAATGTAATTCTGGGCATGACTTGGCTCTCTCCAAACTTTGCAATCTTAGATTGTAATGCCAAAACTGTGACATTGGCCAAGCCTGAGACAGATCCGTTAGTGTGGGAGGGTGACTACACTTTCACTCTATTTCGTATGATCTCCTTTCTTCGTGCTAGGAGAATGGTTAGTAAGGGTTGTTTAGATTTCTTGGCACACCTTAGGGATGATACTACCCAGGTACCTTCAATTGAGTCGGTTTTGATAGTCCGTGAGTTTCTGGATGTGTTTCCTGCAGACCTTCCTAATATGCCACCAGATAGGGATATTGACTTTTGCATTGATCTGGAGCCGGGAACTCGCCCTATTTCCATACCCCCTTATAGAATGGCTCCCACTGAGTTAAGAGAGTTAAAGGCCCAACTTCAAGAGTTCTTAAGCAAAGACTTTATTAGACCAAGTGCATCCCCTTGGGGTGCTCCTGTTTTGTTTGTGAAGAAGAAGGATGGATGTTTTCGGATGCGCATTGACTACAGACAACTGAATAAGGTAACTATTAAGAACAAGTACCCTCAGACAACTGAATAAGGTAACTGTTAAGAACAAGTACCCTCTTCCTCGCATCGATGATTTGTTTGATCAGTTACAAGGTGCTTGTACCTTCTCAAAAACCGATTTGAGATCTGGTTATCATCAATTGAAAGTACGGGCCACGAATGTGCCCAAGACTGCTTTTCGGACTAGGTATGGACATTATGAGTTCTTAGTAATGTCTTTTGGGCTTACGAATGCCCCTGCTGCGTTCATGAGCTTGATGAACGGGATTTTTAAGCCATATCTGGATCTCTTTGTCATTGTATTCATTGATGATATACTGGTATACTGAAAGAGCAAGAAAGAACATGAGGAGCACTTGAGAATGGTATTGGAAATGTTGAGGGAGAAAAAGCTTTATGCCAAATTCTCTAAGTGCGAATTTTGGCTAGATTCAGTGTCCTTCTTGGGACATGTGGTTTCCAAGGATGGAGTGATGGTGGATCCTTCTAAGATTGAAGCAGTGAAGAGTTGGGCAAGACCTACTAATGTTACAGAGGTAAGGAGCTTCGTTGGTTTTGCTAGCTACTACCGTCGATTTGTCAAGGGATTTTATTCTGTTGCTTCCCAACTGACAAACTTAACTAAGCAGAGTGTTCCATTTGTATGGTCGGACGAGTGTGAAGAAAGCTTTCAGAAGCTCAAGACTTTGTTGAATACTGCACCAATTCTTACCCTGCCAGTGGAAGGTAAGAATTTCATTGTTTATTGCGATGCATCCTATTCTGGTTTGGGTGCAATGCTCTTGCAAGAGAAGAATGTAATTGCTTATGCTTCGAGGCAATTAAAGGTGCACGAACGTAATTATCCGACCCATGATTTGGAGTTAGCGGCAGTAGTGTTTGCATTAAAGCAATGGAGGCATTACCTATATGGGGTTAAGTGTGAAGTCTATGCAGATAATCGCAGTTTACAGTATGTCTTTACTCAGAAAGACTTGAATTTGAGACAGAGGAGGTGGATAAAACTACTGAAGGACTATGATATCACTATCTTGTATCATCCGGGAAAAGCTAACGTTGTGGCAGATGCGTTAAGTAGAAAAGCAGGGAGCATGGGAAGTCTAGCTCACTTGCAGGTTTCTAGACGCCCATTGGCTAGAGAGGTTCAGACTATGGATAATGACTTTATGAGGCTAGAATTAAATGAGAAGGGAGGATTCTTGGCCTGTGTGGAGGCAAGATCTTCCTTTCTTGACAAGATTAAGAGAAAACAGTTTACCGATGAGAAACTGATCCGGATCCGAGATAAGGTGTTGCGAGGAGAGGCTAAAGAAGCAAAAATCGATGAGGAAGGTGTTTTGAGAATTAAGGGAAGGGTATGTGTACCCCGCGTCGATGACTTGATCCACACTATTCTTACAGAGGCTCATAGTTCAAGGTATTCTATACATCCTGGTGCAACCAAGATGTACCGTGACCTAAATCAACATTTTTGGTGGAGTAGGATGAAGCGGGACATTGTTGCTTTCGTGGCTCAATGCCCGAATTGTCAGCAGGTAAAGTATGAACACCAGAGGCCTGGAGGGACACTTCAGAGAATGCCCATTCCTGAATGGAAGTGGGAGAGAATTGCAATGGACTTCGTGGTTGGTCTTCCAAAGACAATGGGTAAGTACGACTCTATTTGGGTAATTGTTGACAGATTAACTAAGTCTGCTCATTTCATTCCGGTCAAGGTGACTTATAATGCAGAGAAGTTAGCCAAAATTTACATCTCAGAAATTGTTTGATTGCATGGAGTTCCACTCTCCATCATATCAGATAGAGGTACGCAGTTTACTTCTAGGATTTGGAAAACATTGCATGCTGAATTAGGTACTAGATTGGATCTTAGTACTGCATTTCACCCTCAGACCGATGGTCAGTCTGAGCGAACGATTCAGGTTTTGGAGGATATGCTTCGTGCATGTGTGATAGAGTTTGGTGGTCATTGGGATAACTTTTTACCCTTAGCAGAGTTCTCATACAACAATAGCTATCACTCAAGTATTGATATGGCCCCATTTGAGGCATTGTATGGGAGAAGATGTAGGTCTCCCATTGGGTGGTTTGATGCATTTGAGGTTAGACCTTGGGGTACCGATCTTCTGAGGGAATCGTTAGATAAAGTGAAATGCATTTAAGAAAAGCTTTTAGCGGCTCAAAGTAGGCAGAAAGAATATGCAGACCGAAAGGTTAGAGACATGGAGTTTATGGAGGGCGAGCAAGTTTTGCTGAAGGTTTCACCCATGAAAGGGGTGATGCGGTTTGGTAAGCGAGGTAAGCTTTGTCCGAGGTATATTGGTCCATTTGAATTACTGAAGCGCGTGGGGGAGGTAGCTTATGAATTAGCCTTGCCCCCAAGGCTGTCAGGAGTGCACCCGGTATTTCATGTGTCTATGTTGAAAAGATACCATGGGGATAGAAACTACATCATTCGTTGGGATTCAGTTCTTCTTGATGAGAATTTGTCTTATGAGGAGGAGCCTGTTGCTATTTTAGATAGAGAAGTCTGCAAGTTGAGATCAAGGGAGATTGCATCCATCAAAGTTCAATGGAAAAATCGACCAGTTGAGGAGTCCACTTGGGCGAAGGAGGCCTATATGCAAGAAAGATACCCACACATGTTTACAGATTCAGGTACTCCTTTTCGTCCTTCTTTTTCTTCTTGTGATCGTTCGGGGACGAACGAAGGGTAAATTGGTTTCTATTGTAACGACCCGTTTGGTAATTTTGAGCAGTAAAGTTTATTCTGGTAATAATTGTCTGGGTCGACGGATCCCACGACGGACCGTCATGGGCACGACGGACCGTCGAGGGGGTCTCGTTCCAAAACTGTTAGATTCTGAAAATTTGGGTACTGAGAACAACTCTCTGAACTTCGCGACGACATGGCAGGATGGACCGTCGTAGGCACGATGGACCGTCACAGAGTCTTAAATAAAATCAACTCTCTGAACTTTGTGACGGAAGCAGCAGGACGGACCGTCGCAGGCACGACGGGCCGTCACAGGCTGCGTAACCTTGACTGGGTCGGATTTCTGTTAAATGTTTTAAGGGGCGTTTTGGACTATTCCTGCTTTTAATTATAAAGTTAGTGGTTTAATGTTAATAATTCAATTACTTGGGGGTTAAAGGAGACAACCTTGGAATAAATAGTGGGTTACTTTTACCATCTTTTATACTTAATTATATGATAATTAGGGTAAAGAAAAAGAGTTTGAATAAGGAAAAATAGAAAGAACAGAAAGAGGAAGAGAGAACGATCGAGAGAAGAGAGAAACGAAGAGGAAAGCAAAGGTTTTGGGGGATAGCTTGCTTGATCACGATTCTTCGGTGGAGGTAGGTTATGGTTTATGCTATTTCATAGTAAACTCTTAATAGCGAATGATATGTGTTGGGTAGTATTGTAAAGTCTTCTATATGCTTAATTGTGTGCTTGCATGAAGTGATTTCATAATTGTGATAAATTAAGCATGATGAGGCTATTGAATCTTAAACCTTAAAACCACTTTGTTAATGATGATGCCTTTGTATAAAAGAAGGCTTGATGAACTAAAGGAATGAGGTTAGGGGATCGGGTGTCACGAACCGACACGTAGTATTAGGGGGATCGGGTGTCACGAACCGACACGTAGTATTAGGGGGATCGAGTGTCACGAATCGACACGTAGTATTAGGGGATCGGGTGTCACGAACCGACACGTAGTATTAATGGATCGGGTGTCACGAACCGACACTCATTTTTCTTCTCTTTGTGTTTGCTCTATATATTTCTCTCTTTTCCTCTCTGTATTTCTCTATATCTGTGTATCTGTGTTTTTACATCTCTCTGTATTTTTTTTATCTCTCAACTGAACGTAATTTTTTTTATAATAATTTTGGCTGAGAGTTTGGTGCTAATTAAAAGGAAAGTAATAGAGTTGGATTAGAATTTAATTTGAAATATTGTTGAGGGAATTGTGGTTGAGATAAGGATATAAAATAAATAAATAATAATAATAGAAAATTAACAAAATAAAAAATGTTTTAAAAAATCAAAAGAAACGTCTAAAAGAAGAGAAAGAAAAAAAAATAAAAATTAATGGGATGAGACTTTTTAGTAAAATAAGTTAGGAAGTTGGGAATAATTAGGATAAGGGGAAGGTAATTTGAATATTTAGGACTCCCCTTTTTTCTTCTTCTACCATTATTTTTAAACTAATTAAAAGTTGAAGATTTAAAACAAATACCATAAATTCATATTTTTTTATTATTAAAGTAATTTACACAATTTATTTAATTTTTTATTTATTTTAAATATAACCATTTTTTTAAAATTGGTGTTAAATCTTTATATTTTGGTAAAAAATTAGGTGTTCACAGTATGCCCCTCTTTGCTTGAAAACATGAAGAGTTTTCATGCAAAGACGTGAACAATGTGACTTATTTTTTACTAAAATATTTTTGTGAAAAATTTATAGTAGAGAAGAGATTTGACTGTGTCCTAACTTTTAAAAACTACCTATCCTAAGTTGAGATGATAAGGAGTCAGACGTAATTCCAATGAGTTAGGTAGTTGAGTGAGGTTTTGTCGAGATTCTGGTTCGTAGCTTCAGCTATTACATAAAAAAAACAAAATGCAGAAGGAAATATGAAATCCTATCTATTCCGATAGTGCTAAGTCTTCATTTTGGATTCTCAGATATCGCTTCACCCTCTTTGGGTAGGTTCATTGATTCCGAACTTTGCTCTGGACTTCTGAGTTTAAGACTTGAAACTTCATGACTTGACTTCAGCTACTGACGTTCTTCCGCATGATATTCTTGAAAATTTATTTTCTTGAAAGGATGAATTCTTTTATTTTTGAACTGTAAATTTGTGTACTATGTAGAAACCTGCACAGAAAAACAAAATTTTCTGTCTAGTTTGCACTAGGAATTTTTGTGAGTTATTGATGAAAGCTATAAAAGTCTATACTAATAATAAAAATAATGTTTTTATAGCCTATTACAGAATGTAAAAAAAAAAGACAAAAGGGAGTTTTGTACCCAAATTGCAATCAGGGGTTATTGTGTCCTGTGAAGACATGAAAAATAAAATAGGGGTTATTGTGCCCTATATGCAACCCAGAGGTTATTGCGGACTCTGAAAACATGAAAAATAAAATAGGGGTTATCGTGCCCTATATGCAACTAGGGATTATTGTGCCCTGTGAAAAAAAATGATAGAGGTTATTGTGCCCTCTGAAGACATGAAAAATAAAATAGAGGTTGTTGTGCCTATATGCAACCAGAGGTTATTGTGCCATGTGAAGACATAAAAAAATGATAGGGGTTATTGTGTTCTATATGCAATTCAGGGGTTATTGTGCTCTGTGAAGACATGAAAAATAGGATAGGGGTTATTGTGCTCTATATGCAACCAGGGTTATTGTGGCCTGTGAAGACATGAAAAATAAGATAGGGGTTATTGTGCCTATATGCAACCAGGGTTATTATGCCCTGTGAAGACATGAAAATAAAATAGGGGTTATTGTGCCCTGTGAAGACATAAAAAATGATAAGGGTCATTGTGCCCTATATGCAATCCAGGGGTTATTGTGCCCTGTGAAGACAAAAAAAAATGATAGGGGTTATTGTGCCCTATATGCAATCCAGGGGTTATTGTGCCTGTGAAGACATGAAAAAAAATGATAGGGGTTATTGTGCCCTATATGAAATCCAGGGGTTATTGTGCCGTGTGAAGACATGAAAAAAAAATATAGGGGTTATTGTGCCCTATATGCAATCCAGGGGTTATTGTGTCCTGTGAAGACTTGGAAAAAATGATAAGGGTTATTGTGCCCTATATGCAATCCAGGGGTTATTATGCCCTGTGAAGACATGAAAAAAAATGATAGGGGTTGTGCCCTATATGCAATCCAGAGGTTATTGTGCCCTGTGAAAACATGAAAGAAATGATAGGGGTTATTGTGCCCTATATGCAATCCAGGGGTTATTGTGCCCTGTGAAGACATGAAAAATAGAATAGGAGGTTATTGTGCCCTATATGCAACCAGGGGTTATTGTGCCCTGTGAAGATGTGAAAAGTAAAATAGGGGTTATTGTGCCCTATATGCAACCAGGGATTATTGTGCCCTGTGAAGAAATAAAAAATAGAATAGGGGTTATTTTTTTTACTTATATTATTATTATTTAATATTACTTTATTTTATTTTATTTTTATTAGTACATTGACCAATTTAAAAATAAAATAAAATGCCCCAGATTTTTTTGAGAAAAAAAATAATTCTTTTTTTTTTTGCATATTATATGAGAGACAAGGATTCAAAAACTTACCATCGCGGCGTTTGTCTCTAGCGAATTACTTGCATGATTTGTCTTTATAGCTCTTTCAGCCTATTTATTTCTATCTTTATGGTGCTCATGCCAAGACGGAATGTCATCATTTGATAAATGGTGTCATTCGTGATTTTTACCAACTAGACACTCTTATTTTTTTTACTGTCGTCTTAGGTTTCTCTCGAGAGTTTTCACTCATAAGACCCTCTTATTTTTTTAATTTTTTATTTTTTATTTTTTTCTGTAACATACCATAGGCTACAATGTCATGTTTCAACCCTTGGAGATTTGAAATAGCATGATCATTATTTTATTGTGTGATTAGACCGAACCTCAATGAAGGGCTGCCTACGTATCCTCTTAGGAATCAGGTCGAACGTAGTTCAATAAAAAAAAATTTTTTTTTTAAAAAAATATAATGGAAAAATTGGAAAAAGAATTAGTTCATGTTTGATAATGCTTTGACTTTAGTTGGTACCAACAATTAGTATTATGCATATGAACTACATTCAACGACTTTCAAATAAATTTGAGGTCAACGTTGAGTAATTTATATAGTTTCAAATTGTATCTCAAATATATTTAAGTAATTACAAGATCAATTTATCTTGTCAAAATTAAGGGATAGAATTATTCGTATCCTCATGTTTCAAATGCACTCTCAATATATGAAAGTCCTACTTCACACAATATAATAATTTAGATCGTAGGACATTTTTGAAAGTCACTCCCACTCAGAAAGATATTCAATGCATGAGATTAAGATACCATATGCTTGGCCCTCATGTAAGCATCCACTAATATGAGAACATAAAAATGAGATCAAATAGGACTTGTCATTGGCTTGTAATGTAGTCTTAGGGAAATGTAGGATATTCATATGAGACAAAGTGACTATTTCCTCCTTAGAATTCGCACGATGCTTTTGATATTTTTTTTTCGTTTTTGCATTTGACCTTTGTTTTCTTGTAAGGTCTTTTTCATTTTTTTGCTCTCTTCATTTTTTTGATCTTCTCTCCTTTTTGTTGGAGATTTTTTTTTCATTCTATCTTTTTTTTTGGACATATTTGATTTTTTTTCACTTTGTTACCCAACTTAGGTCTTTGATGTTATATAGATATTTAATAGTGCGTTCAAGGAGGTGAGATAAAGGGATTAGTGCATTTTTACACTCAAAAGGTATATGCTAAGATGTGGTTATTCAAATAAAAAGCTTTCAGGGTCGAAATGGGAGTTCTGTAAATAAATATCATTCGGTAGGCTTGAAAGGCACAATCGATTCAAAGAAAGCCTATAATCCTTTCTCAAGTTAAATGTTGCTCAAAATTTCGTCTCAACCAACATCCGGGGCAAGTTCTAGATCAGCAAAATCATGACTTTGAATTTTACGTCGTAAAGCTCACCACACAATGCATTTGAAACAATGAGGTCAAATTTATTTTATCAATAATTTTAAACAAGATAATTTCTCAAGTATGACATAAATGTATTGAGAGATATCAATAGAAGTCTATAGTTCACAACAAAGTTGATTTGTCTTACCAAATAGTTTAACACTTTTTTTTTTCTTATGCATAATCCTAAGCATGTTGTTACCAACCAAGTCAAAGAAAAAAATCTATTTTTTTTGGCCCAGTTTATGTGACTAGAATTTTTAGGATTTTTTTTCTCGGTTGGACCGAACCTCAAAATAAGGCTGTCTACGTATCTTGTTAAAACAAAAATCAGGTCTAACGTAGTTTCAAAATATAAGTAAAAATATGTTTTTTCTTAAGGACAAATTTTCCTTTTCATATATACATTTATTATTTCTTTTTTAAATTATTAAATAATAATTAAGATATTTTTTTAATTTTATAATTTTTAAATAAGAATCACCGAACCCAAGGAAGATTGCCTACGTATCTCATCTAGGTGAGAATCAGGTGTGCGTAGTTCGTTCAAATTGAAATTTGTTGACAAATGCAACTCTTTTCTTCGTTTAAAGTGATATAAGAAAAACTTTTCAAATTTCTTTTTGTGAACTTTACATTGTAAAAGAATTTTTTTTTCTATTGTTCTTATTTTAATTTAAAATGATAAATTGAATTATTTATCTAGATAGTTCCGATCATATGTAGAGTCTTTCATTAAATCATATGTAAATGATTCAAACAATGAATTCTATTGGGAACTACCACATTTGGTTTCAGTTATCGAGCTTAAACTGGTGGAGAAAAGTGTCTAGACTGGCTGTAAAACGAGCTGACAACTCGAGTTAGGGAGTAGCAACGTACCGGTAGCAGCGATTTCCGGCTTTGTGCATGGGTGCTCCCCATCATAAAATGGTGTGACTAAATATCCTTCACCATGGATCAAAGATCCACTGGCTATCTTTACAAAATTGGGGTGCGCAGTCGCAATTCCCATAATTATATTAATGAATACTCATAGTTGTGTGCAAGAAAATATTTTATACACCGTCAAATAATATTAAAATAAAAATAAATATACAATTAACACATTAAGACAATAAATACAATATCCAAAAACGTAAATAAATAAGTCATAATCACACATAAATTAATATTTAAAGCTCGAATTCTAGTTAAATCCCCAGCATAGTCGTCATCTGTCACGCCCCTTTTTTTTCACTCAACTCAATATTTTTTATTTTCATTTTAATTGTTTGAAAGAAAAAGAGTTTTTCCAATTAAAGTGACGTTTTGAAAAGGGATAATTATTATTTAGAGTCGCCACTTGGAATTGAGTTGTGGTGTTCCAAGTCACCTTATTTAAATCCCTAATCAAAAGGAAATTTGACTCTATTTTTATTAGTCTGCGAACTAGAAATCCGGGTAAGGAATTCTGTTGACCGAGGGGAAGGTGTTAGGCACCCCTCGAGTCCCGTGGTTCTAGCACGGTCGCTTTATTAACTTTAGTATGACTTAACTTAATTTTTGGACATTATATTATTTGATTAATAATAAAATTGTTATTACCCTTAAATTTATTTTAAACTTATTAAAAATTGGCTTATTTATTTTAAATGGTTTTAAATTTATTTTTTTTATGCGTTCATTAATTTTAAACATGAAACATCCGTATATATATACATTTTTTTTTATATTTGTATGTTTTTATTATTTTTTTAATGTTATTATAGAATTTTTTACAAATTAGAGTTCGTGTGGAAATGTGATTTTTGAGTTCAAAATAATTTAGGAATATATATTTATTTATTTATTTGATAAAAAAATAAGAAAAATAAATAAATTTTATAAGATTTGAAGTTAGTTTTTATCAAGAAATCCTAAATAGATTAGAAATGTTATTTTTTTTAATCAAAAAAAGTTTTCCCTTTCTTTTTTTTTAATCTTTTTTCTTTTTTTTTCTTCTGCACGTTTTTTGTTTATTTTAAATTTTTCTTTTTTTTTTAGTAAAACCTGTTTCTCTCTCTTTTTTTATTTTTATTATTATTTTATAGATTTTGTCTTTTTCTTCTTTTTTTCTTAAAAAATAATTTTTTGTTACTTCTTTGTTTGTTTTTTTTACCCTTTTTTTTATTTTTATTTAATTTCTACCTTTAGTTATATTAGTTTTATATTACTATTTTTTCATTCTACTTATTCTACTTCTCTCTCCTTTTTTTTTATTTTTCATTTCACGTTTTTTCCTTTTTCACGCATTTTTGTTTTTTTTTATATTTTTTTTTGCTTTTAATTTTTTTTTATTTTTTACGTTTTTTTCTAATTTTTTTACTCTGATTCTTTCTGTTCATTTTTTTTTACATTCTCTTTCTGTTTTCTAGTTTTTTTTTTGGTTATTTTTTTTAATCCTTTGTTTCACTATTATTATTATTATTGTTTTTGTTATTTATTATTATTATTTTCGTTGTTATTTTCTTTTATGCTTTTTTTTATTAATCTTTTCAATTGTCTAATTTTTTTTACCATAATTTTCTAAATAATATTATATATCCTTCTAATTATATTTCATAATAATACGAATTAGTGATGATCATCTTACGTTTATTCCAGAGGTAAACCATCTTATTTATTGAAATAATATATGAAAATGTTTTGTTTAGCTTTTTCCAATTGCTAATCACTTAAGCTTTAATTTATTTCCTAATTCTATAAATTTACAAATATTATTTTTTTTAAAAAAATAAAAAATTCTTAAGTGAAACCTAGGCTTCAAGAAACATTAGCTATTAAATATCACAAAATAGATTTTAATAAAAATTGCATCTAAAAAATAACAAACACTAATAACAATGCAAAAAAATGTGTGATGCTTTTATTTTATATTATTTTTTGTTAGAATGAAACATTTTCTTTTTGTTCCGTTTTCATATCAAAAAAAAAAATCATAACATGCATCATGGATTTATATTACATAATAATAACATACAATTCAAAGAACTTCATATTATTAGATTCAAATTTTCATATAACATTACATTTAAATAATGCGAGAGTTTAGAATTACCTCGCTGCGAAGATGGATATCACGAAAAATAAATTTCTATGATCTACTGATTTGAGCCACGAATTTGGAACCACGACAAAAAAAATCTAACTCTGACCTAATTCTTAAAGAATGACTCATTTTTCTCCTCTTTGTGTTTGCTCTATATATTTCTCTCTTTTCCTCTCTGTATTTCTCTATATCTGTGTCTCTGTGTTTTTACATCTCTCTGTATTTTTTTTTATCTCTCAACTGAACGTGTTTTTTTATAATAATTTTGGCTGAGAGTTTGGTGTTAATTAAAAGGAAAGTAATAGAGTTGGATTAGAATTTAATTTGAAATATTATTGAGGGAATTGTGGTTGAGATAAGGATATAAAATAAATAAATAATAATAATAGAAAATTAACAAAATAAAAAAATGTTTAAAAAAATCAAAAGAAACGTCCAAAAGAAGAGAGAAAAAAAAATAAAAATTAATGGGATGAGACTTTTTAGTAAAATAAGTTAGGAAGTTGGGAATAATTAGGATAAGAGGAAGGTAATTTGAATATTTCGGACTCCCCTTTTTTCTTCTTCTACCATTATTTTTAAACTAATTAAAAGTTGAAAATTTAAAACAAATACCATAAATTCATAATTTTTTATTATTAAAGTAATTTACACAATTTATTTATTTTTTATTTATTTTAAATATAACCTTTTTTTTAAAATTGGTGTTAAATCTTTATATTTTGGTAAAAAATTAGGTGTTCACAGTCAAGTTTTGGTTAAAATTTAATAGTTAAAACACTTAATGACACAAATTAATATGAAAGCCTCAGCACTAGATATCGATTTACCAAAAATACTAACTTCAATTGGTAATTTACCAACTACTAAATTATAAGTTAGTAATTAATAATTTACCAATAAATGTTATCAAAGTTGGTAATAGTTACTATTTAACTAAACATTCATATGTAATATTACCAACTAATAATTAATATATGTTGGTAAATTTTACCAATTGATTAGTGATTGGTTGGTGTATTACCAACTATTTTAATGATGTTAGTAATTTACTAACTACAATCTTTATTTGTCGGCAAAATTTTCAACTAATTTGATATTGATTGACAAGTTTACCAACAAATTACATTTCGTTACTAATTTACCAATACATTTATATTTTGGTTGGTAAATTTAGCAACACCATCTTGTCTTGGTAAATATTTGGTTAGTAATTCATGGGTAATATGTGAATAAATTATATAAATAATTTTTGTCATATTTACCAACCCTATATACTTCGTTCGTAATATTACAACCAAAAGGTGTGCGTTAGTAATATTTTTGTTGGTAATCCATTGATAGAAGGTTGCTAAATTTGGCCCATTTTTTCCCGCCGTATTTACCAACAAAATACTTAGTAAGATTTTTATTTGTAATCCGTTAGAATTTCGTTGTTAAGTCTTAAAATATTATTCGGTTAATATATTGGTAATTTGTTAGTAGAATACTAACCAACTTAAGTTATTAGTAAAATTTGTTGACAATTAGAGGTTTTTTTTGTAGTGAGGGTACAAAGACTAAAATAGATTATATTTATATATGGGTTAAGTAGTAATTACAGTCTTAATGAGTTATCGATTTAGCCAATAATAAAAACCAAAATCGAGTCGACAACCTAATTATTTTTTATAAAACCATTAAAAATAGTTAACCCAATAATCTAAAAACAATAAAAAAAAAATTCAAATTTAGTTTATCATTCAGTTCCATTTTTCACACCCCTAACTAACATACCTAAAAAACTCATATTTTTCCAGAAATAGTTTCCCACAAAATATTTTCCACTATGTTACCTACAAAACTCATATTTATTCATAAATTTTTTCCTTATTAATAATTGCTTCTTGCCAAATTCTTGTACATTTTTCAAATGCTGCACACATTGATTACTCTTTGCCAAAATATTGGCGAATTTCCAAGCGCTGCACGTATGGAGGCAACTTGACACACCATTTCGAGGCTTTGAATATTTTTTTTTATTTTTGTCACGTGAAATTATACTTTACTTAATAATCTTCTATCTTATTTCACTTGATATTATTTGAGCTGTTATATTATTTATGAAAAAAATAAGATTTTTATGACCCATAATCTATAATAATTTCTGAATATTTATATAAATATAAATTATTTATTAAGAATAACAAGAGAATTTTTAAAATTAAATTATTTTTAATTATAACAAAGTGTGCATTTTTTGAGACATGCTAAAAAAGAAAAGACTGCCAAAATGGAAGAGAATTTTAATTGGAGGAATATAATACTAAATGACAATTTGTCTATTACAATTTTTTAATAAAGAATAAAAAGTTCAATCTACATTTTTAATGACCTTGTACTTTTAATATAATATAGATTTGTTCCAAATAATTATTTCATTCAAATAACATTATAACTAAGATCATATAAATAATTTTAAGACATCCAAAATAAGAAGGGGCATGCTATAAAACATTATAACTAAGCTCATAGAAATTATTTTTAAGATATCCAGAATAAGAAGTGGCATGCTATAAATTAGGAGAATTTTTTTACATTTTTTTTAAAAAAAATAAGAATTAGCTATAATATAACTAAGTGTGTACAAGCCAAATTGTCATGCGAAATTGAATCAACCAAGTGAATCAATTGGAAAAGAATTGCATCTCGTTTGATTTAGTTGGCTGGATGTATGATGAAATATGTGCGTCCACTACCAGTCAATGGACCAGGCCCCTTGACACAGCAAAAACAGTGCAGAAGATTAAACAATATGAAGAACACAACACAAGCAGTTTACGTGGAAACCTCCTTGCTCAAGGGAGTAAAACCACGACCTGTTGCACAGGATTTACAACCGTCTTCACTAATCTTCTCAAGCAAAAGTGAAATCCGGTTACAATCAATGTGAGAAAAAGTTATTAATCTCACGATCAAGTAATCTACCTATTACTTGAAGAGCCTAAGCGGATACCACACCGCCCACTAAACCACCTAACTCTAGATGACTTAGAATTTGACTAAGCAACAAAACAATGTTGCCCACTAAATCAGTTAACCTTAACTGATTTAGACTTTTACAAACCAAAAACAAATATCTGAATCCTTTATAGATTAGGAACAGATTTACAATGTAAGTACATAGACACAAAGCTCTAAATACAACAAAGATTCTTCTTTACTCTATCAGGTCCTTCTGTTGAGTTGAGCAATGTTCTTCCTTGAAGTTGGCCTTCTATTCAAGCTTGTGAATTTTCAGAGAAAATCCAAATTTAATTTGCCAAGTCTTGAATTTGTGTTTGTTGGAAAGAGATAATATAATTTCCCACAAATTCGTTGAAGTCATCCCATTGGCTGAAGGCCTGCTGTTGGAAAAGCTGTGCACCTACCGCATCAGAGATGACAGCTTTTCTGACAGCTGTCTTTTTGTCCTTTTCACGTCACAGTCTTGCGGGTACCAGGTCCCTTGCAAACTTCTATATGAGTTCTTGAAAAGGCTTGATGGCTGACTTCCTTCTTTGGATGAATGAATATAATATGGTGTTTGTCATGCTAAAAGTATCAAACATAAAGAGTTATTATCCGTTGGACAAACACCCTCCTCCATTCTGATTGGTGTAGTACACTGACGCCTTACCAACCTCTGACGTGACAGCTTTACAGCTGTAACCAATTATGTATCTGATGGAGGAAACTCTGCCTGGTACCAGGTCCCTGCATTTGTGAGATACTGAAACATACAATCTCGTCCGCTCTTCTTATTGGTGTAGGATACTGCACGTTTCACCTACCACCTGACATGACAACTTTTATGACTGTACCTCATTTGTATCTGGACGAGAGCACTCTGCCAGGAACCAGGTCCCCGCATTTGTGAGGATCATCAAAACACCTAGAATATAACATTTTCCCCCTTTTTGATGATAGCACACAAATATACCTCACACTGAGTTTATCATTCATCTTAATGTCAGCAGTTCCAATAACAAGGATTTGGTTCCTTGTTACATCAGTAAGTTTGTTAAATCATCAAAACTTTATATCAAGTTCGATCTATCATCTTAACTCAGCTTCGAACTAACATTTCCCCCCTTTTTGATGATAACATACTTATTCACCAGTTCCCCCTATCAAAAAGAATTCTTAGGGTAACTTGAGTTTCATCATCTCAAAGTTTGTCAACTCATCAAAATATCAACATAGCATTTTCCTCCTTTTTGATGATGACTTACATATTCTTCAGTTCCCCCTATCAAAAAGAATTATTGGGGTAACTGGAGTTTAATCATCTCTAAAGTTTGTCAAATCATCAAAACATCAACATATCATCTTCCCCCTTTTTGATGATGACAAACATCTTCTTCCCTTATCGACAGGACCAGGTCCTCATCAGGTAGCAAGCATTTATTCCCCCTATCAGCATGACCATATCTCTTCAAGTAGCTACCATTGATTCCTCCTATCGATGTGACCATGTCTTCTTCAAGCAGTTATAACACTATTGATCCCATACCTTACCTTAACAACTTTCCCCCTTTTGACATCATAAAAAAGGGTTAAAGTAGTAAACCAAGTTGACAGAAATATAGTTCTTGCAAATTCATGGCCACTTGGGCAACACAGAGCATGAGCAAAAAGGCATAAAGTAATGAGACAAGTCAGTAGAAACAAGACATTTAACATCCATAAACAAAAGATCAGTCATCAAAGCATTGTATGTATGATTACAGATGAAAACCAGAACAATGCCCAAGAGATAAATGAGGACTGACATAGAGAGGTAGGAAGAGAACGGATGATTTAGAGGCAAGGGATTGAAAGAATAGAATTAGTAGAGCATATCCCTAACATAAGATTTCAAGAATTTTCTCTTAGCGTACAACATGATGTGCAGCCCAACCTGTATGTTTAACGTTTAGGGCTGCCAATTTTTTTTTTTTGGCACCTGGTCCCTCTGATAGTGTTATTTCAAAAGCTGGACTTTTAAACAACCCATTTCAGTATTCCAGTTAACACGAGCAACTATCATAGCTTCCAACATCAGCCTGAGTTTTTCATAACAGAAAGATTGGTAACACAAACAACTCAAGGCCTCCGAGATGAATAGATCAACAATTGAGGAACCAAGAAGATTTTCTTTTTTTTTTCACACACCTTCCTCTTCAGAAAACTTTGAGTTCTCAGAATATCAACTTCTCCTTTTTTTTTTAGCATCATCTTTTCCACTTCTTCATTTTTCATGGAGGACCAGATCCCTCTTCACACTTGAAACATTTTCATCAAAGAATTCTCCAACAAGAATCAAGGGGTTAACAATTTGAAGTGTGTTTGAAAAGAAGAGAAAAGAAAATTTCGAAACACCTTGATATTTGGAAGGCAACTTGATTTTTCTAGGGAAATAGAAAGAAATATGGAATATAAAGAAAGAGAAAATAAGGTATCATTTTGGCACTCAAAAGATGAGACAACAGTCAGATTCTTGAAGGACAGACATGTGACAATTTCAATGGCTCTCATGCATAATTCAAACTGCAATGTTAAGATTTCTAACCTTCGAGAAAGGACCAGGTCCTTCTCTGTTGTTTGAATGTCATTGCCTAGATCTATGCTGACCTCCCTTTTTCTTCATCCCCTTTTCCATGTGTGTATACCTACAAAAGGTATGAAACTGAATTTGCTAAAACATACATAACCGAAAAGCAAGGATACCTGCTCCCTTTTCATAGTCATTGAAAGAGTTGATTGCTTCAGGTAGGATCCATTCAAGAAGGTTTTAGCATTTCCATCATCATCTTGATTTATTCAGTCAGATCTTTATGAGCTTCAAGATGTTTCATCAAGCTGCACTTGCTACATTTATTGCCTCAGTTGATGAAAGAGCAATTGAATCTTGCCTTTTAACAAAGCTTCTCTTCACACAACACCTCAAAGATTGCCTCAAAGATGACATCATCAATATGTACCTGAATGATCAGCAGTTCCTTGCATATTGAATTCAAAGAGAAGAGTTTTTGACATTTTTACCTCTCTTGAATACATTGTTGAGGAGCAACTTGGACAACCGATCAGCTTGTTGGGGAACTGACTATCAGAGTTTGCTTCTTTCAAACTGAGCTTGATTAGCTTTTTCATTCTCACCTTCAAAATTCACATTATCAGTTTGAACTGCATCATCTTTGTTCAGCACTTTCTAGAGAACCAGGTCCCTCATCAGGTTAATCATCTGCATCATCTTCTTTGAGATTGTTGGATTCATGAGGATGTTCTTCAGCAAACTCACTATTTAAACCATCTCTCTGATTCTGAAGCAACTCTTCTATCTCAGAAACTTCTTTCCTTGCAACTTTTAAACTCTTCCAAACTCAACAACAAAAACATGATCATTTTTAGTATACCCCTAATAAGCCTTGCTGGAGGAAGAGTGTACCACAGTTATTCTTCCATCAATATTGAGATCACTTCTCAATATCATCATTTTGTCGACACAACATGTAGTATTTACCACTTCAGCCGAAAGTTCTTGGAAGATTAAAAGTATGCATGTTTCACCTGAAGAATAGTCTGATCTGCTTCTTCCTTAACATCAGTCACAACCTTTGTCATCTGCAAATATCCTTTTATGCAGACTGGAGCACATTCCCCGTCACAGGTTTGTGAAGCAAAGCAACACACACATGAGCACGTCTCTTCTGTCATACCTCAACATTCTTACCTTTTCTTGCCATCACCAAATACAACACCTCCACCTTGAAGTGCCTTGAGAGAGAGGAAGTACAGTGCTTTTAGAATCCACCATTCATCAATCGACACTGGTTGTTGCCACTTCCTTTCACAAGAATGTCATATCACGTGTTAGCCTTGGGAACCCACTTTAGTTAGAGTTCCCAGTAAGCAGTTAAAGGAGTGATAAGAGAATTATTTGTCCAGTGAGGAAAATTGATCTTTTTCAACTTAGGAACAGAAGCACGACCAGGTCCCTTCTTCTGCAAGTTCTTCTGTTTACCAGGTCCCTTCTTCTGCAAGTTCTTCTGTTTACCAGGTCTCTTCTTCTACAAGTTCTTGTGCTGACCAGGTTCTTTATTTTGCTTGTTGCTTTGTTGACCAGGTCTCTTCCTTTTCTTGTTCCTCTGTTCAGAAGATTTTGCGAGGTTATGTTGATTCCTTTTACAAGTTGGACAATCCTTCTTCAAGTGACCCTCACGACCACAATGAAAGCACAACAAATTGCCATGCATAGACAGATTTTTGTTTTGGAGATTGTAACAAGGACCTTTGCTTGAATTTCCTAACCCTTTCCTATCATTTTGACCTTGACTGGGATGATTGGCAAGCTGTTTTGAAGATGTGGACCATTTGAGAGATTTGTTCAGTTCTTCTTTAACGCGGACCAGGTCCCTCTCCAACTGATTATTTCTCCCCAAGGCCATAGCAAGTTTTGTTTCAGCAGTGTTCAGACTAGCCTTTAGCTCCATTCTACTAGCCTCTTCTTTTCCTTTGCCAGATTTCTCACTCAACATCTTCAATCTCTTCTTGAGTTCTAGATTTTTAGCTTCTAAAACTATCACATTTTCTTTCACAACAGACATTTGGTCAACCAAAGCTATCTTTTCTTCATGAAGAATATCTAGGCTATTGTTCATCAACTCAGTTTCAGTTGTTGACTCAATGATAGATTCAATCAAAACAACAGCTAGAATTCTCAACTTCTTAATACAGTAAACATGCAAGTTTTGTTTAAGATCGGAAAGGGTTACCTCTTCTTCATCTTCCTCATCATCAGATTTTGCCATCAAAGCAAATGTGTCATCAAACACATCTTTATCACCTTTAACTGCAAGCATGGGTACATCTACATGACATTCTAATTCATCTGACTCACTTGAGGAGTCTCCCCATACATCAAAAGCTTTCTTCATGATGTAGCCAGCAACAACTTTCTTACTTTCTTATCGGGGAACGGTTCCCTATTTCTGACTTTCTCTCCTCCAGGTCTTTGATAAGTTTTGACTTCAACCTTATGCATAGGGCAATCTCTGATGAAATGCCCTGTTTTTTCGCACTTGTGTAGTGCAATTGGTTTGCATTCTGACTCTGTTTGAGTTTTCTGCCTTTTGTAAGCCTCTATGTTTCGTTTCCCATTTTTGATACCTTCTCGTGAGGCATGTCATGTCCTTATCTTCATCAAAAGTTTCACCAAATATCAACTTGATAGCTAGAGACTTCTCTTTCTTCAACTCCTTCTTTGATGCTTCTTGATTTTTGTTGAGTGGAGCAACCATCTTTCCACAGGAATCTCTCAAGGTGTTAGCCAACTAGAGAGCACCTGCTTTGATACCACTTGATGAAATATGTGCGTCCACTACCAGTCAATGGACCAGGTCCCTTGACACAGCAAAAACAGTGCAGAAGATTAAACAATATGAAGAACACAACACAAGCAGTTTACGTGGAAACCTCCTTGCTCAAGGGAGTAAAACCACGACCTGTTGCACAGGATTTACAACCGTCTTCACTAATCTTCTCAAGCAAAAGTGAAATCCGGTTACAATCAATGTGAGAAAAAGTTATTAATCTCACGATCAAGTAATCTAACTATTACTTGAAGAGCCTAAGCGGATACCACACCGCCCACTAAACCACCTAACTCTAGATGACTTAGAATTTGACTAAGCAACAAAACAATGTTGCCCACTAAATCAGTTAACCTTAACTGATTTAGACTTTTACAAACCAAAAACAAATATCTGAATCCTTTATAGATTAGGAACAGATTTACAATGTAAGTACATAGACACAAAGCTCTAAATACAACAAAGATTCTTCTTTACTCTATCAGGTCCTTCTGTTGAGTTGAGCAATGTTCTGCCTTGAAGATGGCCTTCTATTCAAGCTTGTGAATTTTCAGAGAAAATTCAAATTTAATTTGCCAAGTCTTGAATTTGTGTTTGTTGGAAAGAGATAATATAATTTTCCACAAATTCGTTGAAGCCATCCCATTGGCTGAAGGCCTGCTGTTGGAAAAGTTGTGCACCTACCGCATCAGAGATGACAGCTTTTCTGACAGCTGTCTTTTCGTCCTTTTCACGTCACAGTCTTGCGGGTACCAGGTCCCTTGCTTTTGGGTACCAGGTCCCTTGCAAACTTCTATCTGAGTTCTTGAAAAGGCTTGTTGGCTGACTTCCTTCTTTGGATGAATGAATATAATATGGTGTTTGTCATGCTAAAAGTATCAAACATAAAGAGTTATTATCCGTTGGACAAACACCCTCCTCCATTCTTATTGGTGTAGTACACTGACGCCTTACCAACCTCTGACGTGACAGCTTTACAGCTGTAACCAATTATGTATCTGATGGAGGAAACTCTGCCTGGTACCAGTCCTGCATTTGTGAGATCTTTGAAACATACAATCTCGTCCGCTCTTCTTATTGGTGTAGGATACTGCACGTTTCACCTACCACCTGACATGACAACTTTTATGACTGTACCTCATTTGTATTTGGACGAGAGCACTCTGCCAGGAACCAGGTCCCCGCATTTGTGAGGATCATCAAAACACCTAGAATATAACAATGTAGAAAAAAAACGACCACTTTAAGGTTATCTTTTGGAAGTTATAAGTATCCACGTTATAGTTTTTTAGATCAGAATTTAATAATTTACTATTTGATTTTTTTTATATTTAACTTTATTCTAGCTTTTAATCTTATAAATTTAACATATTGAAAGTTGATATTAGGGGTATACATGATCAGGTTGGTTCCATTTTTTTAAATATCAAATTGACCTATCACTACTTCAAAAAATGATCATTAGTGGTAATTAATTCTTAATTGCCACTAAATATGTATTTTTAACGGCAATTAATACTCTTTGTATATATCCCTAAAACCTTTAGCGACATTAATTTTAATAACACTTAATCAATGTCAGACTTTAGTACTCTTTATTAATGTCAATATTTATTGCCACTAAACTTTATTTTTGTTGTAGTGATTGTGTAAAAATTTTAAATTTATAAACCAAACTGAACTTATAAAACTCGGATTTTTCAACCACAGATTGGTTCCCTTTTTTCAAATACCAAACCAAACCATTTTATCAATTTTTAAAATTTATAAATCAAACCAAGCTAATAAACCTTAGATTTTCCAAGATTCTGGATTTTTTCGGTAAAGTATGCATACAAATATATAATTAACTTCTGCTCCAAATATTTCTTTAGTCCAACAAAAAATACAACTATCTAAGGTGTTTCTTAAGAAAATAATACAAAATATGAGATGAGTAATAACACTAAAATATTCAATAAAAATAATAATGAAATTATATAAAATAATTATTGCAATCCCATAATGAAAATGATCATAATTTAAAAGTACTAAATCATGGTAAAATGAGTGTTATAAGTATTAGTTATATGATTAAACATCAAAGAAAAATTAAAATTAGATTATATATTTTAAATGTCTAAACCAATGTAAAGATAAAGAACAAATATTTAAAATTATTGTCATTCTCAGTGTTTAATTAATTTATTTTGTTAGTATTACTATTGATTTGATCATATTGAGTTTCATTTGAGTTACTAATATCTATGAACTATAACCTTTATTGGACCATTCAAAATTCAAAATCTTAAAAACAATATGTTAAAAGATACAATTTATGAAAAGGTATAAGTAATATTTAGAAATTACATCAAATTAAATACTTTTATGTATAGAATAAATTTCATAAATTATATATATAAAGTCAGGTTGATTTGATCTCGGGTTGACCTTTTTTAGTTAAAATCAAACCAATATACGTATAGTTAAATTTCTTTTTTCAATATTAAATCAAGTCCAACCAAATCATTAGTCGATTTTTTCGATTTGGCTAAATTTACAGTTTAATTCCATCTTCGACTCAATTTCGTACACCTCTAATTGATATTACAATGAGAATATCTTATCATGTGAATTACAATCTTTTTGAAGATTCCTATTCATTTAAAGCTTTTAGGTTTTAGCCTATATACAAGTAAATGAAAATATATTTAATCTCTTTTTTCATTTTGTGTAACTGTAAAAAAATTGAAAAACTGAAAAAATCGACTAAAATTGAAATAAAGGAATCGACTTTATATTAGTTTGATTTAGTTTAATAATTTACTTACTAATTTAATTTTTAATAAATAAGAAATAAATAAAGACGTCATTTTTATGTTGTGAGTGTTAGAATTAATTGCAAAATAACTCAACTAACCCTCCCATTATTTGTTTTGTGGTGGATTGTAATTGTTTTTTTTTTAAAAAGGAAATCCCACAATATTAAATTCAATGGAGGAATAGAGGCGGATCTAGGATTTAGAGTCCATCGGTGCCAAGTAGACTTAACGCTTAAATCAAATTTACGTTTAATTTGAATTATTCATCTTTCGATCTATTTGATAAATCAATCAATAAAATAATAATAAACAACAATGATAATATTTTTTTCAAAAAGTGTTTGTAGGTTGTTTATAGAAAAAATTAACGTTAGTTGAGGGTCTCACATATCTTGAATTTCAAGAATAAATAGATATCATATAGTCGAGAGAATATGTATATATGTAGGACTGTAGGAGTTTATGAATGATTTTTGATTTTGGGTTACATGAAAATAGTACCAAGACTTGTGTAATTATTTGTCAAGATTACTGACGACATTTCCATTATATGTTCTTGTCGGAGTACATTTGATGCATTTCGAAATTTATGGAATTATCAAATTATTGAGAAGAGAAAAAAATAAAATTATATTCCTTTCGTTTTTTCTATTAGTTATTAACTTTTTCTTCCATGTTCTTTAGGAGATTATAAACAAAAAAAGACAATTTATTATTTTACTTTCAGATCATTTTTTGCAAATTCCTACAAATTTTTTTACACTTTCAAGAAAAGTTAATTGTTAGGATAATGAAAATAAAAAAATTATTATTTAATATTGTTTATTGAAAAATATTTTAGTAATGTAATAATTATTATAAAATAGAAAAAATAAATAAATGTCAAAAGTAGGATAATTAGGATAGATTTCATAAATATAAAATTATTTAAACATTAAAAAAGTGCAAAATAATTTGGAATAATGGTTTTAAAAAAAGAGAAGCTTGAAAAGCTGATTATGATGGCTAAACTCACTTAAAAACTTTCCAGCAATTTAGAAAACGAAAAATAATAAATATGTCAAAGGGATTCAATCGCGCAACCTCATGTTCAAGCATTCAACTTTTTACCATCCAGACTACGGAACACTTTTGTGCTATGGTTGGCTCATTTAATATTTACCTATACGTTCATATATACACCTATATATACATAAAGTTTATGTCGAAGTTTATAGGTGGCGTGACACCCCCAACGTACTGAATAGATCCGCCCCTGTGGAGGAACACTTAGAGTCTACTTACACTCACCAAATAGAAAGTTGACTCACGTATTGAAAATAGTCCAAATATTTATAAGAGAAAAGACTCAAATATGCAATCGAACTTTTAGAAAGGCTCATTTATGTCATCCGATAAAAGTTTGACTCATCTATGCAATTACCGTTCACGAAAATGTTCATTCATACTATTATTTCTGAACAGTGGTTTTGCAAAATCATTTTTGACACGTGACCAATTGTAATTCGGCTATGTCATCAATTTTTACCACCATTCATGTCTATTTATAAAGGTATTTAAAATTTTTGTGAGTTAATAAAACACTTGCATAATTAAAATGTCTTTTTGAAAATTTGAGATAATTTCAGGTGTCACTTTATGTCTTTTCTCATTATATGATAATTTAACTTTTGAAAGTGTCAAAAAATTATCTTTTTATGATTATATTTATTAATTAACCGCGCAACACACGGGTACATATACTAGTAATGAATAAAACAAAAAGAGAAGCAAAAATAAATAATAATAGATTCAATTTCACTACGTAAATATTAATTTTTATCAAAGTCAATTTTTTTTTATAAAAAAAACAAGCAAAGCGCTGAAACCATACTCCATGTAAGGTGATGGCGGCTAGTCTTACGAGGCTAAAAGGCGGTCATGCCTTGCAAGTCACGCATGGGGTTCCGCGCCTTGTGGTTGATACCCTAATTAAAACGAATTTAAACGGCATCAAGTAAAGTTGACCTTTTTGTTTGATAATTAATTTTGTTGCCCTTTTTAATTTTTTGAAAAATTTTCTTACCTTTTGACTTTGAACTCGAAATTAAATAGTATTTGGTCATCGATTTTAGATATTTTTCATTGGAGTTGAATTTAAGTTAAAGTTACGTTACGTTATACATTTTTGTTAAATTAAAATAAAATGAAATAATATTTATACTTAAATACAATATCAAAAATGAAAATGAGTTGAAAAAAATTGTTTTCCCGAATTTGAAATATAAGAATAAATTGAATTTAATATTCTCATGATCAAACACTAATTTCTAAATAAGGTGAAATTGTTTTTTATATCTTTTTATGACCCAACGCTCCTAAATATATTTTCTTAAAAATATCAAGTGCATTACTAACTCATGTATCATTATGAAATTATAAGTTACTTGGTACGTACATATATAAATTCCCTGCGCATACGCAATACTCCCCACATAATATGTTTTAGCTATGTCATTGCCCTTAGTAGTACAACTTTATCAATGCATGTCTTTTTTATATATATATATATATATTGTTGTGCGGGAGATAATACGAGAAAATATAAATGCGAAAAACAAGACAACAGATTTACGTGGTTCACCAATAAATTGGCTACGTCCACGGGAAGAGGGAGATCAGTTTTATTATGGAGAGGCAAAAACAGAATTACAGAATAGGGTTTGCCATAGCGTCTATATATAGTGCTAAGCTACGCCCTAACAGGCTTGGGCCCAAAATACAGAATTGACAGATAATTAAGGGCCCAATTCAAGGCATTCAACAAATCTCCACCTTGACTTGAATTCTCCAAACAGATTCTTCAGACGCACTATGATAGTGCCAGGCCTCCCCCTCTTCCTCAGAATTGCCCCGCAGGGCAATTAACAGCTTCTGATGTTGAGCAAGTCCAAACAGTGTTGAAACTTGCTCTGTGGAACCGGCTTTGTGAACATATCAACAGGATTATCAGCAGTTCCTACTTTCTTCACCTTGATTCTCTTCTCACTTCTCAGAAAATGATACCTCACGTCAATATGCTTGGTTCTCTCATGATGGACTTGATCCTTGGATAGACAAATTGCGCTCAAACTGTCACAATATACCGTAGCCTGATCATGATGCAGACCAAGATCACTAACCAGCGCTTTCAGCCAAATCCCTTCTTTTGCAGCCTCTGTCAAGGCCATGTACTCGCTCGTAGTAGACAAAGTCACTGTAGGTTGCAAAGTTGCCTTCCAACTGACGACAGATCCTCCAAAGGTAAACACATAGTCAGTCATCGATCTTCTTGTGTCAACATCTCCAGCATAGTCAGAATCAGAATAGCCAGTAACCAAGCACTGAGTATCACCTCCATAAATGAGACCAACGTCAGATGTACCTCTAAGGTATCGGAAAATTCTCTTCACAGCCTGCCAATGTTCTTTCCCTGGTTGTCCCATGAATCTGCTCACTACACTGACTGCATGTGCTAAATCGGCCTTATGCAGGACCATAGCATACATCAAACTTCCTACGGCTTGGCATAAGGGACTCGTGACACATACTCCTTCTCTTCTTACATTTGTGGAGCGAACATGGCGGTGAGATGGATATTGGCAAAGACCTGGGGTATCAATAGGCTTAGATGAAGACATGCCAAACCTCGCCAAGACCTTCTGAATGTAGCTTCTCTGTGACAAGAAAAGTTTCCTTCTCTCTCTGTCTCTAATGATCTCCATCCCTAGAATCTTCCGAGCGGCTCCCAGATCCTTCATCTCAAACTCAGCACTAAGTAAACCCTTCAACTTCTGAATGTCATACTTCTTCTTTGCAGCTATCAGCATATCATCTACATAAAGCACCAGATAGATGAATGAATCATCCTTGAGCCTATTGTAGTAGACACAACAATCATATGAGCTCCGAGTATAGCCCAACTTCACCATATAGCTGTCAAACCTTTTGTACCAATGCCTTGGAGACTGCTTAAGTCCATATAAGGACTTCTTCAACTTGCAGACGTGATTTTCCTTCCATGGAACTTGGAAACCATCCGGCTGAGTCATGTATATCTCTTCCTCCAACTCTCCATGTAGAAACGCTGTCTTCACATCAAGTTGTTCAAGCTCCAGATTTTGATGTGTAACTATCGCTAGTAACACTCGGATGGAAGTATGTCTGACCACTGGTGAGAAGATCTCATTGTAGTCCACTCCCTCTCTTTGGTTGAAATCTCTGGCAACAACCCTGGCTTTATACTTGACTCCTTCTGCTGGTGATATCCCTTCCTTCTTCTTGAAAACCCATTTGCAAGTAATAATCTTTCTCCCCGAAGGCTGTATGACCAGATCCCATGTCTGATTCTTGTGTAGGGACTCCATCTCATCTCCCATAGCAGCAAACCATTTTTCAGAATCATGACTTAAAATGGCTTCTTTGTAAGTAGACGGCTCAGATGTATCTACCTCTTCAAAGAACTGCGGCATAACCCACCATGTCCTCAAAACCATACCTCATAGGTGGCGAACTCCAACCCTCCTTGGCCGATCTTGAGCTATACTCCGATGGATATCGATGGCATAGATTACGGAATATCGGTTTACATTTGTGGCTCTTGATCCTCCTCTTGAGTTCTTTCAAATCGCTCTGCGTTCAATGACTTGAAACTCCACCTGTTTATCAAGACTCCCAGTTTCTGACGTAGTTGTAGGCTTCACAATGGTTCTAAGCTGAGAACTTTCATCAAAGACAACGGTCCTGCTCATAATAACCCTCTTTTCTGCTGGAGACCAGATTCTGAAACCTTTCACTCCATCTCCGTAGTCCCTTTTTAGCTCTTGGTTCTAACTTACCTTCACTGACGTGATAGTAAGCCGTACAACCAAAAGCTTTTAGATTTGAATAATCAGCAACTTTTCCTGACCACATCTCCATAGGTGTTTTGCACTGTATGCCTGTATGTGGTCCGCGGTTAATCAAGTAGCAAAGTCAGTACTAACCGCTTCTGCCCAGAATCTTCTATCTAGCCCAGCATTAGAGAGCATGCACCTTGCTCTCTCCAGAAGTGTTTGATTCATCCGCTCAGCTACACCGTTCTGCTGTGGTGTATTTTTGACTGTACGATGTCGAGCAATCCCTTCATCCTTATAGAATTGATCAAATTCAGACCAGCAGAATTCCAGCCCATTATAGTTCGCAACCTCTTGATTCTTCTTCCCTGTTTGATTTTCCATCAAAATTTTCCACTCCTTGAACTTCTGGAAAGCTTCACTTTTATGCTTCATCATGTACACCCAAGTCATCCTTGAGTAGTCATCAATAATGGACACAAAAAATCTGCAGCCTCCCAAAGACTCAACATGGCATGGACCCCAGCAATCAGAATGGATATAATCAAGTGTGCCTTTTGTTCTGTGAATGGCCTTTGGAAACTTGTTGCGATGTAGTTTTCCAAAAACACAATGTTCACAAAACTCTAGGCTCTTAACCTTATGACCAGCAAGAAGATCCTCCTTTGTGAATTTGCATCCCTCTTTCACCCATATGACCAAGTCTCATGTGCCATAACTTAGTCATATCCTTCGTGAACCGGCGATGCAACATGGGTGAACACATGAACCGTGGAACCTTGTAGAAAATACAAAGTACCACGCATGACACCTTCGTAATCGATTTGAACCCTTCCACACCCATGAGACTCCATTTTTTCCCGACCACCAATCCCTTTGTCCCAAAAGATCGAGAGATATCAGATTTTTCGTCATCAATGGAACGTGCGACCTCGTTCAATGTGCGAAGCTACCGTCATGTGTCCTTATCTTGATCGAGCCTGTCCCAACCACCTTGCGAGACAGGCTGCTGGCCATCGAGATCTTTGCCTCCGTCTACACGCTCATAAGTCGTGAACCACTCTCTCCTAGGACGGATGTGATAGGATGCCCCGAATCGAGAACCCACACATCCGAATGATGAGTGTGCTCATCCGCATGACTAGGGCAATGTCTTCTTGAGTGGTGTCTTCTTCAAAGAACAAAGCAGAATCGATTGTTTTTTCGATTGCTTCTTCTTCTTCGGACAATCAAATTTCCAATGTCCCTTCTCCTTACAATAATTACAAACATCATCCGGCTTTGCACCCTTCGACATCGGCTTCTTTTTCTTTCCACTGTTTTTCCTTCCCTTTCTGCTACTGGTGAACAGACCGGAAGGTTGTATGTCCGTACTTTTGCCGTTAGCCTTATGCCGCAATTCTCTGCTATGAAGGGCCGATCTGACTTCTTCCAGCGGCACAGTATCTTTCCCAACAATGAACGATTGAACAAAATTCTCAAACGACATTGGGAGAGATACTAACAGAATCAGGGCAGCATCTTCATCCTCGATCTTCACATCGATATTACGCAATTCTAATAACAAAGTATTCAATTGCTCTAAATGTTCCACTGAGTTGTGTACCTTGACCATTTCAGAATCGAATAGACGTTGTTTCAGAAGCAGCTTGTTGGTTAGAGATTTTGTCATGTACAAACTCTCCAGCTTCAACCACAGACCAGCAGCAGTCTCTTCATCCGAGACCTCCGTGATGACGTCATCCGCGAGACACAGCATGATCGTCGAGTGCGCCTTTTCCTCCAGAATCGCCATCTCAGGAGTAACGACGGCGTTCTTGTCTTTCGACAACGGCGCCCAGAAGCCTTGCTGTTTCAACAAAGCCCGCATCTTGATCTGCCATAAACTGAAACTGTTCCTCCCTGTGAATTTGTCGATTTTCACGTTCAAAGCAAACATCTCGAATTATCCAAAAAACACCGATTAACCGAGAGGCTCTGATACCAATTTGTTGTGCGGGAGATAATACGAGAAAATATAAATGCGAAAAACAAGACAACAGATTTACGTGGTTCACCAATAAATTGGTTACGTCCACGGGAAGAGGGGGATGAGTTTTATTATGGAGAGGCAAAAACAGAATTACAGAATAGGATTTGCCATAGCGTCTATATATAGTCTTTAAATTTCTGTACTGCTGAGCTTGAAAATACATAATTGACAGATAATTAAGGGCCCAACTCAAGGCATTCAACATATATATATATATATATATATATATATATATATATATATATATATATATATATATTATATATATATACCTTATTTAGAAGTGGGACTTGAGTTGGGACTAACACAACTCTAAAAAGTATTTTAAGTTATCAAAAGCATTTAAGTTGTACTATAAGATCTCATAATTTTTGGCTCTTTGTGACTCAATTTGATTGGGTATTAACAACTGAAGGCTTTTTTCTTTCCACGTGTAAGCAATGAGATTGCTTTGGGTTGATCTAAGGGTATTTAGAGCTCTCAATTCAATCTCTTTTAAGAGAAGGTTTACACTGTTAAGTATTTTGGTGTACAGATTAAATATTTGCCTTTCTTTTCTTAATCTTCTCACTTTTATGTTTTGATTATTTAGATTTAGATTTTTTTATTTTTCTCACCCGATTTCCCCCGCTTTCCATTTCTATTGGAGGTAGATCTGTTGTCAATTTCAAATCCAACTCTTTTTGATTTTTTTTCTTAGTTTATTATGAAATTTTCTACTTGCATGTTCTTAATGGAGATTAGTTTAATGTTTGAATTTTCTTTTCCTAATCAATTTTCTACTTGCATATTCTTAATAGAGGTGAGTTTATTGTGGATTTTCCTACTCAATGTTTCTAATTTCTAATGGAGTTTAGATTTTGTTTCTATGCTCTCTAATTTTCTTCATTTCATCGTAGTCTTTTTAAATGTTTACTTTTCCGTAATGATTCAGTTGTACTTTCATTTGATCTTCTTTGATATTTCGTCTCTTCACTTGCAGGTAATTAATGAACATCAGAAAGGAACAAATATAACAAAGCATGTACTAATCCTCCTTGAAATTCACATTTTGAATTTTTTTATTGGGTAGATCCAACAATGGAGGACTTCCATCTAAGCTTCATGTTCCTTGTATCTCATCATTTTAGTTTCTTCCTTTCCTTCCTTCTCCAAAAACATGCTGGTAAAAAATTAACAAATTTTAAAAATGCCCACATCAAAATTAAAGTGGAAGAAACACAACATTTCAATTCTCTTATATGTGCGTTGTTGTTCATCTTATATTTCAAACATACTTAGAACAAAACTTTGAATATCATTGTAAGACAACAAAGTTTAAGAATATTTTCACAACTAGAAAATTAAAACTAGTAGCGAAACTAGATTCAGAAACAGATTTTAAAAAAATTTACGAAATATTTTTTTAAAGAAGAATTATTATTAATATGTGTCTAAAGAATCTTACTGATTCCAACAAACTTTGCAGAAACACGAAGTTATCAAGATTAATGAACCATTAAAGAACAAAAGAATAGAAGAACTAAAATTAATTCACAAATCTAAAATTCGTAAAACACTTACCAGAATCTGAAAAAATTTTAATAGGAAAATGATAAAGTCCATTGAACTCACAGTGTCCCCTTAAGGAAATTATTCCCCTCTTATATCCGAGATTTGATTTGGAATATGACCCCTAGGGTAAAATGATCTCAATCACCAGAGTATAGATATCAAAAACTCCGGTGTTAGCGAACCACTCAACGACAGTAAAGTACACTTAGAATATTAGATTTAGTAGTTGAAGAAGAAGTCCATGAATTTTATATTAAAATGAGAGGAAATCCCTCAATTTATAGAAAACAAAGGGTAATATGAAAAGGTTCTTATTGTGCCTTACCGGAAAGGTCACAAACCTTTGGAAAAGTCACAATCTTTCAAAAAGGTCGTCACCTTTCATAAAAGTCACAACTTTCCATAAAAGTCACAACTTTTCATAAAAATCGCAACTTTTCATAAAAGTCACAACATTTCATAAAAGTCACAACATTTCATAAAAGTCACAACTCTTCATAAAAATCGCAACTCTTCATTTTCCATTCTCAATTCTTCATAAAAGTCGCAACTCTTCATTTTCCATTCAAACCTTTTTAAAACCCAACAATCCCCCGTATGAATGGGGAATGACTCGAAGACAGAGATACGGACAAGTACGTGTACTTTACAAGCAAAAATTAATTTCATCTGGATAAGTAAGTTTCCCCTTGGACTTTCCGTAGTGAACATATGTCGGATATACTCAGTCAATCGGTAGATGCGATATCTTTGAACCGTCGAACTTTGGTGTATACCTAGACAACCATATGTCACACAATTAACCCTTAACCGTTTATGGTTCTTACGGTTGTGCTCGTTTTAGCCATGAACACCTCCTGGTTTCATGAGTGCATAAAGAGATGGGTTTTTGACAATCATCTTCTTTGAAGCGGCTTACACTTCACACTCACATAGGTGATTCCTAACCGTGTTATCGCGTAGATACACTATTTGGTCAACTCTGCCAAATTTAGCAAATCATTAAAATCATTAACCTTTATTAACTTATTAACAAGCCTGAATGTTGTATCCTTGTCCCTGAGCATTGTCTTCATCATGAGAATGGATTGAGTTTGTTGACAATGCCGAACGTCATTCACAACTTTGTTTTTCTCCTTGAATCTAACTCTTGGTATCTCCAGTCTGCTAGATAGAGTTACCACCATGATGACTTGTCCTAAGCCGTAAATTCATTCCCTTTAATAATCTTTTAACTTCCTCTCTAGTTAGGCCTTTTTGTAAGTGGATTCGACACATTATCCTTTGACTTTACATAGTCAATTCTGATAATTCCACTAGAGAGTAGTTTTCTAACGGTATCATGTCTATGTCGTATATGACGAGACTTTCCGTTATACGTCATGCTATATTCCCTACCTATTGCATCTTGATTGTGAAAGTCTATGCATACTAATGCCAATGGTTTGGGCCAAAATAGAATATCTATTAAGAAATTCCAGAGTGTTTCAACTTATTAACCGACCTTATCTAGAGCACCTAACTCAAAGATCATTGTAAAGCTAGTGATACATGTCTCTTTTGAAATATTTCTAAGAGACTGCTCCTCTACCAATATTAAATATATATCCACTCGTGAATTTTACTTCATTCGTCCAATGATTCAATTTGCATCACTATATCTTTCAATATTGTTGGATATTGTTATAATGCAAGACATAGTTTTAAGTATTATTTTAAATATTTCAAAACTCTATTTATTGTCATATAATGAATTTATTTGGGATCACTTGTGAACCGACTCAGTTTAGCAAATGCTATATCTGATCGCACACACTATATGATATATATCATGCTTCCAAAACTCTAGCACAATACAATTGTGAGTCACTTTTGTTTTTACTCTTTTGAAATGCAAACTAATAACCTAAATTAAATAGAATAGCTAGGGTTTGATTTAATTGTGCTCCATAGCAAACATTATCTAAAATTTGTCAGCGTCTCTCTCCAGGAATCTCGCTCGCCACTCTCCATTCTCGCTCGCCTCTCTCGCTTTATACACAGAAGTGTATAATTCTGTTTCTGTTTTGTATAAAGCGAGAGAAAATTGTATATACACATGCAAAAATGTATATCTTCGTGTTATACACTTAATTATACAATTTACAAATATTTTACTTCAAAAATTGCAGAGAAAAAGACCAACGAATTATACAATTGCGAATTATACAATTGCAGTGAAATACAATTTTCTCTAGCTTTATACAACAGAAGTGTATATATTGTGTTTCTATTTTTGTATAAAGCGAGAAAAACATATATCTTTTTGCTATAAACTTATAATTATGCAATATACATACAGTTTAATTCGATTCAACTATATGCAAAACAAATTATACAATTGCAGCGAAATAGGCCAGCGAATTATACAATTTAGGCCAGCGAATTATACAATTTAGGCCAGCGAATTATACACTTGTATATGTATAGCGAATTATACAGTTTTTATGTTTGCTATGGAGCGCAATTATGCAAAGTTTGTTATATTATACAAATATGAATTTTTTGTTTGCTATATGTGAAAGTTGCCCTATTTTAAAATAGGACAGGTTTCAGATTTGGAATATGGGCCAAGGGCCCAAAATTTAATATTTCTTCCCTTTATTATTAATTATTGGGAAATTTAGCTAACTAGTAAAAAAAAAAAAACTTATTTAGTGATAATATTCGTACTTTAATAATATTAGTAAACATGTCAAAAATGTCATTATTTTTTAAAATAAATAATTATTCTGATATTATTAATATTTTCTATCTCATTATTTACACCCTTTTTCTCTCTCTCATAGATTACACATTTTCCTATGTTTATTTAATTGGAAAGATATTAATGTCATTTTAATTTTTCTCTCTCTTTTCTTAAGCTTATCAATTTCTTTCTCTTACTTTCTTCCTAATCAAATCTCCAGTTTTTTCTCTCTTTTTTTACTCTTATTTTCAATTTCTCTCTCTAACATTCTTCCAAATCAATTTTACAGATTTTCGATTCAATATATTAATATTTTCTATTATTCTCATTTAATTTAGTTGCAATATTTAATTTGAAGATTAACATTGATTTGGATATTATGTTTTACAGATTCCTTATTTATTTACTTACTGATTTTAGTTGTTTTTTTTTTTAATTTTTTTTGTTTTGTTGTTGTTCTTAAAACATTTTTTAGGATTTGATACTACATAATTCTCTCTTCAATGGACGTTTTCAAGAGAGTTACTAGAGGTATTGGACAAAATAATCAAAGTTCTTTCGATTTCTCATCATTTATTTTTTTTCACTCAATAATTAAATAACAATGTAGGTTTCGCTTCTAAATCTAAGGAGGATATACGACGGGGAAAAATGCTTGAATCCGTCGATGTGCAAAATCCCACACAAATTCCTATGAAGTTGAAAAAGACCAATTTGTTGGAGAATATTTTTTTTTGCATGCTCTGTGTCTTGCATTTTTAGTTTAATTTGTTTAGTAATTTTTAAGATTCAAAAAAATTCATGTTACAATGCGTTTGGAAGTGTATATGGAACTTTTATCATGTTATAGTTAATATTTATTTTATATTTCTTATATATTGTATTTTGTGTTCTATTTTTTTTTTGTGTGTTAGTTTTGTCAATGTAACACATTATATGAGTTTGATTGTGTATATTTCATAGTTTTAATATTTTTCGTATTCATAGATTTGGAAGTGTATATTGAATTTGTTGTTTTTTTAGTCAGTATGTATTTTTGTATTTCATTGTTTTATTGTATTTTGTATCCACAAATTTGGAATTGTATTTCATATATTTAATTCATTTTGTATTCTATTTTTTGTGTGTGATAGTTATGTCAATATACCACAATTAGTATTTATTTTTGTATTTTCATAGTTTTATTTTTTTTGTATTCATAAATTTAGAAGTATATACTGAATTTTGATACTGTTTTAGTAAGTATGTATTTTTACAATTAATAGTTGTATTCATTCAAAAATTATTTTGCATTGTTTTTGAATTTGACATTTTTTTCTAATTTGTATTTATTCTAAAGGTATGCCAACTAGTTATGTATTTTATTTAAGAATGAGTACACCAAATATTCAATTATTTCTTTTCAATTTTATATTTCATTCACTTTTTCATCATACTAATTTTTTGTATTTTATAGATTATTATACAAAATTCTAAATAAAAACTAGAACAAATAAAAATACAAATAAAATACATATTGAAATGAATACATACAAGATTTTTGATAAAAAAAATAACTACATAGGAAAAAAATAATATGAATACAAATATATTTCTTAAATGACTATATAGATACATCCGGCATACCTATTGGAATGAATACAAACTAATAAAAAACTATAATAAATATAAATAGAATATATTGTGGAATGAATATAATTTAAAAAAGGTGAAAATTCTAGAGAAAAAAAAGAACAAAGTTTAAATTTTATTTGAAAATGTAACTGATGAGAAAATTAAGAATCCTTACCTTTTTTTTGAAATATTTTCTCCCTTTTGTTATTAAATAATTATATTCTTTATATAAAAATAAATAATAAAAACATAAATAAGATACATAACAAACTAAAATTTGACATTTTTACTAAATATTGAAAGTGTTGCTAATGAGCCCTCTTAAATGTTAAAATATTGTCATTTTAAAAAATTTCCCATTATTATTTGACTATTATTAACTAACATTTTGGTTGATTTTTTTAATTTTCCAAAGGATGGCTATTTTTTGCAACATTTATATATTCATAAATATTTATTTTTTACTATTTAGTTTGTTTTATAGATTTTGTTAGTATTTAAATTTATTTTCCTAAGATCATCCCCACTAATTCCCTTTGAAATAGTGAGTAATAATAAATATAATAGCAAAGAAATATATAATATATAATAAGTAAGTAAATAGATGAATTTCCTCATTACTTTGTTATAGTTTGGAAAAATTATTTTAAAAGGTTATTTAGTAAAATCGCCGGTCAACCGCGAGTTAGCGGGCATTCCAAGGGCCTAACACCTTATTGGAATGTACATATGAACTTCGAACCCCTTTTTTTCAACTGATTTTTATCTGTTTTAAATCTTTTGAAAAAATAAATTTTAAGTTTTCTTGATTTTTACTAAAAAATCAAGTGGCGACTCGATTTTTCTTAAATCATAAGATTAATTGATTTTTTGAAACTTAGTTATTTTTTACTTTAACTATATATTTTTCGTAAAACACCAACAATTTAAATGTCCCTTGTTAAAGCTATAGTACTAGTTATAAAAGATGCCTTTTGAGTATTTGTTCGAATTCAAGTTTTAAGGTCTAAGGGTAACTCCACTCCATTATTTAGTGTAAACCAAGTCCAATCTACTATACTAATTCAATTCTTACACTAAAAAAAAATAATATTTTCTTTATTTTCTTTTGTTGTTTTTTAAAAATTTGATTTATATCACATTTTGGGTCTACACTCGTATGTGACCGACATTCAAAAAATTATTTATGGTTTCGAGTGAACCCTTGGCCCGACTTACTGACTGGACAATGTGTAGAAGTTGATTAAAAAGGTGGACATGCCAACTGATAATAAAACTCAACCGCTAACATGAAGATAGGTTAGCGGGACAAGATCCCAAGCTACCTGAATACTCTACTAACAACATCTAATAACTATTTATATTCTGGATAAATTGAAGCCCTTAGAAAGTTAGGAGATCTCACCAAAGTTGGATGAAAGGGATTCTATCGATACGCCTATTACTGATCTTGAATATCTGAATTTGTATCATTAAAAGATTCAACGTTAAATGATGCCAGTATATGAAATGTACAATGTGTAAAATAACTGGATGAAAATGAATATATTGGTTAAATGAATAACTCTGAGATAGACTGGAATAAAGACAACTAAATAGTAATGCATACATGTGTACTATAATACAAAACTCTATGACCGAAAACATGCATAATAACAAAAATTGTAAATAATATAACTTTATTTTTCTTGGGGATATTTCTGTAGCTGACAACCATCACATGAGCCTCGTGATGATACAACATCTTGTCCACGTTGTCAGTGCATTCAGTACCTTGCTAGGGTAAAGTAAGACTGGGCAACAAATCAGAACGGAATCACTGGACCGATGCGAACTGGTACAGAATCCGATCGGATTGGATTCTTTGACCAGTACCGGAATGAACCAGATCGAAATTACCGGGACGGATACTTGGTTTCGTCGCATCCCACTATTTACAAGGATGAAATCGGATAGGACTAGAATGGGACGACAGATCTAGCTATTTCAAAAAATGATTAACTTTTTTTTTGTTTTTGATTTTTTGAATTACAAAAGTATGAATATTTTTTTTTATTTTTCTAAGTTTAAAATTAATAGTTTTTAAATTTATAATGTAATTTTTTACTTAAGTTTATTTTAAAAATATATATTTTTAAATTTTTATTTATTAAGTTTGCAAGTTAAGTCTAATAAAGATTTTTTTTTTTAAAAAATGTTTTTGAGCTTAAGTTAAGTTTTCAAGAATTGAATCTTTTTATGTTTATAAGTTACTACTTATTAATATATATTATAGCTTATAATATATATTTATAACTTGTAGTTTAAATAACTTAAATTCGTAATTTTAAAAAATTAAATAAACTATAATATAATATATAATAAAAAAATAATTAATAAAAAATTATTAACCGAAATCGGATCGTACCCGAATCGGAACCTAAATAAATTGATACCGGTACACCGGTATTAAATCGTGGTTCCGTGAACCGATTCACGGTATCATGTTCCATCCCGTATGCAACCGAAACGGTACCGGTACAACTCGGTTAGGTGCCCAGTCTTAGGGTAAAGGACAAACTGCACTATGTATCCAATCTCTTAGCCCTTGCTCTTTATGAGAAGTCGCTTGAACAAATGTTATGATTTAATCCTGCATTGGCGGCATAATTATATTATAGGATTTGGATGATCTGAATCCCTATTCAACTCGACACTCAATATTACGCCCAAAAACATATATTGTGTTCAATAACTATAAGGATATCTCACTGTAGAAAAAGTATTCTTCTTTAGAAGAAAAAAATGATAATCTGAGTGTATGTTCAATAATGCTTCTTTAAAACTGTATATACTGATCTAAACTAAACTTCAATTAAAAAATTATATATACTGATCTAAACTAAACTTTAATTTAAAACTTGACAATGTTTATGTTTTGTCAAAACTGAGATATGCTTTCTTTATAGCTGAGCATGCTTTCTTATTGAGGATTAATCTATGCTTTGTCAAATCTGAGATATTATTTCTTTGAAATTGAACATGCTTCTTTTTAAGAAATAGCGAAATTATAAAAATATGAATCTTGTTATGCAAAATATAATTTCTTAAACTCTTTTTTTGAAATAATGTACTTGAAGTTTAAAATAAGAATACTTTTTGAAATACTTATTGAAAATCTTAAATTTACTTCTTTCTTGAGAATAATGCATATGATATATGATGAAAGAAACATTTTCAACGGGATCTCGAAATCACAAGCCATCTCGATCTAATTCATCATAGGCACACCAACTTCTAGCAAAATGACAAGGTTTTTAAATAACTTTAATAAAAAGGGTATTGTGATAGAATAACATGAACCCTAAATTAATCAAGAATCATCACCAGTATATAATATAATAAAATCAATAATCAAATAAAAAATGAACAAATTTGAATTCAAAATCATAGACATTGATTAAAAACTCTAACATTTATCTTACTAACTGAAACTGTAGACGTAGGACATGAGAAATAACTAAGTTTCTCACTATGAACGTCTTAGATACAACCTTATACACACCAAATTCTTGAGAAAGGTGTGATTTTGGAGGAAAAGATCATTTTTGAACCTTAGAAGTGAGTTTTCGTGAGAACCTTCAAATTTCACGAGGAAAGGTATTAATTGGTCTAATGCTAAAGAAATTATGAAATTCAATGGTTAAATCTTATCTTGATTGACCTTTGTGTAGTGTTTATAACTCATTGACTAACCTGTTTCATTCTAAAATTTCATATTATATACCAACAGGTTAAGATGTTTGAATTCACAAAGACAAGAGTTTGTTATAATAAAAAATGAGAAATTTGTTAGATTTTATGCAATTTTAATGATTGACAAAATGACATAAAATTTGTAAGTCCACCTTATTTAACCATACACTATCTCAAAGAGTTGAATATACATCAACATCAATTCATTAATTTAAACTTAAAATAAATGATTAACTAACGTGTAAGTTTATCTATACTTACATCTATATAACTTACTATCATTTACTTTAAATGAGAATATATAATTATTTTAGTAGATACTACTTAAAATTTACAATGTTATACATATATATAATTTATTTTATATAAGAATATAAAATTATTTTAATCAAGACTTCTTAAAATTTACAATGTTAATAATATTTGTAAGTATTCATTTTACACTTAATGAAATAATTTATTATCATATAAATACATATATATAATTTATTTTAGATAAATGATCAACTATCTTAAAAATATTTAATCAATACCATCTAAAATTTAGAGTAAATTATTATTTGATTGGATTAGATTGTGTGGCTTTAAACATTGTTCGGAAAGGGAAGACTTAAGTTTTGAATTGATCTTTGATTGAAAATAGAGACAAGTGGTCTTCTAAACCTTGTAAAACTTACACAATCTTATATTTTCCTTCATTTTGTGTGTCGGGAAATACTGAAAATGAAGTGATGGGTTCAATTATTTCACTTGATTAATCTTAGTGAATAAAAAAAGGATTATTGAAAAAAAGGCAATTTATTGATAGTTGTGCCTTGTGAATTGCCTTGTTATGGACCCTAATTTATTGATTGATGTAATTCTTTGATGGCATTATTGTAGATTTAATTGCTTGAGTTTATTGTCTCTTCCTTATGATGTGAAATTTCTTATTTGCATTGACTTTGTGAATTGCATGTTGTGATTAAGCCGAATAGAAATGTTTTTGGCCATTGCTATGATATAAAGCCGAAAGAAAATGACTCAGTCTATTGATATCGTGATGAAGGAAAATGGTTCTAGCTAGTGATATTGTGTCGAAAGAAAATGGTTTCGACAAGTGATGTAATCTAAAGCGGAAGGAAAAGTGTCCCGGCTAGTGATATTATGCCGAAGAGAAATGATTCTGACAAGTGATATGATATAAATCCAAAGGAAAATGATTCTGGATAGTGATATCCTATAAACTCAAATGGAAATACTTCCGACTAATGATATTGTGTCGAATTCGGCTAGTTATATTGTGCCGAAGTAGAATTATTCCGGAAAGTGGTTATATCTAACACCGAAGGAAATTGTTTCGGCTAATGATATTGTGCCGATGTTAAATGGTCCCGGAAAGTGTTTGATTATTGTGATTTGATGAACTTGACACTTGTTATTGAGCTACTTGGTACTTGTGATTGACATACTTGATACTTGTTGATTGTTGAGCCGGAATTGTTGGATTGTGATTGTTAAGCCTTGAGAATTGTATATTGTAGAATTGATAGGTTGGGTGAATTTCTATGCAGGTTGTAGTTGAGACATTTTGGTTGGGATGATAAGAGTGATCGTATTCTTATCAGTTTTTCTTTGTTTAGGTGATTACTTGTTGGATACAATATTGTTTGATTCTCACTCGTTGCTTCTACACTTGTGTAGATTCAGAGGCCAACCCATGTTATTCTTTCTTCCTCCATCTATTATGGAGGCTTTTCCGAGGATGTGTTGAGAGGTAGTTATTTTTCATCCCGGTGGACCCTCTTGTTCCTTACTTTATATTTTGTTCAATTAGAGAAACAAAGACTCTAAGACTTGTATTTATCTTTTAAATTATGTATTATTACACTAATGACTTGTACACGTGGCAATTATTTTTTGTGACGTATTTTAGAATGACAAAATTTTCAGCTATATTGTTGTAATTGTCTTATCTTTCCATAATTTCTTTCGTTTATTGAATTTGATGATGACTTGTATTGATGGAATAGGCAAATATCATTACACCCATTTTTAGGTCGTAATAGGTTTAGAATCATGTGATTGTAAATATGTTTTAAAAGAAAATATATAGAAATAATAAATTATTCTAATAATTGTTTGAACTTTATTTTTATTAATTTTAACTTTATTTTTTCTCTTCTTTTATAAATTGGGAACAAGAGAAGGAAAAACCGGGAGGGAATTACAATGTAAAAAAAACCTCTTATCAAGAAAATGTAAATTTAGAGAGGCAACTAACTCATCCTCAAAAGCTTGATTTGCGTGCTTCTTTATGTGCAAGATAATTAGTATGAAGGCATCGGGAACGTAACTTTGTCAGGTTAATTAAGCCTTAAAATATTAGTGCCCCTATTCTCATTTTCTATATGGCGCGGGTTACTCTGTTTCTGTTGCTGCTGCTACTATTTGTATACAGTGTAGTCTCCGAGCATTTCATTGTTGAAACTCTTCCTGGTTTTCATGGAAAACTTCCATTTACACCCCAAACTGGGTAGGTAGACATAGATACTACTAATTCCGCATGTAAATACACACTAAATTGTTGTATTCATCAGTTACATTGATGTTGGAGAAGAGGAAAAAGTGGAGCTGTTTTATTTGTTTCTATAATCTGAGAGAGACCCACGAAATGATCCTCGCATTATTTGGCTAACTGGAGGTTCTGGTTGTTCTAGTCTAGCTTCCTTTCTATATGAGATTGGTATGTCAATCATTTTTCCATCAATAAGATGTAGAAATGACGTTGTTGATGCTTCTTTCAAGCCCTTTAACAATTGATTATGCAAAATTCGAATGGAAATTTCCCTAAACTGGAGTTGAACTCATATTCTTGGACCAAGGTATTTTACTATTTGCTTATATTTTCATTGTTGCTCGTCTATATAAGCAGTGAACTAATACGGTTTTGATTACTAGGTGGTCAACATAATATTTATAGATCAACCTGCTGGCACATGCTACTCATATCCAAACACTTCAGAAGCTTACAACTGCAATGATACCTTCTCTGTAACTCTAACTTATGACTTCCTTAGAAAGGTGGTGACAATTTTTTTCTGAGCAAGTGTCATCAGTCTAGGATGTGGCGTTTTCGGTGATTTCTACCAGAATAACAACCCGTTGCCTAGTCGAAGTCAAATCCTCTTTGACAAGATTACAGACTTGGAACACTCATAACTCGTGTTAAGGAGAGCACTAAGTTCAATTATTGTTTTGTGTTTGTAGCAAAAAGTTGTTAGTTCCATGGTCTGCTAGGTTATAAAATTTGGATACAGTCCTCGAAATATATTGATTCGTTGTAGTTGAATTTGTTATCCATTGGAAATTTGGATACAGTCCTGGAAATCTTACAATTTGAGACATGATAAAAAAGAAGTGATGAACCTGAAGTGTTTAAATGTTATTTTCCAACAACATATATTTATCTAACCCATAAACTTTGATAAGCAAATTCATGAGACTGAAATTGTTGTGCTGTAGTGGCTTAGGGATCAGCCTGGGTATCTCAACATTCCACTATATGTTGGTGGTGATTCCTACTCAGGAATTTTTGTTGCACCCCTTACTCGCAAAATATACGATGGTATTGTATCTAGTACCTGAGTTCAGGATCAGTCTTTTTATTATCTCGGTTCGTGACCTTTTTCTTTCTCTCAAGGTATTGAAGTTGGTAACAAGCCTCGACTGAATATCAAAGTATGAACTCCACTGCATTCATTATTGATACTTCTCATTTTAAATTCTGCTGTCAAACCTGCGGTTTTGGATTGAATATAGGGATACATACAAGGCAATGCTCTAACAGGTAGATACAGCAACTCCAATGCTAGAATCAAATATGCTCATTGTATGGGACTTATTTCAGAGAAGATCTATCAGGTATCTAATACCTGATGTTCTGTACTCTACGTTTGGGAAATTAACTTCTATTTAATAATTAGCTATTGACTTTGTCAGTAGTTCAACTAGAAATATGAAGCGAATTGAAGTCTTGCCACAGCTATGCTAACAAAGTGAAGTCCTTGAATTAAAACAATTAAGTTCTTCCGTAGTTCAACTAGAAATTATTTCTGCAACTAATCTTCCTTATGTTACTGTGTAATCCGCTAAAACAAATTGCAACGGGAGTTACTCTGACGTTGATCCACATAACATAATATGTCTAACTGATCTTCAGAAAGTTACAAAGGCAATGGATGAAATTCTGCACTTATAAAATATTAAGATATTTTCTAAGTTCAAGTATGCTTAAATGTTAGTGAAAAAACTTACAAGATAATAAAATTGCAAGATTACAATTGAAAATAAAATGAAGAAAGTAATCTCTTCAGGCTGAGGCGCGGATATCTCGCTCTCTTTAAGGAGATTCAAGCCCACTGCAGCAAATGTTTTCACCGGTCCAAAGAAGAGTCCTCTTTGACTTGTCCCTCCAAAGATACAACATGTATCACAAAGTATAACTCAACAACTCTGGACAAGAGTTGAATCCAAATCTCCACAAAAAAGAACACCTCCCTTAAACTAATAAAAACTCTCTTTTAGACTAACTCTTTCACTCTTTGTTTTCTCTTATGAATTGTGTGTCTCTAATACCAAATGAAGACTACCACTATTTATACTACAAGAAGTCTTCCTAGCAATGAATAGGAATATATTGGAGGTAGTAAATAGTGAAGATAATGGCCTTAGGAGTTACATAGGTTACATTGGGAGTTACATAGGTTACAATAGGAGTTACATAGGTCACATATGTTACAATAGGAATTACATATGTTACATAGGTTACAAAGAGTAATGGAGGTATTAAGAATGAAATAAAGTGATGGACAACCAATGCTAATGGATGATGTAGAAGTCATCCATTCCAATGTTCATTCTTATAACTCCAAAATAAAGCAATTTAATATGTTAAATATTAATATTAAAATGCTAATAACCTAACAATCCCCCACTCATTTTATTATTTAGATAAGAGAGTATATCAGTTGAAGGAAGACTACTATGCATAATGAAGGTGTGCTCTGCATTGAACCTCCACTTAGTGAAACAGTAACTTTTACTCCAGAGTCGTAGTGGTCTCAGACTTGAACTATGACTGATTAAGGGAAATAAAATATCACTGCTCACACATAATAATCAAGGTGTTGACATAAGCTTTAACAGCCAGCACGTTATGGTCATGTGCTATTGTAACGACCTGTTTAGTCGTTTTGAGCGGCAGATTTTATTTCTGGAAAAACTGGCTAAGATTTCGGACACCCCGACGGACCGTCATAGGCACGACGGTCCGTCACAGAGGTTTCGTTTCAAAACACTTAGAATTTACGAAATTGGGTGCGAAAATCGACTCTCTGAACATCGTAACGGAGTGGCAGGACGGACCGTCACAGGTGTGACGGACCGTCACAGTGCCCGTGATGAAATTGATCCTCGATCGTCACGACGACCTGTGTGACGGACCGTCGCACTCACGACGGCCCGTCACAGGTCGCGCAGTCCCAGTCAAAATCGAATTTCTTTCCACGTTTTAAGGGACGTTTTGGACTATTCTTTCCTTAATTATAAAGTTTGAGGGTTATTATTAATAAATCTAATTACTTGGGGGTTAAAATAGGTAACCTTAAGTTAATTAGTGGGTCATTATTACCATCTTTCATTCTTAATTATATACGAATTAGGGTAAAAGAAAGAGGGTTGGAATAAGAAAAAGAAAAGAAACGAGAAAGAGAGGAGAAAGCGAAGAGGATAGCAAGGATTTTGAGAAGATAGCTTGTTGATTCCATTCTTCGGTGGAGGTAGGTTATGGTTTCTTTTACTATATTCGTAGTAAACTCTTAATAGTGAATGATAGGTGTTGATATTATTGTAAACCCTACTATGTGCTTAAGTTGTATGCTTGCATGAATATGATTATGAAATTGTGAATAAATAAGCATGATGAAGCTATTGAATCCCGAATCTTGATAAAAACCCTAATTCACTTGTTAATGATGATGCCTTAGTATGAAAGAAGGCTTGATGAATTAGGGGATCGGGTGCCACGTTCCGGTACCAGGATAGAATGAATATGAGGATCGGAGTGTCACGTTCCGACACCAGGATAGAATATGAGGATCGGGTGCCATGTTCCGGTACCAGGATAGAATGAATATGAGGATCGGAGTGTCACGTTCCGACACCAGGATAGAATATGAGGATCGGGTGCCACGTTCCGGTACCAGGATAGAATGAATATGAGGATCGGGTGCCACGTTCTGGTACCAGGATAGTATATGAGGATCGGGTGCCACGTTCCGGTACCAGGATAGAAATAGAGGAGCCGGAGTGTCACGCATCGACACAAGAGGAAGAAAGATAATGAATCTTGATAGATAATGAATTTACTCAATCTAATGAACTTAATTCCCAAATGAGTATGGTATTGAGGCTTGAGCCCTCATGTGTGAAGTCGGTTGTAGTTATTGATGAATTCATGTTGTTATTGCTACATGTTGAGTATTTTAGTTGAGTTTATGATATTATTGATATATCTTTGTTCCCTATTTTGAGTTGGCCGATGATATCTACTCGCATTGCAGTGGTTTGTACCGACTCTACTTTTATGTTTTCTTCTTTGTTATTTGTGAAATCAAAGAAGCGTTTACGTCAAATTCAACTCAACGATAGATCTAGCCGCCTTCACTACCTTCGAAATTCAGGGTGAGCTAATGCGTCTAGCTTGGGTGACTGGTCTTCTTCAAGTCTTGATGCCTTGAACTTCGGCATGGACTAGCTAGTATTAGTTTTAGCTTCCTAGAGCTTTAGTTTAGGAATTTGAGATAGATGTTCTTGTGATGATGACTTCCAGATTTTGGGGATAATAATAATAGTTTTGAATTGTTTTATTAACGAGTTAAGTCTTCCGCATTATTTTACATTGTTATATATTGAAATGTTAAGGTTTAGATTGGTTGGTTCGCTCACATAGGAGGGTAAGTGTGGGTGCGATCAGCGGCCCGTTTTGGGTCGTGACAAACTTGGTATCGAGCATTAGGTTCGTTGGTCTCTTCACACAAGAACGAGGTCTAGTAGAGTCTTAAGGAGCGGTAGGGGGGCCTTTACTTTTCCTTGAGAGGCTATAAGACTTTAGGAAAATTTCACTCTTTCATTCTTTCTTTCGTGCTACTACTTGAGTCCAATTGGTATCTAGGCGTCTGGTGGTATCGACCATCTTCACTCTCTTTCGCAGATGGTTAGAACTAGAGCAACGACTACGCCAACACCAACACCAAAGACCGTGCAGACAGTGCGTCTGAGCCAACACCGGGTGTGGCTCGAGGGAGAACAACGGCAAGAGGCCGTGGTAGAGGTCGTGGGAGGCGTCCTCTAGAGGAAGAGGACGAGCACCTAGCCCATCTGATGCTAGGGCAATGACTCCTCCACCGACTGAGGAAGTGGTAAGAGAAGGGGAGGATGGGGAGAATGAACAAGAGCAGAATGAGGAATTGCCACCCCAACCTACCCCAGAGATGATCAATCAGGTTCTCGCTTATCTTAGCGGGTTATCTGATCCGCGGTCGAGCACCTCCGGTGGTTTACGCACCAACACCTCCGGTTTGAGGTACGACACGCGGCTACTATGGCTCCCGCATGGATGCCTCACCGAGGTAGGCACATTTCCACGTCGACTCATCGGACCGATAATGACAAACGATCCGCACGAACTTTTGATAAGTTCTTGAAATTGAAACCTCCAGTCTTCAAGGGTGCGAGAATCAAGATGCTTATGATTTCCTGGTTGATTGTCATGAGCTACTACACAAGATGGGGATAGTAGAACGGTTTGGCGTTGAGTTCGTAAGCTATCGATTTCAAGGAACGCCAAAATGTGGTGGCGATCACATGTCGAGTGTCAACCGACAGAGGCCACACCCATGACTTGGGCATCCTTCTCTACTCTGTTTATGGAGAAGTATATCCCAAGGACTTTGAGAGATAGAAAAAGGGATGAGTTCTTGAGTCTCGAGCAAGGTAGGATGACGGTTAACGATATGAGGCTAAGTTTCGTGCTTTATCAAGGTATGCCACTCAACTCTGTTTGATCCACAAGAACGGATCCGCCGTTTTGTAAAGGGGTTGAGGTCGAGTGCGGATTTCACCTTACGGTAGCGGCTACGGCAACATCCTTCCAAGAGGTGGTAGACTTTGTGATAGAGGTGGAAGGAGTGAAGCGGATGACTTCACCACTACATCGACATCAAAAAGGTTTCGAAGGAGGCGAGTTTAATGGTTCTCACTCCAGAGGACAGAGCTCCGGAGGTTACGCAAGTCGACCAATTCAGTCTTCACTACAGACTGTAGGTTGGGGACCACCTCAGAACGGTCAACACTACTCCGAGAGACTTATGCATGAACCCCGAGAGTGTTATGGATGTGGGGAGGTTGGACACATTAAGAGGTATTGTCCAAACCAGAGTTACCGAACCCCAATAGCTAGAGGTAGAGGTGGTCATGGTAGAGGCCGTTTTTCTGGAGGACGTGGTGGTCGAGGTAATGGTGGTCACCAAAACGGCAGAGGCGATGGGCAAACTGGAGCCACTACATCACAACATGGTAGGGGCAACGGACAGACAAACGATAGGGCCCATTGTTACGCTTTCCCTGGGAGATCTGAAGCGGAGGCGTCCGATGCTGTCATCACAGGTAATCTTTTGGTTTGTGATTGCATGGCTTATGTATTGTTTGATCCTGGATCCACGTTTTCTTATGTATCTTCTTCATTTGCTAATGGTCTAAATTTACCGTGTGAATTACTTGACATGCCTATTCGTGTTTCTACTCCGGTGGGTGAGTCTGTGATAGTCGAAAAGGTATATAGGTCTTGTTTGGTGACTTTTGTGGGGAGCAACACTTATGTAGATTTGGTTATTCTAGAAATGGTTGATTTTGATGTAATTCTGGGTATGACTTGGGTTTCTCCGAATTTTGCGATCTTGGATTGTAATGCTAAAACGGTGACGTTAGCCAAGCCTGGGGTAGATCCGTTAGTGTGGGAGGGTGACTACACTTCCAATCCGATACGTATCATATCCTTTCTTCGTGCTAAGAAAATGGTTAGTAAAGGGTGTTTAGCTTTCTTGGCACATCTCAAGGATGACACTACTCAAGTACCCTCAATTGAGTCGGTTTCGGTAGTCCGTGAGTTTTTGGATGTGTTCCCTGCAGATCTTCCCGGTATGCCACCAGATAGGGATATTGACTTCTGTATCGATCTTGAACCGGGCACACGCCCCATTTCTATACCCCCGTATAGAATGGCTCCCTTGAATTAAGAGAGTTAAAGGCTCATGTTCAAGAGTTGTTGAGCAAGGGCGTCATTAGAGCAAGTGCATCTCCTTGGGGTGCTCCGGTGTTGTTTGTAAAGGAGGAGGATGGGAGGTTTCGAATGTGTATAGACTACGCACAACTAAACAAAGTAACCATAAAGAACAAGTATCCTCTTCCTCACATTGATGACTTGTTCGATCAGTTACAAGGTGCTTGTGTCTTCTCTAAGATCGACTTGAGATCCGGTTATCATCAATTGAAAATACGAGCGATAGATGTGCCAAAGACTGCTTTTGAGCGAGGTATGGGCATTACGAATTTGTAGTGATGTCTTTTGGTCTTACGAATGCCTGCTGCGTTCATGAGCTTGATGAGCGGGATCTTTAAGCCATATTTGGACCTTTTTCGTGATCGTATTTATTGATGATATATTGGTATACTCGAAGAGCAAGAAGGAACATGAAGAGCATTTGAGAATGGTATTGGAAATGTTGAGGAGAAAAAGCTTTACGCCAAGTTCTCTAAGTGTGAGTTTTGGCTAGATGCGGTGTCCTTCTTGGGGCACGTAGTTTCTAAGGATGGAGTGATGGTAGATCCATCTAAGATTGAGACAGTGAAGAATTGGGTGAGACCCACTAATGTGTCGTAAATAAGAAGTTTCGTGGGGTTAGCTAGTTACTACCGCCGATTCGTCAAGGGATTCTCTTCTATTGCTTCTCAATTGTGAACTTGACTAAGCTGAATGTTCCCTTTGTATGGTCGAGGAATGTGAGGAAAGCTTTGAAGCTTAAGACTTTGTTGACTACCGCACCAATTCTTACTTTGCCGGTAGAGGTAAAAACTTCATTGTTTATTGTGATGCATCCTATTCGGGTTGGGTGCGATACTAATGCAAGAGAAGAGTGTGATTGCTTATGCTTCAAGGCAATTAAAGGTGCATGAACGTAACTATCCGACCCACGATTTGGAATTGGTGCGGTAGTGTTCTTATTAAAGCAATGGAGACACTATTTATATGGGGTTAAGTGTGAGGTCTACACGGATCATCGTAGCCTTGATATGTCTTCACTCGTAAAGATTTGAACTTAAGGCAGAGGAGATGGATGGAGTTACTAAAGGACTACGATATCACTATCTTGTATCATCCGGAAAAGCGAATGTTGTAGCGGATGCTTTAAGTAGAAAGCGGGAAGCATGGGAAGTCTAGCTCATTTGCAAGCTTTTAGGCGCCCATTGGCTAGAGAGGTTCGGACTGCTAACGACTTGATGAGGTTAGAAATAAATGAGAAGGGAGTATTGTTGGCTAGTGTGGAGTCGAGATCTTCTTTTCTCGACAAGATTAAGGGAAAGCGGTTTGATGATGAGAAACTAAGACGAATTCAAGATAAAGTATCGCGAGGAGAGGCTAAGGAAGCACAAATCGATGAGGAAGGTGTTTTGAGAATCAAAGGAAGGGTATGTGTACCCCGCGTCGATGATTTGATCAACACTATTCTGACAGAGGCTCATAGTTCACGGTATTCTATACATCCGGGTGCGACCAAGATGTACCGTGACCTAAAGCAACACTTTTGGTGGAGTAGAATGAAGCGTGATATTGTTGACTTTATTGCCAAGTGTCCAAACTGTCAACAAGTAAAGTATGAACACCAAAGGCCGGAGGAACACTTCAGAGAATGCCCATTCCGGAATGGAAGTGGGAAAGAATTGCTATGGACTTTGTGGTTGGTCTTCCAAAGACAATGGGTAAGTATGACTCCATTTGGGTGATTGTTGATAGGTTAACTAAGTCTGCTCATTTCATTCCGGTAAAGGTGACTTACAATGCAGAGAAGTTAGCCAAAATCTATGTCTCAGAAATTGTTCGGTTGCATGGGGTTCCACTATCCATCATATCAGATAGAGGTACGCAGTTTACTTCTAAATTTTGGAAAACATTGCATGCGAGTGGGTACTAAGTTGGACCTTAGTATCAAGCGTTCCATCCTCGGTGATGGTCGGTCTGAGAGAGGACGATTCAAGTGTTGGAGGATATGCTTCGTGCATGTGTGATAGAGTTTGGTGGCCATTGGGATAGCTTCTTACCCTTAGCGGAGTTTTCATACAATAATAGCTATCACTCAAGCATTGATATGGCCCCATTTGAAGCATTGTATGGGAGGAGATGTAGGTCTCCCATTGGTTGGTTTGATGCATTTGAGGTTAGACCTTTGGGTACTGACCTTTTGAGGGATTCGATAGAGAAAGTGAAGTCTATTCAAGAAAAGCTTCTAGCGGCGCAAAGTAGACAAAAAGAATATGCAGATCGAAAGGTTAGAGACTTAGAGTTCATGGAGGGTGAACAAGTCTTGTTGAAAGTTTCACCAATGAAAGGGTGATGCGGTTTGGAAAAGGGGTAAGCTAAGTCCAAGGTACATTGGACCATTTGAAATACTTAAGCGAGTAGGGGAGGTGGCTTATGAGTTAGCCTTGCCTCCAGGGCTGTCCGGAGTACATCCGGTATTCCATGTGTCTATGTTGAAAAGATATCATGGGGATGGAAATTACATTATCCATTGGGATTCAGTTTTGCTTGATGAAAACTTGTCTTATGAGGAGGAGCCTGTTGCTATCTTAGATAGAGAGGTTCGCAAGTTGAGGTCAAGAGAGATTGCATCCATCAAGGTGCAATGGAAGAATCGACCGGTTGAAGAAGCCACTTGGGAGAAGGAGGCAGATATGCAAGAAAAATACCCACATCCGCTACAGATTCGTACTTCCTTCCGCCCTTGTTTTTCTTCTTTTGATCGTTCGGGACGAGCGATGGGTAAATTGGTATCTATTGTAACGACCTGTTTAGTCGTTTTGAGCAGCAGATTTTATTTCTGGAAAAACTGGCTAAGATTTCGGACACCCCGACGGACCGTCATAGGCACGACGGTCCGTCACAGAGGTTTCGTTTCAAAACACTTAGAATTTCTGAAATTGGGTACTGAAAATCGACTCTCCGAACATCGTAGCGGAGTGGCGGGGCGGACCGTCCGCAGTGTGACGGACCGTCCACGATGCCGTGATGAAATTGATCCTCGACCGTCACGACGACCTGTGTGACGGACCGTCGCACTCATGACGGCCCGTCACAGGTCGCGCAGTCCCAGTCAAAATCGGATTTCTTTCCATGTTTTAAGGGACGTTTTGGACTATTCTTTCCTTAATTATAAAGTTTGAGGGTTATTATTAATAAATCTAATTACTTGGGGGTTAAAATAGGTAACCTTAAGTTAATTAGTGGGTCATTATTACCATCTTTCATTCTTAATTATATACGAATTAGGGTAAAAGAAAGAGGGTTGGAATAAGAAAAAGAACAGAACAGAAAGAGAGGAGAAACGAAGAGGATAGCAAGGATTTTGAGAAGATAGCTTGTTGATTCCATTCTTCCGGAGGTAGGTTATGGTTTCTTTTACTATATTCGTAGTAAACTCTTAATAGTGAATGATATGTGTTGATAGTATTGTAAACCCCTCTATGTGCTTAAATTGTATGCTTGCATGAATATGATTATGAAATTGTGAATAAATAAGCATGATGAAGCTATTAAATCCCGAATCTTGATAAAAACCCTAATTCACTTGTTAATGATGATGCCTTAGTATGAAAGAAGGCTTGATGAATTAGGGGATCGGGTGCCACGTTCCGGTACCAGGATAGAATGAATATGAGGATCGGAGTGTCACGTTCCGACACCAGGATAGAATATGAGGATCGGGTGCCACGTTCCGGTACCAGGATAGAATGAATATGAGGATCGGGTGCCACGTTCCGGTACCAGGATAGTATATGAGGATCGGGTGCCACGTTCGGTGCCAGGATAGAAATAGAGGAGCGGAGTGTCACGTACCGACACAAGAGGAAGAAAGATAATGAATCTTGAAAGATAATGAATATACTCAATCTAATGAACTTAATTCCCAAATGAGTATGGTATTGAGGCTTGAGTCCTCATGTGTGAACTCGGTTGTAGTTATTGATGAATTCATGTTGTTATTGCTACATGTTGAGTATTTTAGTTGAGTTTATGATATTATTGATATATACTGTTCCCTATTTTGAGTTGGCCGATGATATCTACTCAGTACCCGTGGTTTGTACTGACCCCTACTTTTATGTTTTCTTCTTTGTTATTTGTGGAATGCAGCAAACGTTTCGTCAACTTCAACTCAACAGTAGATCTAGCCAGTCTTCACTACCTTCGGAAATTCAGGGTGAGCTAATGCGTCTAGCTTGGACTGGGTCTTCTTCTTCAAGTCTTGATGCCTTGAACTTCTGGCATGGACTAGCTAGTATTAGTTTTAGCTTCCTAGACAGTTTTAGTTTAGCAATTTGAGATAGATGTTCTTGTGATGATGACTTCCAGATTTTGGGGATAATAATAATAGTTTTGAATTGTTTTATTAACGAGTTAAGTCTTCCGCATTATTTTCTGTTGTTATATATTGAAATGTTAAGGTTTAGATTGGTTGGTTCGCTCACATAGGAGGGTAAGTGTGGGTGCCAGTCGCGGCCCCGTTTTGGGTCGTGACAGCTATCTCGTTTCATGAGTGCATTTGAGAATAAGCCCCATTCTCATAGGAAGCGACCTACTTCCACACATCACATAGGTGAAATTGTCGAGAGTGCTCATGTAAGATTAACACTCCACCCATACGGGCTACAAATATTCATTAAGAGTTTTTATCAACTCAACCTTCACAAACTACAGGAAATAATGTACTCACATCATAGGGAGGGGAAAAAATAGTGCATTTTTCACAACAAGTCATCATATGATTAGTTTTTCCCTTTGAACCTGGTTATAGGATCTCTAGTCCCCAGGTTGGGTTTCCTGATATATGACTCAAAGATTTGTAGGCTTCAATCCCATTCCCCTCGATGTGCTCTAGACCTTTTCTCTTGTTAAGGCCTTCGTAAGAGGATCTGCAAGATTATCACAAGATTTGACATAATCAACATTAATGGTACCATTTGTCAAATACGATCTTACATTACTGTGTTTCCTCCTTATAGGTTTGGATTTACCGTTGTAATAATGGTTTTGAACTCTACCAATTGCAGCGGTGCTATCACAATGAATTAAAATAGGAGGAATTGATTTTTCAAAATAAGGAATTTGAAACAATAAATCTCTTAACCAATTTGCTTCCTCACTAGCTGAAGCTAAAGCAATTAGTTCGGCCTCCATGGTAGAGTTAGCAATTATAGTTTACTTTTTTGATCTCCAACAAACAGCACCACCACCTAAAGTAAAGACATAACCAGTGGTAGAACAGGAATCACCTGACAAAGTGTTCCAATCCACATCACAAAAGCCTTCAAGTACAACAGGATATTTTTTATGGAACAAACCACAATTTTTCGTTCCAATTAAATATCTCATAACTCTTGTTATAGCATGCCAATGTTCATCACCTGGCTTGCTTGTAAACCTGCCAAGTACTGATACTGCATATGCAATATCAGGCCTAGTGCAATAAGTCACATATCTCAAACTTCCGATTATACTAGCATATTCCTTTTGATTTATTACATCATTTTCACTTTCAACAGGAAATAAGTGAACACTTGAATCAAAAGGAGTAGCAACATGCTTGCAATCATGAAAGTTATATTTTTTCAAAATTTTCTCAACATAATGTGACTGGTCAAGGAAAATCCCCTCACATGTTCTTGTTATTTTATTCCAAGAATAAATTTTGCCTCACCAAGATCTTTCATATCAAAATGGCTTCTAAGAACATTTTTAGCTTCATCAATAACATTCATGCTAGAGCCAAAGATCAACAAATTATCAACATATAGGCAAATGATCACATGTGAATTATTCCAAGACTTATGATATATGCACTTATCACACTCATTTATCTTAAAACCATTTTCAATCATGCAAGAATCAAACTTTTCATGCCATTGCTTTGGTGCCTGTTTTAAGCCATATAGGGTTTTAGTAAGTTTACATACTTTGCTTTCTTGACCTGCTTCAACAAAACACTCGGGTTGGTCCATATAAATTTCTTCATTTAGGTCTTCATTTAGAAAAGCAGTTTTTACATCCATTTGATGAATTTGCAAACAAAAATTGCAGCCATAGTAACTAAAAGTCTAATGGATGTAATTCTTGTTACCGGAGAGAAAGTATCAAAAAATTCTAGGCCTTCTAGTTGTTTAAAACCTTTTGCAACTAGCCTAGCCTTGTATTTATCAATAGAACCATCCGGTTTCAACTTTTTTCTTAAGACCCATTTGCAACCAATTGTTTTACAACCCGCTGGTAAATCAACTAACTTCCAAGTTTTATTGGAAATTAGAGATTCCATTTCATCATTTACAGCCTCTTTCCAAAAAATAGAATCATGTGAAGATAATGCTTCTTTCAAAGTTAGAGGGTCATTTTCAACATTAAACACATAAAAATCAGGACCAAAATCTTTTTCTACTCTAGCTCTTTTACTTCTTCTTAACTCAAAATCAACAACATCTTTATTTTTTAAAGTTGAAGTAGAAGAACTAGGTAGTGACAAAATATTTTGTTCAATCCTTTGACACCCACTATTTTTAGTATCAAAAGGAAATTTATTTTCATGAAAAATAGCATCACCAAATTCTATTACAATATTATCTTTAAGATTAAAAAATATATAGGCTGTACTATTTGAAACATAACCAAGAAAAGCACAAGTAGTAACTTTCTTACCCAACTTTGTAATCTTGGGATCCATTAGCCTCACAAAGGCTAGACAACCCCAAACTCTTAGATAACCCAAACTTGACTTGTAACCTTTCCACAATTCAAAAGGTGTCAATTTAGACTTTTTATGAGGCACACGATTCAACACATAACAAGCAGTTAAGATAGCTTCACCCCAAAAATTTAAAGGTGCATGTGACTCAATTAGCATGGCATTAGTCAATTCAACCAAAGTTCTATTTTTCCTTTCTGCTACTCCATTAGACGAAGGAGAGTAAGGAGGAGTAGTTTCATGAATTATTCCTAATGATCTAACAAAAGAATTAAACTCATTTGATTCATATTCACGGCCTCTATCACTTCTAATTCTTTTTATTTTTCTTCCAAACTGATTTTCAACATCATTAAGATAAGTTTTGAAATTTTCAAAAGCATCACTTTTATTTTTCATCAAGTAAACATATGTAAACTTAGAAAAATCATCAATGAAAGTGATAAAATATCTATTACCTGTACGAGTTAGAATTCCACCAAGTTCACAAATATCAGTATGAACTAATTCTAACAAATCAGTTTTTCTTTCAACTTGAAAATGAGGTCTTTTAGTGATCTTGGCTTTACTACAAGCCTCACACTTTTCAAAATTCTTTTTAACCATTGGGATTAATCCTAAACTACTCATGATTCCAACATAACAATCATTAATATGACACAAACGAGCATGCCAAAAGTTAGTAGAAGAAAGCATATAAACAGAAGTAGAAGTTTTATTCATTTCAACATTCAACTTAAACATCCCATCACATGCATACCCCTTCCCCACAAAAATACCTTTCTTTACTATTACATATTGATCGGATTCAATAATCTTTTTAAATCCTGCTTTATTAAGAAGAAAAATAGACATCAAATTTTTTCTCATAGAAGGAGTATAAAGTACATCTTTCAATGTTAATATCCTTCCAGAATTAAAACACAATTCAACATTTCCCTTTCCAAGCACTTGAGTAGTGTGAGCATCACCAAGCATGATGGTTTTGGGCTCCTCAAAATGAGTATATTTTTTAAACCAGTCTTTGTCATAACAGACATGACTGTTTGCACCAGAATCAGCCCACCATCCATCAACATTCTCAACCATATTTATGTCGGTAATCACCGCCACAAAAGGTTCTTCGATAACATTTGCCTGAGGGTTAGGACCACGTTTCCGGAATCTGCAAAATAGAGCAATATGCCCACTCTTGCCACAAACAAAGCATGGTCCCTTTTCTTGAACTTGCTGATTTTGTGCTTGGTAATTTGCACCATTTATTTTCTTGGGAGGTCTACCATTATTTTTCTTGAATTTTTTCTTCTTAGGCTTTAAAGAAATATTTTTGTGAGTTTCAGGAGTAGCATTATTCGAAGTAATTAAATTTACCTTTGATGTGATGTTGTTCTCTTCTGTTTGTAAAAGTGCATTTTGGCCTCTTGCTTCTCCTTCCATGCAGATTTTCATCTTGGCATAGTTTTTTGAAATTCCTTTCAAGAAGGTGGAAGTTTATTCACTATGCCACAAACAATAAGGTTATCTCCAATTTTAACCTCTTCGGACCTAAGCTCTCCAACAATCATGATGAAGTCTTGAGCTTGATCTACCACTGATTTGTTGTCCACCATTTGGAAACGAAAAAATCTACTAGCTGCATATTTTTTCGCTCCAGCCTCTTCGGTATCATACTTACTGTGCAATGCCTTCCAAATTTTCTTTGCACTAGAGTAAGTTCTATCATAAAAATCATAAAAATTATCAGATAGACAATTCAGAAGATAATACCGACACTTATAGGAATCACCATCGTACTTTTCCACTTTCTCTAGATGAGAAATAGTTTCATCATCATTCATAGTGGTGATGTCTTCTTTATTTGGATACTTCTCGGTTAAAACGTAAGAAACATTGAGAAGACTTAAGTAGAAAAGTACTTTACCCTTCCATCTCTTGAAATGGTTACCATTGAACCGAAATGGCTTGTTAAGATCTCCCATCTTGACATCCGCGGTTTTTTCAATTGTAGCCATCTCTGAATCTCCTTAAAATTGTTAGTGAAAAAACTTAAAAGATAATAAAATTGCAAGATTACAATTGAAAATAAAATGAAGAAAGTAATCTCTTCAGGCTGAGGCGCGGATATCTCACTCTCTTTAAGGAGATTCAAGCCCACTGCAACAAATGTTTTCACCGGTCTAGCAGTAGTCCTCTTTGAGTTGTCCCCTCCAGGATACAACAGCCTTCACAAAGTATAATTCAACAACTCTGGACAAGAGTTGAGTCCAAAGCTCTACAAAAAAGAACACCTCCCTTCAACTAATAAGAACTCTCTTTTTGACAACTCTTTCACTCTTTGTTTTCTCTTATGAATTGTGTGTCTTTAAAACCAAATGAAGACTACCACTATTTATACTACAAGAAGTCTTCCTAGCAATGAATAGGAAGATAATGGAGGTAGTAAATAGTGAAGATAATGGCCTTAGGAGTTACATAGGTTACAATGGGAGTTACATAGGTTACAATAGGAGTTACATAGGTTACATATGTTACAATAGGAGTTACATATGTTACATAGGTTACAAAGAGTAATGGAGGTATTAAGAATGAAATAAAGTGATGGACAACCAGTGCTAATGGATGATGTAGAAGTCATCCATTCCTATGTTCATTCTTATAACTCTAAAATAAAGCAATTTAATATGTTAAATATTAATATTAAAATGCTAATAACCTAACATTAAATAGTCAAGCATTACATGTAACTAGTGTCTCAAGAACATACAACTGGCACATATTTTAGAACCTTGGTGTGACCTTGAATCTTTTGTGAGCATTCTCCAAGAAACTCCTACAAGGGGCCAGTCAGTATTTCCAATTGCAGGACCATGGTGTTGAGTAAGTCTCTGTTTCTCGGACTTAACAAGGCCTTCTTAGCATCATGTATTGTGTTAATTCTGTTGGTTTATCTTTTTAAACACTAAAACCAGGAAAATAATTACATATACTCGTATGTTTGGGCAAATGATGAAGTTGTCCAGAAAGCACTGAACGTTCGTGAGGTATGTAAATACCATTTTATTCCTAGTTTCTGTAACTCCATATCCAATGCTGGCTGCTTGAAGTAGATTTTTTAATGTAAAAATACTAGGGAACGACTTTGGAGTGGGTGAGATGCAATGAAAGCATGTATTATAAAGGTAAGGAGAGAACTGAATCATATGTGTATGATGTCCCTAGTGCCATTGATGATCATCGACATCCCACCAGCAAATCCCGTCGAGCACTAATTTATAGGTATTACCCCACGATAGCTATTCTTCATCTTTATATTACACTGTTCTTCAAAGTGACCTTAATAAATTAGTCATAATCTTCGAAAGAACTTCCTTTGTGTTTTACAAATCTCAACATAATGGAGAAAACCAAAAGAAAAAGAAACAGGACGTATGAACTTGAGTGGTCTCGCTTAAGAAAAATAATCAACTATTAGAAGAGACTATTTGGTAATTTTTTACTTTTGACAGTGGTGATCATGACATGGTTATTCCTCATTTGAGCACGGAAGAATGGATAGACACTTTGAAACTGCCAATTGCAGATGATTGGGAGCCTTGGTTTGTTGACGCTCAAGTTGCAGGGTTGGTTCCTTCATCTCTAATGCATTTTTTACTCACCCGATATTTGTTGATTTTTCTAATACTTTGTATACGTACAATGTTTGTTGATACTTTGTTTATATAGATACAAAGTGAAGTATTTACAAAATGATTATGAGTTGACATATGCAACTGTTAAGGTAAGGACTATTCCCTAGCGCAACAACTTTAAACCAACATCCTTGCATCTTAATCTTCCTTGAATTGATTTATTTAGGGTGTGGGTCATATAGCTCCTGAATACAAGCCGGAACAATGCTTGCCTATGGTTGATAGGTGGTTTTCTGGTGACCGTCTTTAATTTCATTCTTGCAAGACATTAATGTACTCATTTGTTTCTCTGGATTGACATAAGCTTGCTTCTTTGAGTTTTTTTCTTTACTATCCCTAACATTTTATTATAAGCAAGTCTTTTTTACTATTTCATTTAGTTAAATTAGTCACAATTTCTTGAATGTTCTTCTCCACCATCTTTTTTTAATTATTATTTTTTAAAATAAATTACATCCATGAACAGATGTGCATCTTATTTCTTCCAGCAAAGCTTACATCTTGATGCACCATTGAGTTCAAAGGAACTCAACAAAAGTTGCCAATTCCATGACTAGCAATATATACAAGAGTAAACTAATAAACTAACAAAGTAGTTGGCCTTGTCATTTTTAATTCTTATACTAGGTAATTGAGCTTTGTCCAGGTGATAAGCTCCTTTGGGACTGTTGGGGATCTGCTGCCAGTGTTGAAAGATATGACTTCCCTCATGGGTGGCACCAAATTTGTCCATCTGCCACTTGGTTAGACTCTCTCAAGCAATGTTCAGTACTACTATTCGTAGTATTAATTATCTCCACAATATCTTCGATTATAGTCTTAAGTTTCAGATTGTTGGTGCCAATGTTCTTTATCATGTCCACAATTATCATAGAGTCTAGCTCAATAAGGCAATTAGTCAACCCATTTTGAGCACATCATTGTATCCCATACTTAGCCGCTTGTGCCTCTGCTTTGTTGATGTTGTGGCAGTCCACCGTCGCCACAAAAGCCATAATCATGTTGCCATATTCATTCCTAACTATGCCTCCAATTCTAGCTCCGTTGTTTGAGATACTCCCATCGGTGTTGAGTTTCACCTTTCCTAGGTTTGGTTTAATCCATTTGATCATCTTCCATTCGGTAGATTGTCTAAGTTTCTCCACTGTTTCGCTGAAATTTCTCCAGGAATCTGCCATCTCAAATGTTGGAAAAGCTAAGTTAATAGCTAGAAGTTCCACCACATGTTGTTCTCATTCCTCTACACCAAAACATCTTTTGTGTACCATATTTACAAGAGCACCTTTGTTTACATATCTCTCATAAGATGAAAATGGGAACTATGCGTAGGGTCATTTTGTGAATGCTGCTTTTTTCTTTGGTCGACCACCATTCTCTGAGTATTCTTTTTATACTCCAATTTGTCTAAGTACTGATACCAATGGGTGCCCTGAATGATTTCCACATTTGTCTAGCTATGTTGTTGTCTATAAAAAGGTGTTGTCAAGTTTCCTTCTGTTTTTGTGCACAACAAACACAAAGACACTCTTTGTTAGTCCCAAACTTGCATAGAGTGTAATCCAAAGGAAGTTTTCTATGGATGATTCTCTAGGCAAGGAAAAAAAATTTAAAAAGAAATTTAGGGTGCCATACCTGACTGGTGGTGAGGTCCTCTTCTTGTACATTCTGATAATGTTCCACACAGATTACGTAGAAAATTACATTCTGTCATCTCCCCCTTCCTCTTTCCTATCTTTTTAAATATTAAATGTAACACTCCGTAGCCAAAACAGACCAAAAACCAGCTTTACAAAAAAAATCTGCAAGTGCAACCAACGGTGCATTGACGGACTGTAGCCTGACCCACATTCCGTCCTGCACAACCGTAGATGGGATCAAAAACTCCCAAAAATTTTATTCCAAAAAAATTGGATAAGTATTGGACGACGGACGGACTTACGGTTCGTAGGTCAGACGACTGTCTGTAGTCCGTGACCGTCGATCAGGACTCCCCAAAAAAATTAGTCAGGTCTTGGACGACGGACGAACTTACGGTCTGTAGGTCAGATGACGGTCCATAATCCATGATCGTCAATCAAGACTCCCTTCGCCCACTCTCTGACAAGAGCTACAGATGACCAGCACGGTCTGCAGGTGGAAAATTTGCAGACACTTAAGGGGAAATGCAGTTGGGTCAACTTCAAATGGTCATAAATCTTAGCACAAAATGAATTAGGTGTCACATGACCTACCTAGAGATACATAATTGAATTATGTTTCCATATCCACCGACTTTGCTAAAATCAGACCTCTGCGTAAAAAGTTATGCCCATTTTAATAAAGGCTTGTCAAACAGGACCAGTTGACGAACCCAACGACGGGGCGTCGGTCAGATGACGGACCGTCAGTCCTGGTCGTCGTTTGGTCCAAAAACATCTTATCGAGGGGTCTTTTGGTCTCACGCTCTGAGCTACCCCCGAGACGCGAACATGAAACCTAGGACCACAAGTGATCCCAAGCTAACCCTGCTGGCATGATCATGAGCATACTAAAGATAATAAACTGATGCGGAAGCTAAATCGTAATTAAATCTTAAAAGATGGGGAACACCCATATGCTAAAACTGAAATATATGAAAACTGGTGAATTTAATACAAAGGAAATATTAAATAAATACTAAGTTGAATCTAACTATGTCTGAAATAAGCCTCTAAACTGGACTAGAAATACTGGGACAAGCCCCCAGCTAAATCTAGCAAAAATTGAAACTAAATGACTAAAGACTGAAATGAAAGTCATGACTGTTGTCCTCAGAGAATGAGAACTCACCGCTGAATCTAATGAACTGAAGATCGAAAATCGATCTATGCGTGATCTGGATGCTGAGAACCTGAACCTACATCACGAGAAGATGTAGCACACGTATACGTCAGTACTTGAAAGGTTCTGAGCATGTAGGATGGAGTAAAACTGAAATAAAACATAACTGAACAAGCATAAAAGCAAGATTAATGATCTGACGTGATAAACTGAATTCTGATCTAACTGGATGCAATGAGCAATTTATAACATGCTAAAACTGAATACTGAATATACAGATAAATGGTCAATGCAGAGAGTTCTGACTGATCTGTGGGAGCTACTAATAACCAATTATAAAACCACATGATCTCAATATGGAGTTTGATGTATACGCCTTATTGAGAGGACCCAATATACCCTGCCAAAGGTATAGAGTCATGCTGGTGTTATCACTAAACTCATTGTCTACAGAGGGGACTTAGAACCTGCTTGGCTAGTAGTTCTGGGACTATTGGGTACGCTAAACCCTAGTCCAACTTGGTATTATGCTACTCCCATGAATTCTGTAAATTTATTGATTATGACTGTGTTTCTGTAAATACTGGATAGCTCGAAACTGAACATGCAAACTGAGAATGCAACAATTAATTTGGTAATTATGCATTTATAACTGAGGCATGTATATCTGAAGTATCTGAAATATCTGACCTAGCATGTGTAATTCAAGAGCTAAAGAAATACAAAGCTAGGGTCTGAAATTCATGCAATAATCTGAGTAATAACTTGATAATCAGATTTTAGTCAGTTTAAGCCTAGAAACATAATTAAAACATATCTATGTCAAATCACTAAGTCAAAAGTTAGAAACTAGAAGTAAGAAAGTAGAAAAAACTCAAGAACCCTAGTTCAAGAACACAAGAAGTTCCAGTAGTTCAGCCCCAAAACCTAAGTATTTTTCCGTGTTCGCATCTCAGTGATAACTCGGGGCATGGAAAAACTTGGTACCATAGAACTAGGTTTAAGTGTCTTAGGATGTCTGAAGAAGCCACACTCAGTAGAATCCTTTTCATGGGTGTGAATTACACCACATCTAATGAGAGGGAGGCTATGAAGTGTTTTAGGAAAAAGCTCACTTTCTTGGTGTTCTTATCGTGCGTGAGGTATGATCTTATTCCATTCTAACTTGACATTCTACGTTTCAGATTATGCCTCCTCGTAGAGCTAATGCTAAGAATACGAACGCCAGGAATGCAAACGCAGCTCCTCCAGTTCCAGATCTTAGGAAGTCTCTAATGCTGAGTTCAGAAATGCCATACAAATGTTGGCTCAGAGTATGAATAACCAGAACAATCGGGTTCATGCTCATATGAACGAAAATGGTGTATCAGTGGCAGCAAGGGTCTGTGACTTTGATAATATGAATCCTCCTGAGTTCTTAGGATTGCAAGCTAATAAGGATCCTCAAAATTTCTTGGGTGAGATCAAGAAGATCTTTGAGGCAATGCAAGTCACTGAGAATGATCAGGTTGAGTTAGCATCATACCAGTTGAAGGATGTTGCTCATATCTGGTACAGTCAGTAGAAGGAGAATAGGGGTGCAGATGCAGCTCCTACCATTTGGGATTGTTTTAGTGAGACTTTTCTCGATAGGTTTTTCTCAATAGAGTTGAGAGAACCAAAAGCCCAAGAATTCATGAACTTAAGGCAAGGTAACATGACAGTCCAAGAGTATGGACTCAAGTTTAACCAACTCTCCAGGTATGCTCCTCACATGGTTGCTGACTCCATGGATCAGATGAATAAGGTTTTGTATGGAGTGTCAGATTTGTGAAAACTGAGTGCAAAAATGCGATGTTACTTGGAGATATGAACATCTCTAGGCTTATGACTCATGCTCAGCAGGTTGAGGGTGATAAGTTTAGGGAACAAGCTAAGGAAAATAAGAAGGCTAGGACTGGGAACTATGACTATTCTCAGCAGAAATCGGGTGGTGGAAATCGCTCGCAGGGTCAACAGAAGTTTTCGGCTCCAGCCCCTTAATCAGCTAGTGTTTCATCCTCCAAGAACAGGTATGACCAGAAAGGTAGAACACCAGGCTCTAAATCTCAAGGAAGTTTATTAGGCACCAAGACTTACCAAGTGTGGTAAGAACCATCCAGGTGAGTGTCTTGCAGGAAAAGAAGGATGTTTTGGGTGAGGTTAGTCTAGTCACAGGTTGAGGGTTTGTCCTTCTAGAAAAGGTCAGACCCAGTATTTCACCATGGGGTGCACCAGTGTTGTTCGTAAAGAAGAAAGATGGTTCTCTTAGAATGTGCATTGATTATAGACACTTTAACAAGGTCAGAATCAAGAATAAGTATCCCATCCTCATGATTTATGACTTGTTTGACCAACTTCAAGGTGCTAGCCATTTTTCAAAGATAGACCTCAGATTGGGTTATCATCAGCTTAGAGTCAGAGATAGTGACATTCTGAAAACAGCCTTCAGAACTCGGTATGGTCATTATGAATTTGTAGTTATGTCATTCGGACTAACTAATACTCCTACAACTTTCATAGATTTGATGAACAGAGTTTTCAAATAGTACTTGGACTTGTTCGTTATCGTCTTTATTGATGATATCCACATTTACTCTAGGAGTGAGGAAGAATATGCAAGTCATTTAAGAGTTGTTCTGCAGACTCTCAAGGATCGCTAGTTATTTGCTAAGTTTAGTAAATGTGAGTTCTAGTTTCAATCTGTTGTTTTTGTTGGTCACATTGTATCTAGCGAAGGGATCCAAGTGGATTCGCAGAAGATAGAAGAAGTGAAATAGTGGCCCAGACCTACCTCTGCTACAGATATCAGAAGTTTTTTTGGTCTAGCAGGTTATTACAGAAGGTTTGTGGAAGGATTTTCATCCATAGCCTCACCATTGACTAGGTTGACTCAAAAGATGGTCAAGTTTCAATAGTCAGATGATTGTGAGAAAAGCTTCACATAATTGAAAACATGATTGACTACAACTCTTTTCTTGACTCTACCACAGGGTTCAGATGGTTATGTAATCTATTGTGATGCATCCAGAGTTGGTCTAGGTTGTGTGTTGATGAAACGAGGTAAGGTGATAGCTTATGCCTCTAGACAACTTAAGGTTCATGAGAAAAACTATCCAACTCATGACCTCGAGCTTGCAGCAGTAGTGTTTGAACTCAAGATATGGAGACATTACTTGTATGGTGTTCACGTAGATGTGTTCACTAACCATAAGAGCCTTCAGTATGTGTTCACCCAGAAAGAGTTGAATCTTTGCCAGAGGAAATGGCTTGAATTCATGAAGGATTATGATATGAGTGTGCATTATCATCTGGGTAAGGAGAATGTAGTAGCAGATGCTCTTAGTAGATTATCTATAGGTAGTGTAGCCCACGTTGAGGAAGAAAGAAATGAGCTAGTGAAGGAGGTTCACAGGCTTGCTCGCTTGCGAGTTCGCCTTATGAGCATATCAGATAGTGGTGTAATAGTTCAGAATGGGGCAGAATCTTCTTTGGTAGTGGAGGTTAAGGAAAAGCAACAAAGTGAACCAATTTTGCTTGAACTTAAGAATGTAGTCCACAATCAAAGAGTGGAGGTTTTCTCCCAATAGGGAGATGGTGTACTTCGTTACCATGGTAGATTGTGCGTTCCTGATGTGGGCGAGTTGAGACAACATATTATTGCAGAAGCCCATAACTCTTGGTATTCTATTCATCCAGGTGCCACTAAGATGTACCGCGATCCGCGGGAAGTCTATTGGTAGAATGGCATGAAAAGGGATAAAGCAGACTTTGTGAGTAAGTGCCCCAATTGCCAGCAAGTCAAGGTAGAACATCAAAAACCAGGGGGTATGATTCAATAGATCGATCTTCCTACTTAGAAGTGGGATATGATCAATATGGACTTCATCAAAGGATTACCGCGTACTCGCAGACAGTATGACTCTATTTGGGTGATAGTTGATAGGTTGACTAAGTCTTCTCGCTTGTTGGCGGTCAAGACTACATATTCGGCTTAAGACTATGCAAGGCTTTACATTAATGATATTGTGAGGTTACATGGGGTTGATTTGTCTATCATCTCAGATAGAGGTCCTAAGTTTACCTCTCATTTCTGGAAGTCATTTCAGAAAGGTCTTGGTACTCAAGTTAACCTTAGTATAACATTTCATCCATAGACGGATGGGCAGACAGAGCGTACTATTCAGACCTTAGAGGATATGTTTAGAGCTTGTGTGATCGATTTCAAAGGTAGTTGGGATAATCACCTTCCTCTTATTGAGTTTGCCTACAATAATAGCTACCATTTTAGTATTCAGATGGCCCCTTATGAGGCTTTATATGGGCGTAGATGTAGATCTCCTATTGGTTGGTTTGAAGTAGGTGAATCAGCTTTGATAGGGCCAGATTTAGTCCTTTATGCTATGGAGAAAGTGCAACTCATTAGAGATAGACTTAACACAACCCAAAGTCATCAGAAATCTTATGCAGATGTAAAGAGAAGGGAACTAGAGTTCCAAGTTGATGATTGGTTTTTTCAGAAGGTCTAACCTATGAAAAGGGTGATGAGATTTGGAAAGAAAGGGAAGCGCAGTCCTAGATATGTAGGCCCTTACAAGATGTTGAAAAGGGTTGGTAAGGTGGAATATGAGTTCGAGTTGCCAGCAGAATAGGTAGCAGTGCATCCGGTCTTCCACATCTCACTCTTGAAGAAGTGTGTGGGTGACTCAGCCTCTATAGTGCCATTAGAGAGTGTGGCGGTGAAAGCTAGTCTTTCTTATAAAGATGTACCAGTTGAGATTCTTGACCGTCAGGTTACAAGGTTGAGAAATAAAGAAGTAACTTCAGTCAAGGTTTTGTGGAGGAGTCAGTCTGTAGAGGGAGCTACTTGGGAAGCAGAAGCAGCCATGTAAGCCAAGTATCCTCACCTTTTTCCTTCCGATTCCACTCTAGCTTGAGGTAATAGTTCCTCTTCAGTTTTCTAATCATTCATGCATGAATTCAGTCTTAGAATCATGTTCCCTCAGTTTGTACTTGCATTTTCAGCGTATTTGCATGTTATCAGAACTCAATTCAGTCGGAAACTCAGTTCTCAGTGTTTAGTAGTAGGGTTTGCAGCTCTCTCCATCTATTTCAACTAGTTTAGTCTTCATTCGAGGACAAATGTTCCCAAGGGGGATATAATGTAACACCCCGTAGCCAAAACAGACCAAAAACCAACTTTATAGAAAAAAATCTACAGGTGCAACCAACGGTGGCATCGACAGACTGTAGCCTGACTTACGGTCCGTCATGCACAACCGTATATGGGATCAGAAAATCCCAAAAATTTCAGCCCAAAAAAATTGGTTAAGTCTTAGATGATGGACGGACTTACGGTTCGTAGGTCAGACGACGGTCCTTAGTCCGTGACCGTAGATCAAGAATCCCCAAAAAAATTAGTTAAGTCTTGGATGACAAATGGACTTACAGTCCGTAGGTTAGATGACGGTCCATAGTCCATGATCGTCGATCAAGACTCCCTTCACCCACTCTCTGACAAGAGCTACTGATGATCAACACGGTCCGTAGGTGGAAAATTTGCAAACAGTTAAGGGGAAATGTAGTTGGGTCAACTTCAAATGGTCATATCTCTTAGCACAAAATGAATTAGGTTTTGCATGACCTACCCACAGATACATAATTGAATTATCTTTTCGAGACACCAACCTTGCTAAAATCATACCTCCGAGTAAAATGTTATTCCCATTTTAGTAAAGTCCTGTCGAACAAGCCCAGTCGACAGACCCTACGACGGGGCGTCGGTAAGACTATAAACCGTCAGTCCTGGCCGTTGTTTTGTCCGACAGCAACTTATGCAGGGGTCTTTTGGTCTTTTCCCACTTTGTTTAAACCTTAAGTTATGTCATTTTGTCCCTAAATAATCAGATTTTTGTCAGTTTAAACCTAGAAACCTAATTAAAACATATCTAAGTCAAATCATTAAGGCAAAAGTTAGAAAATTAGAAGCAAGAAAGAAGAAAAAACTCGAGAACCCTAGTTCAAAAACTCAACAAGTTCCAGCAGTTACAGCCCCGAAACCTAAGTATTTTTCCGTGTCCGCGTCTCGGGGGTTGCTCGGGGCATGAAATTAAATGTGCTGGAGTAGAAACAAGATTTTGTGACTTATGATACCATATTATGATTCAATTAAATATATGTATCAATCGAGTCATGCATAATCGTTAATTTCCAAAGATAAAATCTTCAAGGGAAAATGCATAAGTATTCCGAATTTATGCCCAAAATTCCAGAGACATATTTTTACTATACTAAGGTCCTATTATATCCTAACTTATTTTATTACTAATTTTCTACCCCTTTTTGGCCTACGTGATACTATTAACCAGGTAGTTTGAAAAATTGTAAAAATGCATTGGACTCAGAAGATAGTGCCGCGTAGGAAGAAAAAGTATAGAAAATTATTTATAAAATTAGTTTGGGGTAATATGATTTTAGTATAGTATAAGTGTGTCTCTGAAATCTCGGACATAGGTTAGGGGACTTATGCATTTTCCCAAACTTTTTATTTTGGTATGATATAATTTTTATTTTATAGCACAGAGAAAGTTCAATTGTATATGTGCTATTTGAAATCTATCATCTGCAATACAAAATTTGCATCAATAGTATAAGTTATTCTTTCATTTAACACTGCCAGTTATTCAGTTTAAAATAAGATCAACATTTGTCAGCTAATTTTCACTTTTCCGGGATCGGTATATCTCTAATCTAGTTTCAGCCAAATGCAAAAGAGTTAACATAATTCAATTTCCCTTGCCAATTATTATTGAAGAAAATATTACATAGAACAACTAGGACCTATATGTAATTAGTAAGAGTTTATACGTAATTAATAGATGTTAGAAGGGTTAATGAGTAAATAGTCGGTTAGATTAGTTACAACAATATTTCTATTTCTTAGCTTTGTATAAATGTATCACATTACTAATTCATTTCTTTCAAGCAATGAAGATCATTTCTCATTCTCTCTGAACTCTTCTTCCTTACATCTAGAACATTCTTCAAGATATCTTCTTCAAGATATCTAACATGGTATCGGAGCAAATCGATTACTACCTTAACTGTGTTCTGATCTAAGCACATACTGGTTGTACTGCCCATCTCATTGGTGAAGCTATGGCGAATGTAGACAATGAGTTACCTGAGAAGTTAAGTCACAATCATTTTCTATTCTTACATATAATTGACAAATCTGGAGTATTACTCAGCTCAATTTAACTAATAGGAGCTGATAACTACTCTGTCTGGAGTCGCGTAATAAGTTGGGATTCATTGATAATTCATGTAAAAAGGATGCGTATAGGCCTAATTTGACAAATCTATGGATAGGTGCAATGCAATCATGCTTTCATGGATTATGAACTCTGTGTCGAAGGAATTACTTGGAGAGATAGTTTACTCCACAAATGCAACTGATGTGTGGAATAATCTCCAAGAACGATATGATAAGGTTAATGGAAGTCGTATTTTTCAACTTCATAAAGAAATTGCTACATTAGTCAAGGTACAAGTTCAAATTCTGACTATTTTGCTCGATTAAGTGAAGTGTGAGAGGAGTTTGATATTTAGCACCAATTGTTGCCTTTGACTGTGCAAACTCAAGAGAATTTTTTTATATTTGTGCATAATCAGAAATTATTGCAATTTTTTATGGGTCTAAATAAATCATATGAACAAGCTAGAGGACAGATCCTGATGATGATGCCATTACCATATCTTAATAAGACATATTCTATGTTAGTTGAAAGAGAAAGACAACGAAACATCTCACAATCATCTACTAGATCATTTGAGTTGAATGCATTGTTCACTAATAGAAAACCTACACAATCACTCCCTAGATCAAGACCATCACACATCTCTACCTATGATCCAAATGCCTTTTGCTGTTACTGTAAACGCACTGGTCATACTCAAGCTGTTTGTTATGAGCTTCATGGATAACCCCTGGATATGAATGGAAGAAGAAAGGGCAGTTCCCAAATAATACTGGAGAGGCAGACCTTCTAATGAAAGAAGACAGTATCCAGATGCTAATAGTGTGGTTAGTGAATTTGAACACAATCATAAGTCTAATATTGATCAGAACGGAGTTGTGAGTTCAGGGAATCATGGTGGAAATCAAGGATATGAAAGAGGAAATAGTCAGGCCGATGAAATTGATTACAAAAGAGGTATGATTGTACTACATGAACAATATAATTAGATTTTAACCATGCTGGAACAGGCTAATGTACATGGAGACAGTGAAGGACCATCTATATCTCACTCATCTTATTCTAGTGTAAATCTAGCTCAGGAATATCCTACTGCACTTACAACTACTGCACATACATGTCATTCTACTCATATTTACTAGATTATAGATTTGGGAGCCACAAATCACATGACACCACATGCTGATATGCTTTTTCAGAAACACACTCTTTCACTGAGTAATCCTAGAACTGTACTATTACCAAATAGCACCACTACTCATATCACACACACTAGTTTAAGTAGTTTGACTAAACATGATACTCTCAATAATGTTCTCCTTATTCCATAGTTTAAGTTTAATCTACTTTCAGTTTAAAAAATAACTAAAGATCTGCAATGTGTTGTGTTTTACTTTCCTCATTTTGTTGTCGTTCAGGACCTCTGAAGTGGGCAGGTAAAGGTGATTAGTAAGGAGCATGATGGGCTCTATCATCTCCCTGCTCCTTCTCACTCCACAAACACACATTGTCAGTCATATCTAGCATAAACTGTTGTTGCCTCTTCTTCAACAAATGGCATCCGAGATTAGGACACACATCATCCCATGTTTTAACTCATACTCTTGCTTTACCTACTAGTAAATATTCTCAAACTGTATACAACTGCACCATTTGCCTACTAGATAAGCAACATAGACTTCTTTTCCTCATAACGCTTCCATTTCTTTTGTTCCTTTCCAGTTGTTACATATAGATGTTTGGGGTCAATTCAGCACTCCCACGTATGATGGCAAAAGATTATTTGTTACCATAGTGGATGATTGTACTCGGATGTTATGGATATTTCTAATAAAAACCAAAAGTGATGTTTGTGTTGTGTTGAAAAACATCTTTACTTTGGTTACAAATCAGTTTCCATTAGAACTTATAATGGGTCACACTTTGTCAATGTTTAGTGTTATCAACTACTTACCAGTTTAGGCATTAGTCATCAAAGGACGTGTGTTCACACCCCTCAGCAAAATGGGATTGCTAAAAGAAAACACAAATACATACTTGAAGTGGCAAGGGCAATCAGGTTTCAGGGTCAAATTCCAATCAGATTTTGGGGACACTGTATTATCAGTGATGCATATGTTATCAACAAGTTGTCTACACCTGTGTTAAATAGAAATTCACCCTATGAGGTATTTCACAAGAATAGACCTTCTCAATTACATATGAGAGTCTTAGGTTGTCTTTGTTATGCCAAAAACATGTACATAACCAATAAATTCCAACCAAGAAGTATGATTGGTATTCATATAGGTTATAGTGATCTTACAAAGGGGTGTTTGTTGTATAACTTTAGACATAAGAACTAAGACCTCAGTAAAGATGTTGACTTCAGAGAGTCTATATTCCCTTTTATTGTGCCTACATATAGATCTTGGCAACTGTTTCCCTCTACTCATATACCATTTGATCATGATCCTAGTTATGGCTCTGGTTCAGTCCCTTCAAAGGAATCAGGTGTGTCTTCTGTTGTGCGTGTAATTGAAGTTCCAGCTAAGAGGAAGTCTCATAGGATCAATAGAGCTCTATTGTGGCTTCAAGATTATGTTGCCTCTGTTCAAATTAGTCTAGTCAAGCCATTATACTCCATTGACAAGTACATTGGCTACAATCATTTATCTATATCTTATAAGGTCTTGCTCTCTTACTTTGGGGATGATTTTGAACCTGCTACCTTTGAGGAAGCTTGCAAGGATTCTAGGTGGGTTGAGGCAATACAGACTAAGATATCTGCCTTAGAGGGTTATGTTGCTCCCCAATATACATGCAAGTGTACCTGGTCGCGCAAGTAATATATATTCTTATTCAAAATGAGTTATCATTCCCAAGGGACTTATGATCAATTTGTATTCAACCTTAATTTTACAACTAAAAGTAAAAGTAATTGTTTCAACGTTTGATGGTTTATTATTAACTACGACTACTTTGCAACAAATAAAAGTTACTAAGATTGACTTATTTAAAGATGATGTTTCAACCAAGAAAAAGACAATTCCAAGGTTGGAGTATATGTTGAATCTCATGCATTCATAGTATTACTTAGAACTAATGTTGGTTGTCAAGTTACTGGTTAATAGGGTTAATAATATGAGTCGGGCTACACACCTCTCGTCGCCTACCCCAATTAGATACCTAACTACATCGTTAAGTGGGGATAAGTAAGCTAATTGGCGAGCATTTATATTTCATCCTATTTCGTAACCAAGCAAGTTGTTCGTTCGGACGTCACTCATGAACACAAATCACCTCAATATAATGAGTAGATCGAGCTCTCTATCCTCTTGTCTATCTAATCCCTCCTCTCTCAATTTTAAGATTAGACACTAAATTTATCTTATGGTGATCAAGCATAAAATAGTAAAACAAGAATATAGTAATAACTTGTGTTGAAAACCAAGAATTAATTCAAAAGTAAATAATATTGAACATTCAATTCATAGCTGCAGCCTAAGAACTACGACAATTAGCTACTCATACTATTTAAAAACCACAAAATACGACTGTTCTTGAAATTCTCGAAAAATAAAAGAGTTAGAAGATTAAAACCTATTACAAACTTGGATTCTTGCTCTTGCACACCAATCAAAAAGTTGGATCTTAACAATTAGGCCCTAAGGGTCTATTTATAGTAAATAGGAAGATAAAGTCGAATTCTATTTCAACTAGGGATCTTTTTAATTTCCACTTTTTAAAAATATTTCGCACAGGGTTGGGGCGACGCACCAAAATCGGGCCTCGCAGGCTGGTGCACCGCCCTGCCAGTGCGTCGCGCCCTTGCTGCACAAGGGTTGCTAGGGCTCCACGCCCGTATCTCCTCTGGGTAAATCTTGTCGTTTTCAACTCTTTCTCCTTCTAACACTTGATCATTTCCCTTAGTAACCTGAAAATCACTAATCATATATATTAATGTGCAATCATCACAATCCTAACCCAAACAAGATATTTAGACTAGATTATGTCCTAAACTAATATTAAAAATGGGCAATTTATCGTAATTAGGCATATAAATATGCCCAAGATCACCACCCCACACTTAAACATTTGTTAGTCCTTGAAGAACTGTATCTTATCAAATTACGCTTTTAAGCCTTTGGACTCTTCACCTCTCTTGAAAATCTACCACACATATTTAATCATGAACTTGTGGCATACTTTATGCAATGAATAGTAACTCTTCTTTATAGTCTACCACGCAAATAATTCACAAGATGACTCTTTTGAATTGATTTTGGGCTAATGCAACGTCATAGAACAAACCACAAGATTAAGCACCAAACATGTTCCGTGAATGCCCTCACCAATATAAGTATAGCCTTTCTTTTAACATCAATAATAATTCATTAAAGCATTAAGGCCCTTTTTCTTCATAACATGAACTTCACCCTCAAAAAGAAGTTCCACATATCCTAACATGCCATAAGCTTGCTCTCGGCGTACTTTAATTTTCACAAAATGTTCACATGGAATCAAGAGGACTTTCATTCGGTTGTAATGTCGGCTTAAGGTAAGGGAGGATATATTTGGGTAAACTTTAGTGACTCATTCTCCCTAATGCACATATTTTGTTTCCTTTGCTAACATTCACAACTTTTTCTTTCCCTATTTACATGCTTTTTACTTGACTTCCCTTACACTTGAGCCCCTTCTTTTGCACAACCCTTATTTTTCTTTATCTATTTATATTTAATTATTTTATTATTATTTTTCAACTTCAACCACTTGGGGTCTCATTTGTGCACCTTTTCTTTTCTTTTCTTCTCCACAAAACCACTACCACCCTATTCATTTCAACCAAAGTTGACATTTCTTTAACTTAACATAATGCATTAAGGACTTCTAGATCAAACTAATGGTATAAATAAAAGGTATTTGGCTCAATTAAGTGGGTTAGAATAAATTAAGACTACAAAGCTCAATGGGGATAAGCTGGGGTATTTCTTTTGGAAGCATACAAGGTACATTCAAACTTGGCTATTCAAAGAAACACCTCAATCACATTCCACAATTCACACAAGTTATTCATTAAGCACATTTGGAGAAAGTTCTAGATGTTATTCAATGCAAAACATCTCAAACATTATTACACATGGCATTACTTCACACATAAGGACCTAAACTTATAACATGCTCACATACAATGCATTAAGGTGTGTTTACACAATTAAACCCAACTTTTTTGTTTCCCACTTAGAGTCAAACGCGAAGAGATTATGCTTGTTTTCTTGGTTACTATCTTACTAATGCAAACAAAGTGTTGCCACCCATGGCGTCTTGCTAACTACTAAGACAAGGTTTCTAAGTGCCAAAGATATAGATTTCATACTTCTAATCCTAATGACTAATATACCCTTAAGACGGTCGTCATCCATACATCATTGGGAAACGTCATTCCTAGACGACTCTAAGACTCAATAAAGCAATAAACTAGACTTAAACGGTTTAAAGGGGCTATCCTCAAAAAAATAATTGAAAACAAAATGCAATGAACCCTACTAAAAATAAAAAATACTCGATAAATCAATAAACTATATACAATGAAGTTCAACTTCTACCCCATACTTAAACAATACATTGTCCCGAGTGTTCAAAACTAAAACAAAGTGCAAAGGTAAAAGAGAACTCTATATCGTCCTTTAGGTCGTTCCGAAGGGTATCATGGCCTCGAACTCATCGTCCTTTGAGCCATCATCTTCATCAGCCGTCGCATCATCATCATCGATCGGTTCCTGGAACGCCGGGCCCATTCTACACATGTGCATCGCACTATCTGTCAAAGGGTAATGCTCGGCTAGTGTGTCCATCTCCTCCTATTTCACAGGGTGACCACCAATGTGCAATTGTAGTTCAACCATGCAAAACATGCGCCCCATCACACTATCATCACGAGCAATCGCAATCAAAACAGGCTCGTGAGAGGGATCGTGTGTTTTAGTGCGCGTGATATAAACCGGGTGGGGCACTATCTGGGGGGCATGAGGAGGGCACACATCATGAACTTCCTCCTTAATCATTAACGCCCTCAAGTACCTAGTGATAATGCATCCATAACAGAAATGCCACCAGTTGTTGGTCCTAAATTTGAGCATATTCTGCCTCAAAATAGCCTTCACATTGACCAGTAAGTCCTTCATTAATCGATATATGAGAACCACCCTTTCCCGCGTAATATCAGTCATGTGTTTCCCCGAAAGTAAGGTACTACACACAATCTTCAAACAAACTTGAGCCTCTAAGTTAAGGTGTGTATAGTGAAGTGTCAGGTGCCGAACCGTGTTCCTAACCTGATCCCACCTAGCAACAAAAGTCACCCCACACAAGGTATGTCGTAATATCACGATAAGGGGGTCATTCAACTATGGCAAAAAACTCAACATGATCACAATTAGGGGCACCAAAAATTCATTTAATGCTTTAACAGAAAAATGCACCCCACTATTTCTAACATAACCACTATTTATCTCAACAAGACGAGTATTCCAATTCGCGTAAAATTCACAAAGCAAACTCAAACTACACTCGCCTTGATTCACAAAAACATATTGAAGTCCCAATGCAGTAATTTTGGCGTGAATTTTGGGAAATTCACGGTACAATTTATCTTCCTCCACGTAATCATCACCGTGGTACTTGGATTCTCTTTGGTCCTTGTACCGATCAGTGTCATAGTTCATAACTGCATGCTCACCAAACTTTAGGGGTGGCGAATTTGGGTCTTCCAGAATTGAATTTCCGGCAGTCACCCCATTTCTACTCCTCTCGATTCCCGAACCACTAGCAACCTTTTTGCCTTTTCAAGCCATCACACTACCCAATTTGTGGAAGAAACTAGGAAAAGAAGAAAAGACAATTTTGGGAAAGATGGTGGTGGATCGGGTGGTGGGTGGGTGGTTGTAAGATTTTTGTGGTTTGGTGGTGGTAAGTGGATTTGGGTGGAAGAAAGTGGAGGAAAAGTAAAGGGAGAGAGATTAATGGAGGAAATTGGTAGTGGGGAGAGAAAAGGAAGAAGAAATTTGGAGGAAAATGGAGTTTTGGGGAAGATGAAGTGAAAAGGAGGCGGTTTGGAACGGTTATAGAGGGAAAATTTGGGAAATTGGTGTATTAATGAGTAGGTAGGGCGGTGGAGAGGGTTGAAAATGGTGGTGGGTCCCACGATTTGAGTAAAAAATTTTAATGAGAAGTTAGATTCCGAGATCGGAGGCACCGTGCCTGAAACGCGCCTGGCGGGCTGGGAGGCCATGCTTCCAGTGCGCCCAAATCAGGCCTCAGTCAAACGAGGCCTAGCGCAGCGCGCTTGCAGTGCACCCACCGTCAGTGTTTTGCCTTTGTTGTGGCGCATTTGGGGCGTGACGCGCCTAAAACATATCTCTAAACTTTTCCTTTGGTGTGGTGTGCCCTAAGTGCGCCCAGACTGTATTTCTCAGCATATTTCATCTAATTCCGGGCATATTATTCTCCTTTGGCCTACACATCAACCAAACAACGCGACATAATAATGGTGGGTTTCCTCCCATCCAGCGTCTTAGTTTTGGTAGTGGCATGACTCATCTTTTTGCATTTTTTCTCTTTCATTTTTTTACATAAAGATCTATCGACCCAACTACTAGAAACAATAAAAACTCCAACCTACAAATCTAAAACAAAACTCAAATAGAAAAATTAAGCAACAAAACTACCTAATACCTAGATATCATGGGTTGCCTCCCATGTAGCGCTTGATTTAACATCGCGGCACGACACATTTTAGATCATTTAACTCAACATCCACCCAATCACGATCCAAATCAACACCAAAGTAGTGTTTCACTCTTTGACCATTAACCAAGAACGTAGGGTCAGTGTCTCCTTGTAGTTGCACAGCCCCGTATGGTGTTTTTCTTACAACTTCAAAAGGACCACTCCATTAAGACCTTAGTTTTCTGGGAAATAACCTAAGTCTAGAGTTAAAGAGTAGTACCTTTCTCCCGAATTGTAGGTACAAACCACTATGCGCTTAGCATGCCACCTCTTAGTCTTCTCTTTATACAACTTGGAATTCTTATATGTGTGACGTCTAAACTCTTTGAGTTCATGCAACTGATCCACCCTCTTTCTACGGCTAGCTCAGGGTCTAAGTTGAACTTCTTAATTGCCCAATAAGCTTGGTTTTGTAATTCTACCGGAAGATAACATGCTTTCCAAAATACTATGTGATAGGGAGAAGTTCCTATGGGTGTCTTGTAGGCAGTCCTATACGCCCACAAATGCGTCATCTAATTTCTCAAACCAATCTTTCCTTTGCGCATTATTGTCTTCTGTAAGATTTGCTTTAGAGCGAATGACATAAATTGTCCTTAAACTATCCTAGTAGGTCTAAAATAGTCCCTTAACTATAAGGTTGAGGGATATGGTCCTTTAACTATCCACCCTTTTGTCAAGTTTGGTTTCCATCCACTTTTTATAAAAACTGTTAGTTAACACCGTTAAGCAATCTGTCTCCTTTCTTTTTTTCGCCTTTTTCTTCATTATCTCATTGTTTTCTCACTTTCTTTTTTCCAATTCTTCTCCATTGACTTCCTTTTTTCTCATTTCTTTTGTCACCAACTAAATTGAACTATAGTGCTCTTTTATCAACAACTGTTGTGCAGAAAATCGCTCAAACTACAACAAAAAATAGCAGCTACCAAACATTGATTGAATTGCATCACCAGAACACCCAAAAAACCAGTAGAAAACTGCATAATCAGCCCAAACTATACATAGAACATCACTAAAAAGCAGCATCAAACCACAAAAATCAACACCAAACTGCTGCATCAGCCTACCAAAAATCATCACCAAACTGCACAAAAACAGCTCTAAAAACGTCACCAAACTGCTGCACAGACAGCAGCACTAACCACCAAAAATTAGCACCAAACTGCACAAAATACAGCTCCAAAAACGTCACCAAACTACTGCCCAGACAACAACATCCAACCACAAAAAATCAGCACCAAACTGCATAAAAACTAGCATATGAACTGCGCCAAACTGTACCAAAAAAATCACCAAGCTACCCTAAACTGCACAAATCCAAAATAAAAAAACACTACAATGATCAGGTAAAGAAAATAACATAATACTAAAAAAAAAAAATTTCACATAAAATTATCTCTCAAATGTAAATTCGCACCATAAGTCAAATATCTCCAAACTACATCAATCACGAGAGAACGTCACTTTGTTGAGTTAAAATTAGCTTGACACTCTGCAGCTCTTCTAACCTATGAAGTATAATGAAGTAGTGGAAGTGTTTTCACAAATTTAATATAATAAAGTAAGTGAAATACGCTATAGATAAAAGAAAAAGTACTGGTAGTTTTGTTGGAGCACGTTTTCCTCTTCTTTTCGCTCAAAGTATGATTATTTTTCGAGAATGAGGGTTTTGGGTAGGTTCTCACTCTATTTTTAGGCTTAGACAGTGTAAAAGATGCATAGTTTAGGCATCAAACGATGTAGTTTAAGAGTCCAACACCAGAATGACCCTTACTTAAAGGGTGACGAAGGTCCTTCACACTGGGACTGTTGGGTCGTCTTTTGAGCCACTACCCGTGAACTGAGTTGTGGTTTCTAGCCCTGTCTAATTGGGATCTACTAAAATGTCCGTAACTTTTTTCTCTAATCTTGGACATTAGCACACTCAGTGGAATTGGAAAGAAGAACCAATATCTTTAATTTCCTAGTTCATGAACCACCTAATTCATTTTGTGCTATAAGATATGACCGTTTTAAGTTGACCTAAAATCTCAATCATTCCAAATAACTATTGATTCTTCAGTAGAGGTCAGACCTACGGTTTGTAGGTCCAACAATGGATCGTACTAGTGGGCCATGGGTTGGATCACAAACCCCTAAATCCTGGACCCCAATGATGAGACCTCACCAACTGACCGTGGACTAAGAACTTCGGTATCATCTCCTTGGACGTAAGGTATTACAGAAGATTAATGTTCCCAAGGGGGATGTAGTATAAAACCTTAGATTCGAAAAAATAATATTGCAGTCTTCTGGAATCTGGTGCAAGTACCAATGGAACCACCGATTATCCGTAGGTTGACCATGAACCTTAAGTGTGAATCGTCGGTTGCAAACTACAATGATTTAGAATGTGTAGTCCCATAAGATTTTTATGGTTCACCAACATGATATGTCGTTCAATGTACGAATCCCAAGTAGGTGTTGTATGAGTCCTAGAGAAATTTTGAGGGTCAAAGTTAGGACCTGCGGTTGGGATCTAAGGTCCATAAGTGTAATACTCAAGCAAATTTTGAGATAAAACATGAATAATCCTTCATTGTGAGTATGATTTTTCCATGAAATTTAAAAAAAATTGAGTATTAAGATTACTGTATATAGCACCTTGAGTTCCAAAAAGAATCAAAGAAAATTCATTCAAGTCATTCTTAGGTTCTTGTAAGTTTTTGGGTCAACTTAAAATGACTATAAATTTTAGCATAGAATAAGTTAGATGACCCATAAGATATAAAAAAATGAAAGATCTCTGTGTCCTCTTTCCAGAGACAGCGTGTTTACTAATTTTTGAGCTCGTATGTGCAAGATATGCCCATTTTAAATTAGGTTGTTCATTTAAGGAAAGTTACCCGAAATAGGAGGGATATTTTAATATTTTCCTTACCCCCACTTATTCTAAACGCAAATTATACCCAATTAAGGGTGTAAACTGATTAGAATTAGTTTCATTCATCCCCAAAATCATTTAGGATTTTCGAGAGAACATTCAAGAGGAGAAAAAGTTCAAAGATCAAGTTTTGTTCAATAAATTAAAGATTTCGCCAAGGCGCTAGTTCTTCAAGGTATGTAAGCTTCCATAGTGTTGGGCTCGTTCACCAACACGTACCCATAAGTTTCTTTTGCCAATCTATATATAAATACTAAGCATTTTAATTTCTTGATTCGTTCTTGATAAGTGTTCTTGTAGTTTCCTTATAAATTAATTTTTGAGGTAAGATTCTAGTTATGTCAACTTCAAAAAAACATCTCTTAGAATATAAATAGTAATGTGGGCCATAGCATATAAAAATAAAGGAATTCAAGATTATTTCGATCTTTTTCAAGATTCTTCTTCAAGGTAAGTTTTTTCTCCAAGAATTCCATTCTTTTCAACACAAATTTTTCCATACAATTATGTATCACTAATGAAAATCATAATTCTTGTGCATAGGGATTTCAAGACACTTATTAAATATTCTGATGAAAGGTTTTCTTGATTGTTTACTTTCAAGCTAGAGTATCAATGCTTCTTATAAAGTTTTTCTTCAAAATTCTTCAAGAACCTTATTCTCTCTGGTATATTTCGTCATCACGTCTTACATTTTAAAATCACTAAAAGGGAAATATAGGATTATACCCCTAAATCTAAGTATTCTTGAGATAGGTTGATTTAAGTTCTTGATTTAATGGTTATTTTAAAAATTCTATTTTTAATTATTGAGTTTCTATTTTTTTTTTTGAGATCCTTATTAGATTTGTTCATGTCTATAATCCAGCATGAAACCTATTTTGAGTTGTATATTTATTATTAGATTTTAAAGCCAACACATGAGTTCTTAAACTGAGTTTTTGAGAAACTAAAGATGAGTTTTGAGAAACAGTTTTGAAACATGATTAGTTTGACAGTAGAGTATGCAATCAATGTTTAATAAACATAATATCTAGATATGTCATCAATTTTTATGTAGTATGGTGCCCGATATATCATCAATGTGTATGTTGTATCACATCCTATGTCATCAAGATAATATAAAAATATGATTTTAATATATTTTTGGATAAAATTTTTCAAGTATGAACTCGGTAAGAGTATAGGGAGGACTATGTATTTCCAGAGGTATCAATTTTTACATTGATAAAAGAGAAACTGAGATTTATAAAAGAGTTTTAGCAGTTTGAGTACCATCTCTTTTAAGAGAGAGAGTTTTGAGTGATAATCTCAAAATATAGAAAGAGTTATGTTTTTAAATATATGAGCTAGTTATATTTTGGGAGTGGTATTGAGCATTGATATTAGGGAGAGTTGTAATAACTCACAACCTCTTTAAACCATGTAGCCTACGTGGGTATAAAGGGTAATACTTTATATATGATTCCTCAATACTTTTAGCATAGAATAGTGGATCCACTTAGTTGAGAGGTTCTGTACCCTAACAAAGTGTAGGACAGTTCTAGAAGCGCAGGTGAGACATTGTGTCATCACATATATCATAGTGTTGGTTGTAAGTTAGAGGAAATTTTAGAAAGTTATATTGTATTTTATATATTCAAATTTAGTTATTATTGTATTCTTCAGTACATTGAGTTATTGTTTCTACTGTTAAAAGACTTCCATATATTGCATTTTTTAAAGAATAATGCCTAAGTACCTCCTCAACCTATGCCAGAAATCTCGGAGACACATTTATACTATACTAAGGTCTATTACTCCCTTAAACTTACTTTATTAATAATAAGGAATTATAATGTTGTAGAGAGTTCTAGATAGAAGAAAGAGAAACAATTACTATTCATGATGAGATAGATTATATTTTTCTCAAGAATAGAGTTGATGTGAATATGTCATCATGTTAGAGAAGAATAAATTCATATATTTAATAATCAAGTAGAGTATTCATGAGGCGGTAGACCAAAGCTAGGCTTAAGAGTTTTGGAGAGGGAAACCCCATGGTCGTCAGAAGATGATAAAACTATTCGAGAGATAATGTGTTGTAAGTGAGTAAGTAGTACTTAAGTTGTGAAGTTGAATATGCTGGTAATTTTTGAGTATGGAGACTAACATGTAAGGATTGAGTACTTGTCATAAGGTTCTACTGGATGAGTCTTTCTTAATTTGCATCCCGTAGTTGTAAGTTGGTATAGTAAGCGACCAATTATATAGATATTAGGGTTCAGTAAAAAACAGTAAGCTTTAATTTGAGATGAATGTCTTGATCAAAAGGATTGAAACATGAGGGTGATGATGATGTCTTGCGATTTGATCTAGATGACATGTCTTACAGTAGGTGAAGAACTGACATGATTAGATGCAATAAATGTAAGTGGTACAATTCAGATACGCTAAACCTCTTGATAAGGGAAGTGAGGTGTGGCTAAGTGACAAAATTAAAAAGACCATTACAATTTGTTGTACCGACAAGTTATGTAAATCAGAAGAGGTTTAAAAAACTACTTAGAAAGTAATCTTAATACCATTTTAGGGAGAGATCGGTAGTCATGAGATAAGCTTCACCCGAGTGTTAGTGTAAAAGAGGTTGAATATAAGTAAGAGATGTTGGAATAGGTCCATAGACATCAATTGTAACCTTTAGACCAAAAACGGATATGATAAGATTAAAAATCAAGTCAAGTGTTGAGAATAAGATAGTAATTAGTTCAAAAGAGCATGGGAGATATAATTTTTGAGGTATTTTTAGCAACAGAATAATGTTCAAAAGAGAAGGTTAATGATCCTATCGTGTTAATGATGGTATGATAATTTTGTCAACGGTTATAAATGAGGTGGAAGAAGAGAATGAGCTTTTATAGTGAGAATTAGCTAAATGATAGTAGGTAGTTGGTTTCGAATAGTAATGCGTGCAAATTATAGTTGGTATGGCAGAGATCATAAGAGTAAGACCATTCGATACCTAGTCTAGGGTTTATTTGTTGATGAATGCTCCCAACGGGGAGATAATGTAACACCCAAGAAATTTTTTTTAAACTCAAACCATTCTTTGTTGTGATTAGGATTTTACCAAGGAATATATAATTTATTAAAAGTATTAATATAACTAGATATCGCACCTTGAGTTCCAATAGAATTAAAGATAATTCATTCAAGTCACTCTAGGATTTTCTAGGTTTCCATTAAACATAAAATGATAATAACATTAAGCACATGATGAGTTAGAAGGCCCAGAAGTTAACAAAACTTGAGGGATATTTAAGTCTTTTCCTTACCCCCACTTACTCTAAAAGTGAATTACACCCAATTGAGGGTATAAACTGATTAAAACTAATTTCATTCATCCCCAAAAGTTTTTAGGGTTTCAGAGAGAAGATTCATGATAAAAAGCATAAAGTTTCAAGCGTTCGTTCAAGAAATTGATGATTTATCCAAGTACCTAATTCTTTGAGGTATGTAAACTTCAATAGTGTTGGTATTATTCACCCACATGTGAATCATGATTTTTTTTTTGAAAATCTATTCATAAATATTGAGAAATTTAATTTCTTGATAAGTTCTATTGAAGTTTCCTTATAGATTATGTTTTGATATATATTCTATATCGCTCAACTTCAAACAACCATATCTCTTAGAGTATAAAGAATTAAGTGGGTCATAATCTATAAATATAAAGGTAATTAAAACTACTTTCCAATTCAATTAATTTGGCATTAATCCTATTTCTGAGTAAACATTCATTACTATTTTAGTAACTTATACATTGTTGTTACAAATAAGCCAGCGGGAAAACATTGAAAAGGGTTCTTTTGGGTAGAATTTTCACCCTCTTGGGTAAAAGAGCATCTTCCTTGGATAAAAGCCCACACGTTGAAATATTTCAAGTTGGTTTCCTTCCTTTCCATGACTTTTATGGAATTGGTTGTGTTTTACTATGGGGTACCCTATTGAGTATCTTATTAGAAACAAGGATGACTTCCCCCATAGGTTTCTCGGTGATCCTAAATTAATTATCAATGCATTCCTAATTTCCATTAATATTATGTTCTTTCGTTCCTCCTGTCCATTTTGCTTTTCTGTATATGTGCAATAGTTTGATGAATAAAACTACATGACAAAAATATTTCTGCAAAAGGATATCTGTATTCTCCACCCCTATCACTCTAAATAATTTTATCTTTAGATTCAATTGATTATCCACTTCAATTTTATATTGCTTAAATGTATCAACTACTTCATCCTTACTATAAGAAAATATATATAACAATATTGCGCACAATCTTCAATAAAACTTATAAAATACTTTTTTCCCACAATGAGATGTTATTTTCATATCATATAAATATGTATGAATAAGTCTTAAGGTTTTGAATTCCTCGTAACAGACTTATAAGGATGTTTAACAAACTTACATTTCACATAAATTTCACATTTCGATTTATCACATTTGATGTCATGCAATACTTCTAAAGTAATCAATTTTTGCAATACGTAGTAAATTACATGCCTCGAACATGCATGACATAAATCATTTGAATCCAATAACTAAATCGAAGAATAATTCTTTTTAATAATGTCAGCAACAATTACATTCAGTTTGAAGAGACCCCCAATGAGGTAGCCATTTCTTAAGAACATCACATTATTACTTATTAGTGATTTGTCACTAACTAGGACACACTTAAACCCGTTCTTAATGAGTAGTTCAACAGACGTTGAATTCTTCCTAATAGTAGGAAAGTGGAGAACATTATTCAAAGTCAACACCTTGTCAGATATCATATGATGTTGTTGTGTATTTCGTCACTGTTACACATATAGACATGAATATTATAGGATATCCAAGGTTCTCTTACATAGAATAATTCAAGGTGTCTTCATAACCTAAAATGAATCCAAACATGATAGACTAGAATAGCTTGAAGTTGTGATTTATGATCCCTTCATGTAGTTCTTGACATGGTAAGACAAGACCATTTCATGGTATCCTAGGATTGAGGATCTATACTCTCATATGGATATCTTGAACTAGCATAGTAAAATGCATTTCCTGGTAGCTTGATTTGGTTGTGCCAAAACCATTTCACGGTATCTTTAACATTGAGGACATATACTCTCCTAATGGTAGCTTGGGATTGAGATTCATAATCTTCTAAGAATAGATTGACTTAGTAGTACTAATGGTAGCTAAGTATTGAGGATCATACTTTCCTAAGGATATCTTCCATATCACCATGGGGTGTAGGATCGGACATTCCTTAAATAGCTTTGAGTTACATGACAGTATGCCCTCCATGGTAATTTGAGTTAGTAGAATGGAAACATGTTAGTTAGATGATTAGCTTGGTCTTTCGTTGTAGGGGTGTTATTCCCTAGTATCCTTGAATTTATTTGTTGTTCTCATTAATGTGTGATGTCTTTCCTTTTACTAAGAAGAGAAGTAACTTAAGTGAACATAGGAAAATAGCCTAGCGGGACTAGTCCCTCGCTAGTGAACATTCATGATATCGTAAAGGAGTACATAGTGTGGATAGTAGTATGTGATGCTATCCATATATTGCACAAGTATGACTTGAGACTAGTTATTAAGGGTTGGTTTACATAGTTTAGTTTAGCTTGGGTTGTTGCTATAGTTTCCTTCCTAGAATGGTTTGACTAAATGTGGTAGTTCAATTGTCTACATGAAGCAAGACAATAGTGAGACCAAATGAGGGTAAAGAGGACTAAGATGACTTCAAGGTTATCTCAGTGTGAAGCGTAGTATGAGATGCCTTTTATGCAATTCACAAGTGGTTCTTAAGGTTACTTAGGATTATGGTCCTTTATGGTAGAAAAGCTTAGAGACTTGACCATGTACTTAGACTATGATTAATATGACAAAAAAGGGATACATGGTTTGGATGGTATTATGGGATGCTATTCATGATTTGCTCATGTATGCTTTTTAGGTTACTTTAGAATGGGTTTAGATGACTAAAAGTCAATAATTCTTGTATGATACTTATGTTGGAGCTTTTTTAAATATGATTATGACTTATCTCATATGACCATTAACTATGTCATATCTTGAGTTATGATTATATGATGCTCATGTTTGAGATTATTATATTACAATGTTATCTTATGTTTATTTATTATGTTGACTAACAATTCTGAGATGCTCTTTTGTAGTTTTTATAGCTTTCACACTTGGTACATTTTTTAGTAACACATACTTTGCCTACATTCTAACCAAATGTAGGGTTTTCGAGATTGAGTTCCTTTGGAGGATAGGTTTCTAAAATGCAAGAAGAATTTAAGATTTGGTGAGTCCTCATAGCTTCAAAGAAAAACCCATTATTTTACTTCATGTAATTTCTTCATGTTTTACACTTTTATATGAGATGTCTCCCGAGACTAATATTCAACAGTCTAATAGATTGTTTGAGAAAAAGGTATAGTAATGACTTACGCTTGCTTTATGAATTTTTTTTTAAATTTTCCATACTTTTAAATTACTTATGTTATGATTATGGTAAGGGATTCTATGATACCCTTTAAGGGTCAAGTACACCATGTTACACCTACGGTATACCCTTGGGTCGTGACATTGGCGTAAAGATCTTTCGGGTTCATAGTGAGGTTCGACAAGTTATCATTTCTTAGCAAGACCTGAGAATCAAATGCAAGAAATATAAGAGGAAAGATCAAGTTATCAATACTTCAACAATATAATTGTAGACTTAATAAAATCAACTATAATTCAATTTCTAAGTTGCGAGAAGGTGCAACAAAAACTTGTTGCTACCCAATATATACACAAGTGTATGTGGTCACTCAATTAATATAGTTTCTTGAAGAAACAAGTTTTCATTTTCAACGTACTTATGATCTACTTTTATTCAATAGTAGATTCCTCAATAAAAAAGTAACCATTAAAAAGAGTTTGATGATTATTAACTACTATTATGAATTGAGTAGTAACTAAAAGAAAATAATGGTGAATAACTTTTAAGTAATGATTCAAACAAGCAAAATACAATTCCGGAACTAATTATACTTCATGTTAATTTGTCCATCCGAGTTTCATTCCTTAACACACATCAACCCAATGAATGATCGAGCTTTCTATATTCTTTTGTCTATCTACCTTATCCTTTCTCAATTTTAAGAATCGACAATAGAATTATTTCTATGGTGATCAAGCATGAAAGACTAAAACAAGAAAATAAAAGTAACTTATACTGATAACCAAAATTAGTTCAAAAGCCTTAAATATTCAACGTTCAATCCGTAGCTACAACCCCAAAACAAGGGTGTTTACCCACTCACGATACTTGAAAACCGCAAAAGAAAATTGTTCATGCGATTTCTAAAATAAAATAGAGTTAGAGAATAGAAACCTATTACAGAACTTGAATTCTTGCTCGAGCACACAAAAAATTAGTTGAACCCCATAAACACAACCTAGGGTCATATTTATAGAGATTAGGAAATGTATTTTTTAATTAAGACCAATAAGGAATCCTAATTAAAGACATCTTCCATCAAAATGTCCACCAGACCTTAGGGAATCGTACCCAAATCACACCTCCCATGTTGGTGCAACGCGCTGCCAGTGTGGAAAAATAGAGCCTCACTCAAAATCTAGTGCATCGCACCTTCGTTGTGCCAGTGATGCTAGGGCATCGCGCCAGCTATTATTCTTTATGTCATTTCATCATATTGAACTCCCTTTCTCGCTTTCATCATTCATTTCTCTTAGGAACCATGCAAAATCATCAATCATGTATATTAGTATACAATAATCGCAATTCTACGTCAAACATGTTAGTTATATTAGCGGATGTCCTTGATTTACGTTAAAAGTTGGGTAATTTGTAGTAATTGGGCATATAATATGCCCAATATTATTATTCCTTAATGTTATCTCGAAACATAAGGAAGAAGACGCTAGGATTCACTTCAGGATTCAGATTCATCATAACTCTTAGGACTTGATCACTAAGTTAAGTTGGTATTCACCAATGCAGTCTTTTCCTCCGTCGAGTTCCTAAGATCTTCCAATTTAATAAGTTCATTTTACAATTCAGAGTTAGGTTTTTATTCAATATATGTAGGTTCTTAATTATGATTCAATTGGATTTTTCTCATCTTGTATTTATGTATTAAAGTAATTACATGGTTTCAAGTTAAATTGAGATGAATATGTATGATCCATGATTTTTACTATGGACATATGTTGAAGTTTATGAACAATGAACTACTAACTAAAGATACATAAAGATATACTTTCTTTTATGAAATTGATGTAAATTCCTTAAGTGTGCTTTTAGATAAAGGTGTCAATGAGAATGTGAATGTTTTTCTCACATGCTACGATAATCATGATTGTAAGAGGTTTTATCACATAATAATTCATAGAGTTAAGATACTTTCTCACCTAAGGTGAATAAAGAATTAAAGAGCTATTCTAGTTGAACGTAGTTTGAATTTATAGCTAAATTGTGTCTTTCCATGTAAAATGAAATAATATGACTATTTTTGTGAGATTTTACATAACACCACAAAGATATTGAGATGGAGTCACTCCGGTTGGTAGAAATTTTTTCTATAGTAACAATTTCCTTGTCCGCAACTATGTGTCCATGTAAGATGTCTAATCTAGTGGATCCATGTAATCTAGAAGTTTATGGTATTAACTCGGAAAGTTGGACTTCTCTTTTTGGTGCAGAATAGACACATGATGCCATGCATAGCTTAGATGGTTTGAGTTGTTCAATGATATGCATCCCAGAATAATAAACTAGGGTACTTGTGCCTACATTGTTTCTCTAATGTAGAGTCTGACACTCCTACATTGAAAACTTTTGTCTAGTTGGTCTCTCTCTTGGAATTCAAAGAATGGTGAATCCTCATGTTTTAAGGACTAAGACACTTGTATAATTTTCTTCATTTCAATTTCCACACATTGTTTGTGGTGTATGGTTTATGTCCCAACCATTTGTTTTGATGTATTAGATGAATTATTTAAACTATGTTAGACTTCTTCTTTGTCAAGTTCACTTATGATATAAAAACACTCTTTTGAACTGTGTTTATTTGTATTACCTAGTATGTTATATGCCAAGTTGTATGTGTAGAACCTTTCAGGGTTCAACACGTCATGTTATTCCTATGGTATACATTGAGTCATTAAAACCTAGAAATATAAATATTTATTCAAGGTCCAAGTAGAGCAACTACCACCTAATGAGTCCAGAAATTGGACTCACAAAGGGATATATTTTAATATAAATATTGTCCTCAAATGCATATTTATCTCAATATTTGATGAAAACTCTCAAATTTCAGGTATTTAAAGTTTTAAGAAAAGAATGGACACTACGTAGTAAAAAAGAACACAAGAGGGCTTTAAAAAATGAAGAAATTGAAGTCTAAGGATCGACGAGTCTAATTTGAAAGTCGTCGAAGGGTATTACTACTCCTTTTATTCAATTGTGTTGATACCTAAAGGAAAGGATCAAATTTGCGGTGAAAAGGAGGAGTTGGAACATTGACGAATAGTTCCGCGAAGCAGTACTATGTGGCCCAGTGACCCAAAGCATGATGATGTTGAAGGTGCTGCAAGACGGCAGTGAACTACACCAAAAGGCAACTCGCCTAGATGGTTTCCAACGAATGAAGTCGAATGATCAGCTGCAACACCGGTGGGACAAAACTGTAAATACTAGTTAGCGTTGTAGTTTACAATGCCGAACAATATTATAATTTTTGTATAGAATATTAATTTTTCATATTTTTGCTCTATGTTTGAGAGGGTTTTTGAAGACTTGAAGATCCAAAGGGTTTCATCTCCAATATTTGGACATAGGTCTCTTGGATTCTTCATTTTTGGCGTGTATCAAGACTTAAATCTTCATAATCAATTTGGTATAAATTTCTATCTCTTATACATGTGTGGTTAAAACCCCTATTCTTGGGGTGTGATATTGTGAATTCAAGTTATAGTAGTTCTTGGGTCTTGCTTGTTGTTAGTTTATTCGTAGTTTAAATGTGATTTCGTCTAGTAGTTATGAATAATTTAATGAGTTCTAGTTTAAAATATAATCTCATCTATGTTTTCGGCTTGGGAGAAAGAGAGGTCATGGCCAGGTGGAGTGGGGCAACATGAGGTTCAGCTCGAGAGAGTGGACTTAGTATCATTCCCAGACACTCAGCTCGAGAGAGTGAGTGGGTTAAGGCGGAGATTATTCTTCATGCGGTAAGTGGGTCTCTTAGAGGTTCACATTTCAAACGGGGTAATTTTCTCGAAAGAGAGGGATTATCCCCAATAAAATCTAGTCTACTCACAAATATTCTATGAATTCTCTATCAAAAACATGTACCCAATAATTTAGTCTAGCCCTTAAACCTACCCGCATGACTAGAACCACCTTATCATTATTTAGAACTCTTTTTTTATTTTGTTGTTTTTACTTACGAGTGTAAAAAACTCCCATTGATAATTCGTGCTTCTGTCACCGCTAATAATTTACATTGTTTTTAACTGATAATGTTTGTGACTACGACTAAATAGAACTAAATATTAATTTTCTATTAATTCTCACAACCACTCCCTTGAGACACAACCCCGATGCTTGATTGGGTTACTATACTATTGTACGATGGTACACACTTGTATTGTAAGTTGTGTGTTGATTACACAAAAATAAAAATGGCGCCGCTTCCAGGGAGTGTAGTTACGTAAAATATTTTTTATTAGTAGAAGTTTTTGTTCTTTTTAGTTGTAGTTTTACTGAACTTATTTGTAGTTTTGTTTTACTTGTTTGACTATCAAAACAGGGAAATAAGGATGGATAATCATTATGGGTACCACACAGATCATCCCCTTGTGAAACTATTGAACCTCACGGACAATGTCCTTTCATTAAAACAAGTAGGGGATGAGACGATTCAAGAAATGTGGCTGAAGTTTCAAGTAGCGTCGCAGACATGCCCCACTCATGGGATGACTAACAAGGCGCTACAAGAGAGATTTTATTGGGGTCTTGGACCTGAAAACAAAAGTAATGTTGATATACTTTTTCATGAGTGGTATCCTAAACCACCCCTATAATGTCGTAGCCGAACTCCTAAATGAAATAATTAAGACCAACAAGGAGACCATGAAGAAAAAAGAGTGGGATGCAAAACTAGATCAATTGGATTGTTTATCCAAAAGAGTCATGGAGTTTGAAGTACAAACTTCAGAAAAAGGTGAACACTTCTCCCTTCGAGAGTATATGAAGGAGGAACAAGGTGGGAGTACAAGAGGATGAGTTACTATCACTCATTAAAAAAATCGATTATCAAGATATAACCTAAAGTAATAAGAAGAAATATGTCACCTCGACAGACGAAAGAGCTTCTTAACCAAGATTATTGTCTAGCGCCTTTTCTATCTTTCTTTAATTCGTCCTTTGGATAGTTTGTTATTTGCATTCGAGGACAATTGTTTTTTATTTGTGTTTGGGTGAGACCTTATTTATGTACTTATTAATGCTTGAGTTTTGTGTTTATATTAGGGTTGTTCTATCTATCATGATGTTTTATATGCTTTTGTGGATGTTTGAGCTATGTCTCCCCTTTTTATTTTAATTACAAAACTTATTTTGACCCTTCCGAAAATTTTCAAATTTTTCGTTAATTTTCACCACTACTTGCTAGCGCTTACATGTGGTTGTTACTTAGAAAATTTGAGTCTCGATTTCAATCAATATTGATGACTTAAATAGGTGTTTGAATTGAACAAAAATTAATTTACATGTTTGATGAGTTCAAATGAAGTCGCGTAGAAAATATGTGAACTCTTTGAATCTCATTGTAATTAGCCATTTATCAAATTGAATTTTTTGTGATGAACGTCTCACACTAGACAAAGTGTGGAGTCTTGTTTGACTTAAGTATCGATGCCTTGTGTGATAACCTTACCTTGAACCATGCATGAAAACACCTAGAATTTTCCCCGGTTGTCCAGTCGATTAAGTAAGGCTTTCTCTTGAAATGATCTTAGGAAATTTTGTAGAGTGTGAGCCAACTTGACACACCTCTTTTGTATCCTCCTTGTTAGTGTGTGAACTTCCCTTGAGCACTCCTTGAACGTTAACCTTGTTTGGCAGAAATTGGATAAAAACTAGACCTTTGTTAATCCATTTCCCATAATCCTCATGATTCTTGGTTTTATTGTAATATCCAACTAAGGTAAGAATCCTATGTTGGGGGTGTGGTAAAAAGAAAAGGGAACGTTAAAAATTTCAAGGAAAGTCTCCCTTAACCGATGTTGTTGCGAAAAATAGAAAGCCTCCATAAAATAAAAGGAAGAGAGAAGAAAAATAAAAATAAAAATAAAAGAATTAAAAACAAACTTGTCGAATAAAGTACAAAAGAAATAGGGTTTCCAAGAAATCGATGGAAGTGAATAATAGGATGACTTATGAGCGCTAGAGAAAATGTTGAAGGAAGAAGAAAGGAAGTGTTTTAGGGACAACATTAATGAGGATCATGGTCACTAAGACTAAATTACCATACCTTTGCACTCAGCCCCTTTACAAGCCTTTAAAAGACCTTTTTAATCTTGAGAGAGCTTGAACAAATGTTGAACGGAAAATACGGGCAAGCCTATGGGTAAAATCATGCATTATGTTCCTCTTTTTGAGTGTGAGTGTTGTACTTGATTCCGTAACTTTAATTTACTACAAGTTTTTTTGTGAGAATGGAATCATCATTTGTGTGAAGGAAATCAAATGCTTTTGTTGAGCTTGAACTTAAATTTGAAGAAAGTACTGCAAGCTTGAGAATCTTTACTAATGATGTGTCACAAATTTGAATCTTCAGTACACAATCGATCCTCGCATGAGTAATTTGAGTATTGTTGTGTACCTTAATGATTGAATCTTGTGTAACACTTTTTGAGGCATCCTTGTTGAACTACTAAATTTTGATCAAAATTTTAGGTTTGGGTGTTGATGAGTCCAAAAATTGGACTCATTTAGGGATATATTTTACTAGATACTCAAATTCTTATTCTATCTTAATATCTGATGAAAACTCTCAAGTTTGAGGTATTTGATGTTTTACGGAGAGCATGGACACTATGTCACAAAAAGGGCTTAAAAGAATGAAGAAATGAAGGTCTAAGGATCGCTGAGTCCACTTGGCGAGTAACAAAAGTTGTCTTACTTCGCTTATTGTTCAAGTGTGTTGAGAATTAAAGGAAATGATCAAATAGGTGATGCAAAAAACAAGTTTGCGCATCACCCATTCGTTCCCAAAAGCAATACTATGTCGCCCAATGACCCAAAGCACCACAATGATGAAGGCTGGTGCAAGATGTCCCGAACGACACAAACGGGGAATCACCAAGTCCATCAGAGTTTCCGACTAATGATGTCGATTGATCTACTGGAGCTTAGATCTGAGAAAATAATAAATACTAGATATAGTTGTACATTAGAGTGTCTAACAATATTATAATGTTCGTCTAGAATCGTACATCATATTTCTGCTCTATGTTTGAGACGGTTTTGATGAATTGAAGATCCAATGGGTTTCATCTTCAAGATTTGAACTAGGGTCTATTAGATTTTTAAGTTTTGGCGTGTATGAAGACTTAAATCTTCATACACACTTGAATTCAAGATCAATTTGGCATAAATTTCTATCTATTATACATGTGTGGCTATAACCCTAATTCTTGGGGTGTGATTATGTGAATATGGGTTAGATTAGTCGATGAGTCTTGCATGTTGTTAGTTTATTCGTAGTTTAAATGTGATTTTGTAGTAGTTTTCTATGAATCTAATGAGGCTGTAGTTTTAAATATAATCTCATCCATGTGTTTCCGACTTGTTTGAGAGAGGCCGTGAAACTAAGACTACTGAATTGATGGTTAGGGGGAGTGTATCGACATGAGGTCCAGCTCGAGAGAGTGAACCTTAGTTTCATTCCCACACACTCAGCTCTAGAGATTCAGTGGGTTATGGCGGAGGTTGTTCGTCATGCGGCAAGTGTGTAACCGGGAGGAACTCATTGGAAATAGGGTAAGTTGCTCTAGAGAGAGCTTATCCCCCTTATATTCTAGCCTAGTCATAAATATTATATGAATGCTTTATCAAAAGCATGTACACAACAATTAGTCTAGCACATATTCTTAATCGTGTCCCAACACTCCCCTCTCATTATTTAGAAATCTTTGTTTAATATGTTGTTTTTACTTACTAGTGACAACCCCCCCGCCCCAATTGATAATTGACGCTTGTGTCACCCCTTTTAATCTTCAATGTTTCAAACTACGACTAATTAGAACAAAATTATAATTTTCTATTAATTCTCACAACCACTTCCTTGGGACACGACCCCAACCCTTTGTTGGGTTAGGATACTATTGCATGATCGTAGACACTTGTATTGGAAGTTGTGTCTTGATTATGCAAACATCATCACCTAATAACAAAAGCTATAAGGTAAGGGAGAGATATATACTAGCTACCGCCTAACAATTCGTCTCATTGGTTGTTGTTGTTTACCTTTTGGAATGTCACTTTATTTTATGCTAATGAAGAACTTCCCTCATAGTCTCCCTTGGATATCTCAAACACAGTGCTAAGGTTCTCAAAAGTTATTTCAGCCCCATTAGTATTCTTGCTAGTATCTTTTCACAAGAACGCCTCCTTTTTCTTCTCAACATCCAAAATAGTTAAGAGCTTCATGGGGAACAAGACAAGGGACCGAATTCTCAATGACTCCCTAACTAGCTACCATACGAGGCACTCTAAATTCCCTCAGTAGTTCTCTCATCGAGGTCATGTCAACCTGAACTCTCTCAAATAGGCCCACAAGCCATGGATATTTCAATTTTTTTAAAAAAAAATTGTCAAGAAAAAGAAGAGGAAGTTAGACGGTATAATATTAAAAGTAAGAGTATTAGATACAAATCCTAAAAGGATGCACCTATTAGGGGTGGAAAATTTAAATAACTCTATATATTAAGTAGTTTAACTTAGAAATTCAAATATTTAAGATAATTCTTAATATCTTATTTATAGAAGTTCATGACATCTATATTTGCAAATAAATATAAACTATTTTTTCACTATTTGATAATATTACAATGAATTGTCGATGGAAAATTTTTACCATCATTATCTAGATGTCTTAGAAGTAATTTTGTTTCAAAGATGAAAACATTGCTTGTTTGTTACAAGAGGATCATAATTTGAAATTAAATAGTCAACAATTTTATTATTCTATCACAAATTAGATAATTTGAGGTCAACATGTATATTGGTGAAAAGAAAATTTGCCCACGATATCATTTTCATTTTGAGACGGATTACAACTTCAACAAATTTATAAGATAACCAAAAAGACAATGTTCTTTTTTGGAATATTAGTAATTCCTATTGTTGAAGTGAAATTCAACATAGAGTGTGATATAGTATGATCTAAAATAGTCAAAGTTTTAGCATAAAACTGACAAGTATAATTTAAAGTATTCAAGGTTATGCTATAGTGTCGTCATCAGGACTACAGTTCATCTCAAGTTTGCAAATTTATGTAAAAGAAAATATATTTTTGATATGATAAAAGAAAAATCAGTCATAGTATAAGTGGTGGGTTTTGAGCAATATTTTTTGATCAAACTAATATTATTTTATGATGAAAAATTAGTTATTTGTAATTAATTTACTTCCTTAATTTACATTTAATTTGGGGAAACTGGATGGTAAATGAAATTGTCGCATAAATAATTGATCTCATCTTGAACTTCAATATGTGCACACATGTCATTGATTTTGAGCCGGTCCAAATTAAATATTTTGTGCACACCTGCCACTAAGATGCATTGGAAGTAAATATTTAATGCTTACTAAGTTTCATTAAATAAGATATACATCAAAAAACGTTTTTCCACAATTAATTTTATTCCCTAGCTTCTTTTTTTCTGAAACATAATTGTTTGTTTTTTTGTTTTTTTGGGTCCAAAGGGAGGGAAAGAGAAGAAGGGAAAGGAAAACGTAGAGAAAAATCAATTATAAGAAGATTTTTTTAGATATAACCCAACGATTAACCCTCTTTTTTATAGATAGATCTTCTTGGACTTTGGATTTTTCTTGAGCCTCAAAAGGTGAGCTCTTTTTTTGAATGAAAATTGTCTTCTCTTTTTTCTTCTTCTTTTTTTTTCTTCAATTTGCAGTGTTATACTAAAAATTGTGTTGTTTTTGTTCTATTTTTGCAGAATGAAGAGATTGAAATCCGATGTAGTTGATACACCACCATTTAAGCGGCCAATTTGTTCTTCCAATGAAGAATCGTAAGTTCGTGCCTTCAACTAACTATATTATGTGTGTGGTAACTTTTATATACATGTTTGTTCCCAAATCTTTTGATTTTCAAAAATCAAGCATTGGATTAAAGTGGATTAGAATATTACTGAGCTGCTACTTATGTTTAAGAACATTACAAGTTGACCTAATACATCAAGTGCCTTAGATACTCGAATTATAATGTGTTCAAATTATATTGAGAACATGAAGAAATGAAAAATGTTTTATTAGATACTTTTAGTTTGAGTTTTAGAAACAGTTTGCATACAAGTATAAATAACCAATATTTGTTAAAGTTTTAAAATATGTTACCTCCTTTACTTATACAGATTGACCTTCGTACGACTTAAAACCTCAAGCATGTTCCAATAGGTATCGGTATGACTAATTAAATGAGATAATTTATTTTATGTATTGAACTTATGTAGCTAGAAATGTTTGAAAATGCAACAATGTTTTTAAAACTAAATCAGAACATATGAGCATGTGTTTCAATGCTCAGTTGGAATGTATGGTATATTAAGTGTCTACATATATTCTCATGACAAAATTAATGTTAAGTCTTCCATTGCTGTATGTGTCTACAATATTTTATTTTCCATGTTAAAAGATGTAGTTACTTTATCTTTCAGGATTTAGTTAGGTGTGAAGATATATTACTCGTGTTACTAGAATTTGAGCGATAATGTTTTACATTTTCGCTTAGTTTACTTAATGTTAGACCACATCATACATTTTTCAGCAATATATTTAACTGGCTTCTTATGGCTATGATTCAGATATTTTTATTTTTTCTATCTCTTGGAAGAATAAGGTATGTTAGCAGCATAGATCCAGATGCTACTCTGTCTTATATAAGGGAGATTAAGGACACATTTGTAGACCAAAAGGGAAAGTATGAAATGTTAGTTGATGTTATGAAAGACTTCAAGGCTGGAAGGTTTGAAACTAAAATTTACCTATGGTCATGATCTTTATTAAAACATATTCTAATTTGGTGACTTATATGGAATATGTATTTAAATATTCCTTACAGAATTAATCCTGTTGGTGTCATAGAAAGAGTGAGAGAATTGTTTAAAGGATATCCTAGTTTGATCCTTGGATTTAATGCTTACTTGCCCATATGAAATAATGCACAGTGATGAAGTAAAGGCTTCTTTGAAGAACACAACTAATTATGAAGAAGAACGCAATTTTGTGGAAAATATTAAGGTTACATTTTTGCTATGTTATGATTTTACTAATAAGAGTAGGACTCATTATTGTTTTAATACATTAGGTTTGGGTGTTGATGAGTCCAAAAATTGGACTCATTTAGGGATATATTTTACTAGATACTCAAATTCTTATTGTATCTTAATATCTGATGAAAACTCTCAAGTTTGAGGTATTTGATGTTTTAAGGAGAGCATGGACACTATGTCACAAAAAGGGCTTAAAAGAATGAAGAAATGAAGGTCTGAGGATCGCTGAGTCCACTTGGCGAGTCACAAAAGTTGTCTTACTTCGCTTATTGTTCAAGTGTGTTGAGAATTAAAGGAAATGATCAAATAGGTGATGCAAAAAACAAGTTTGCGCATCACCCATTCGTTCCCAAAAGCAATACAATGTCGCCCAATGACCCAAAGCACCACAATGATGAAGGCTGGTGCAAGATGTCCCGAACGACACCAACGGGGAATCACCAAGTCCATCAGAGTTTCCGACTAATGATGTCGATTGATCTACTGGAGCTTAGATCTGAGAAAATAATAAATACTATATATAGTTGTACATTAGAGTGTCTAACAATATTATAATGTTCGTCTAGAATCGTACATCATATTTCTGCTCTATGTTTGAGACGGTTTTGATGAATTGAAGATCCAATGGGTTTCATCTTCAAGATTTGAACTAGGTTCTATTATATTTTTAAGTTTTGGCGTGTATGAAGACTTAAATCTTCATACACACTTGAATTCAAGATCAATTTGGCATAAATTTCTATCTATTATACATGTGTGGCTATAACCCTAATTCTTGGGGTGAGATTATGTGAATATGGGTTAGATTAGTCGATGAGTCTTGCATGTTGTTAGTTTATTCGTAGTTTAAATGTGATTTTGTAGTAGTTTTCTATGAATCTAATGAGGTTGTAGTTTTAAATATAATCTCATCCATGTGTTTCCGACTTGTTTGAGAGAGGCCGTGAAACTAAGACTACTGAATTGATGGTTAGGGGGAGTGTATCGACATGAGGTCCAGCTCGAGAGAGTGAACCTTAGTTTCATTCCCACACACTCAGCTCTAGAGATTCAGTGGGTTATGGCGGAGGTTGTTCGTCATGCGGCAAGTGTGTAACCGGGAGGAACTCATTGGAAATAGGGTAAGTTGCTCTAGAGAGAGCTTATCCCCCTTATATTCTAGCCTAGTCATAAATATTATATGAATGCTTTATCAAAAGCATGTACACAACAATTAGTCTAGCACATATTCTTAATCGTGTCCCAACACTCCCCTCTCATTATTTAGAAATCTTTGTTTAATTTGTTGTTTTTACTTACTAGTTACAACCCCCCCCCCAATTGATAATTGACGCTTGCGTCACCCCTTTTAATCTACAATGTTTCAAACTACGACTAATTAGAACAAAATTATAGTTTTCTATTAATTATCACAACCACTTCCTTGGGACACGACCCCAACCCTTTGTTGGGTTAGGATACTATTGCACGATTGTAGACACTTGTATTGGAAGTTGTGTCTTGATTATGCAAACATCATCACCTAATAACAAAAGCTATAAGGTAAGGGAGAGATATATACTAGCTACCGCCTAACAATTCGTCTCATTGGTTGTTGTTGTTTACCTTTTGGAATGTCACTTTATTTTATGCTAATGAAGAACTTCCCTCATAGTCTCCCTTGGATATCTCAAACACAGTGCTAAGGTTCTCAAAAGTTATTTCAGCCCCATTAGTATTCTTGCTAGTATTTTTTCACAAGAACGCCTCCTTTTTCTTCTCAACATCCAAAATAGTTAAGAGCTTCATGGGGAACAAGACAAGGGACCGAATTCTCAATGACTCCCTAACTAGCTACCATACGAGGCACTCTAAATTCCCTCAGTAGTTCTCTCATCGAGGTCATGTCAACCTGAACTCTCTCAAATAGGCCCACAAGCCATGGATATTTCAATTTTTTTTTAAAAAAATTGTCAAGAAAAAGAAGAGGAAGTTAGACGGTATAATATTAAAAGTAAGAGTATTAGATACAAATCCTAAAAGGATGCACCTATTAGGGGTGGAAAATTTAAATAACTCTATATGTTTAGTAGTATAACTTAGAAATTCAAATATCTAAGATAATTCTTAATATCTTATTTATAGAAGTTCATAACATCTATATTTGCAAATAAATTTTAAATATTTTTTTACTATTTTATAATATTACAATGAATTGTCGATGGAAAAATTTTACCATCATTATCTAGATGTCTTAGAAGTAATTTTGTTTCAAAGATGAAAACATTGCTTGTTTGTTACAAGAGGATCATAATTTGAAATTAAATATTCAACAATTTTATTATTCTATCACAAATTAGATAATTTGAGGTCAATATGTATATTGGTGAAAAGAAAATTTGCCCACGATATCATTTTCATTTTGAGACGGATTACAACTTCAACAAATTTATAAGATAACCAAAAAGACAATGTTCTTTTTTGGAATATTAGTAATTCCTATTGTTGAAGTGAAATTCAACATAGAGTGTGATATAGTATGATCTAAAATAGTCAAAGTTTCACCACAAAACTGACAAGTATAATTTAAAGTATTCAAGGTTATGCTATAGTGTCGTCATCAGGACTACAGTTCATCTCAAGTTTGCAAATTTATGTAAAAGAAAATATATTTTTGATATGATAAAAGAAAAATCAGTCATAGTATAAGTGGTGGGTTTTGAGCAATATTTTTTGATCAAACTAATATTATTTTATGATGAAAAATTAGTTATTTGTAATTAATTTACTTCCTTAATTTACATTTAATTTGGGGAAACTGGATGGTAAATGAAATTGGCGCATAAATAATTGATCTCATCTTGAACTTCAATATGTGCACACATGTCATTGATTTTGAGCCGGTCCAAATTAAATATTTTGTGCACACCTGCCACTAAGATGCATTGGAAGTAAATATTTAATGCTTACTAAGTTTCATTAAATAAGATATACATCAAAAAACGATTTTCCACAATTAATTTTATTCCCTAGCTTCTTTTTTTCTGAAACATAATTGTTTGTTTTTTTGTTTTTTTTTGGGTCCAAAGGGAGGGAAAGAGAAGAAGGGAAAGGAAAACGTAGAGAAAAATCAATTATAAGAAGATTTTTTTACATATAACCCAACGATTAACCCTCTTTTTTATAGATAGATCTTCTTGGACTTTGGATTTTTCTTGAGCCTCAAAAGGTGAGCTCTTTTTTTGAATGAAAATTGTCTTCTCTTTTTTCTTCTTCTTTTTTTTTCTTCAATTTGCAGTGTTATACTAAAAATTGTGTTGTTTTTGTTCTATTTTTGCAGAATGAAGAGATTGAAATCCGATGTAGTTGATACACCACCATTTAAGCGGCCAATTTGTTCTTCCAATGAAGAATCGTAAGTTCGTGCCTTCAACTAACTTTATTATGTGTGTGGTAACTTTTATATACATGTTTGTTCCCAAATCTTTTGATTTTCAAAAATCAAACATTGGATTAAAGTGGATTAGAATATTACTGAGCTGCTACTTATGTTTAAGAACATTACAAGTTGACCTAATACATCAAGTGCCTTAGATACTCGAATTATAATGTGTTCAAATTATATTGAGAACATGAAGAAATGAAAAATGTTTTATTAGATACTTTGAGTTTGAGTTTTAGAAACAGTTTGCATACAAGTATAAATAACCAATATTTGTTAAAGTTTTAAAATATGTTACCTCCTTTAATTATACAGATTGACCTTCGTACGACTTAAAACCTCAAGCATGTTCCAATAGGTATCGGTATGACTAATTAAATGAGATAATTTATTTTATGTATTGAACTTATGTAGCTAGAAATGTTTGAAAATGCGACAATGTTTTTAAAACTAAATCAGAACATATGAGCATGTGTTTCAATGCTCAGTTGGAATGTATGGTATATCAAGTGTCTACATATATTCTCATGACAAAATTAATGTTAAGTCTTCCATTGTTGTATGTGTCTACAATATTTTATTTTCCATGTTAAAAGATGTAGTTACTTTATCTTTCAGGATTTAGTTAGGTGTGAAGATATATTACTCGTGTTACTAGAATTTGAGCGATAATGTTTTACATTTTCGCTTAGTTTACTTAATGTTAGACCACATCATACATTTTTCAGCAATATATTTAACTGGCTTCTTATGGCTATGGTTCAGATATTTTTATTTTTTCTATCTCTTGGAAGAATAAGGTATGTTAGCAGCATAGATCCAGATGCTACTCTGTCTTATATAAGGGAGATTAAGGACACATTTGTAGACCAAAAGGGAAAGTATGAAATGTTAGTTGATGTTATGAAAGACTTCAAGGCTGGAAGGTTTGAAACTAAAATTTACCTATGGTCATGATCTTTATTAAAACATATTCTAATTTGGTGACTTATATGGAATATGTATTTAAATATTCCTTACAGAATTAATCCTGTTGGTGTCATAGAAAGAGTGAGAGAATTGTTTAAAGGATATCCTAGTTTGATCCTTGGATTTAATGCTTACTTGCCCATATGAAATAATGCACAGTGATGAAGTAAAGGCTTCTTTGAAGAACACAACTAATTATGAAGAAGAACGCAATTTTGTGGAAAATATTAAGGTTACATTTTTGCTATGTTATGATTTTACTAATAAGAGTAGGACTCATTATTGTTTTAATACATTAGTCCTAATTTGACTTTTAACTTATTGCAGAAGTGTTTTGGAAATGACAATGAGTACAAATTATTCATAGGTATTATGATGATGTATATGAAAGAGAGAAAAGACCTCAACGAAGTGTATCATGAGGTGATAATTTTTTATTAAATTTTTTTTTGATACATAGACATCATAGACAATTTTTATGTTCTTATTTCTTACTATTTTAATAAATGTGTAGGTTGCGGTTCTTTTCAATGACCATCATGACTTGCTAGATGAGTTCTCTGAATTCTTGAAAGATTAAGTTAGTCCCAATCCATTATCAAGTTTACTCTTTGTTTTAGATCCCCACTTGCCCTGTGGCTATGATATAATCCTTAATGAGGAAGTCAAGCCTCTGAAGAAATCAATCCACTTCGAACAAGTATTCAACTTTGTTAAAAAAATAAAGGTTACATTTCGATTACCTTATGATTTTACTAATTAAAGTCATCATTTTTCTTCTTTAAAACACTTTTGTAATACCTTATTTACTTGTACCGACTTGCAGAAACATTTAGCAAATAACCATGAGTACAAATCCATCTTACATATTATGAACAAGTGTAGGAAGGAGCGCAAGGATGTCAAAGACGTGTACCATGCGGTGACCATTTCTTTTTATATTTTGAGTACATAGATATTATCGACAATCTTTATATTCTTGTTCATTATTACATTTTTCTTATATTTGTAGGTTTCCGTACTTCTCATTGATCGTCTAGACTTGCTTGATGAGTTCTCTGGATTCTTGCCAGATTCAATTACTACTAATATGTTGTCTAATTTGGACGGCAATAAAAATTGATGAAGTGAAATACATGACTCTTGTTGTGCTATTTGGGTCAAATTTACAGTTAATATGTGGATTTAATAGAATTACATAATTTACATTGTTTAATTTATAACTTAGATTATTGTACTTGAGTATTCATCAATTGTATTAATTAGTCCTGCATCGTTTAATTGATACTCAACTGTTACTCTATGTGAGGTTTATTTTTTTCATTTGAATAATTTTTGTAAATAATTTATTAGAAATAAAAAATATTTATATTACTTGGGTGTAAGAGCTCTAACATTATCAAGTTGTTGGAAATAGATACACTCATTCATGGGTTGAGAAGTAACTTTTTTCTTTCATGAAGTAAGTTACAACTCCACTAAATAGTAAAAGAGGAAGAGTTATGTATTCTTGAATTGAGTGGAGTTATAGGATAATGGGTTATGTAACTCTTGAATGAATAAGAGTTACAAGGCTTATTCTTTAAATAAATAATTAGTAATTTTAGCGATACATAAACAACACAAGAAAAGAGTTCTCAAGATAAAGAGTGTAGTTGTTGTGAAAAACAATACAAGACTCCATAGTAATCTTATAAGAAAGATATAAGGCAATTGGTGGTGATAGCACCTCGCTCCTATAACTAGAAGGTATGCATAATTCCGCATAAATTTCCCAGTTTAAATTCATCCGTCTACAACCTAATGATCTTGAGGAGCGTGTTACTTTAGATGTATAATATTTGTTAACTTGAAACTTAACTAGAAAATATATATAAATTAGTTTTGTTTGTTTAAAATCAATGAAAATAACTTCCTAATTTCTTGTCAAATTCGATTCTCTATAATAATAAGTATATATAGTAATTGAAGAAATATTTCAAAATTTTAATATTTAACACAACTTTATACTACATAAACTATTTCTGTGGATGATGTTGTTGGGAAAATATGATCACAATTAAATTTTTTCCTTCAAAGGTAAATTATACTAATTACAAATTTATTAATCTACCCGGAATATTATAAAAATAACCAACTTCACTTCGCAAAATTATCATTATTTTATTACTTAGAGTGATGTAGTACGTAATATTGATGAGAAGTGTTCTGAAACATGTGATAGTTCTTTGCAATTGCGATGAATTGTATCGACTTCAACTTTAATACAGAATTAGTAGCCACTACACACAAGCCTCGTTTTTTCACCATGCTCCACCATGAAAATAAAATTATTAAACATGAAAAAGCTACATGAAGAAACTATTTATCTGTTGTTAAATGTTAGTATGTCTCATAATTGTCCTCTAACATTACCTACAGTAATGTAAGAATGTCTAATTTTTAGTCGCGAATATTGAGGAGTATAATTTCGAAACTCAAATATCTTGTATCGTCTTATTTTTTTGTCAATATTACTCCATTACATCTCAAATTAGAAAATCAACTAACTCCTGATTTATTTTGAAGTCATATTGTTTCAAAATTAATTAAAAATTACTCATGTGCTAAATTTAGTTTTTCATATGAGATGCCTTTTTTTCAATATTTAAATTATTAAAAAAAAATAAAACAAGCAAAAATATTGCAACTTCTTCAGTATCTTACTTTAATATAGTGTAAGCTACAATATCAAGGAGTCCTCTAAAATTATTATTCTAAAAAAACTTTAATGGTGTGTAATGAATGTGATTGTGACTTGTATAAAACTAAGACTGACCAATAGAAAAAAGGAGAACCGCAGAGGGGTTAATGGTACCAGTGAACCCGACAAGGAGCCCTCCACGAGTCATGGGACACCACACGGGCCAACATGTGACCCGTGAAAATACCCCAAAACCCCCCAAGGCACTATGAAGACCCATGATAGAATTCAACGATGCTTCACATGGTCCATGAAGTAGACCTTGAATAGGGTTGTTCAGCCTGTAAGTATTGAGTAAACCTCAAATGGTCAAATCTTTTAACCCAAAATGAATCAGTAAATAATTGTTGTCCAGGGCCATAACCATGACCCAGTTGACGGACAGTGGTCTTATTGAAGGTTTGTGAGCCCCATTATGAAGTCCCTTCGTCAGTTTTTAATCAGTGTACTATTTGTCTTTTGTGCTATGCATTGGGAAGTTAAACCACATCAATTGATACTTATGTTGCGTCGTTTTACTCAATATAAGCCTTACACTAATAAGAACCTATCCAAAACCCTCATTCTCAAAACAATCATCAAAATTAGAACAAAAAGAAGAGTAAGAGTCACCAGTTTCTGCCCAGAACAAGCATGGGTGTTCTTCGAAGTTCAGCCCCAAAATCCCAAGGATTTCTCCATATATTTCGTCAGCAAGTATGTGGGATTTTACTAGTAGATTCCTTTTATCCATTTGGCGCATAGAATTCAAATAGTTTTTCAAATTCTAAAATATTGTTTTGACCTAAGGTTTCTAGATTCTCAAGATTTATTGTGATTATTTTTCATTTGATATATAACGTGTCTCTTAATAATTTAGTGTAATTCTATGAATAGCACTTAGAACCCTATCTTCTGTAAATTTCTCCTAGTTCAAGAATGATGTAAATTCTCAAGTAAACATGTACTATGCGAAATCTTACAATAATGGATATCAGCAATGGGGATAACCCAATTAGTGTGAATATGTAAAATATAATATGAGTTTAGTGATGACTAAAAACATACTTAACAACTTGACCTGAATCTACTACTATGTCTAAAAACCCCTATTGAATTGAATTTTTGGAACATGCCCCAGCTAAGTCTAACTAAACTGAAAATTGGAATTAAAGACTACAATATAAAGTATTTATATTTTTCTCGAAGTTTGAGGACTCACTAGTAAAGCTGTTGAAATCAAATCGAGAATTGATCTAAACGTGATGTGGATGCTGAGTGTGTGAACCTACATCATGAAATGATGTCGCGCAAAGTACTCATCAGTACTTGGAATGTACTTAGCATGCAAGGTATAGATATGCTATGTTGAAAAAATATATAAGTTGAACAATGATAACTGAGCAATGATATAATCTGAACACAGATCAAAGTAAGTACTAAAGTATAATGCAATCTAAACTGGATGTAGTAACAAAGTACTAATCATGAAGGTACCATGTTGATCTGTATATTGATGTAAATGCTCAACACCTAGTCAATGCACTAATCTCAACTGGATGTAGTAACAAAGGACTAATCATTAAGGTAATATTTTGACCTGTATATTGATGTAAATGCTCAAAACCTAGTCAATGCACTAAGACTCTTACTATGGAAGCTACTATTAGCCGACATAAACCACATCAACTAAATGTGGATTCCAATGTTTAAGCCCCACTAATATGGCCAAATATAAATTTGCAAGGATATATAGGCATGATTTTCAGATGTATACACCCCATCAAGAGGAATCAATATAGCTTTCCATATGTATAAATGCATGAATGTTGTGTGATCACTAAACCTGATGCCTAACATAAGGGACTTCTAAACCTATGTAGGCATGTAATTATGGGATATTGAGGGTAGACTGAACCCTAGTCTACCTCGGTGCTAATTCTACTCCCAACTAAATATTTTATGAAGCTATAATGCACTAAATGCTGAATAGCTGAAAAATAGTGGCATGCTGACTAAGAATGCAATATTTATTTATAGAGAATATGGCATTCCAAATTTGGAGCATGCTTTTCTATCTGATTGGCCTAGGAAGTATAATTCATGAACTAGGATGAACTAACACAAGTTACGGTTCAGAGTACTATGTATGGAGTTATACTAAATCATCAAGAGATAGGATTTTTAGATTAAAATAACCATAATTACAATAAATATTGAAAATCCAGAAACCATAGGCCTGAAGCGATTCACGAGAATGTGAAGAACTAACGAAATTCTAGTAACCTAATGTGTGTGGAACCCACTAGTGAAATCCCACATATACTTTTTCTTATTCTTTAGAGGACAAGTTGACATTTTCCTCTTCTTTTCGCTCAAAGTATGATTATTTTTCGAGAATGAGCGTTTTGGGTAGGTTCTTACTATATTTTTAGGCTTAGATAATGTAAAAGATGCATAGTGTAGGCATCAAACAAGGTAGTTTAAGAGTCCAAATGCATAGGGGAAAATACCATAATGACCCTTACTTAAAGGGTGACGAAGGTCCTTGACACTGGGACTGTTGGGCCATCTTTTGAGCCACTGCCCGTGAAGTGAGTTGTGGTTTCTAGCCCTGTCTAATAGGGATTTAATAAAATGGCCGTAACTTTTTTCTCTAATCTTGGACATTAGTAAACTTAGACGAATTGGAAAGAAGAACCAATATCTTTAATTTCCTAGTTCATGAGCCACCTAATTCATTTTGTGCTAAAAGATATGACTGTTTTAAAGTTGACCTAAAATCTCATTCATTACAAATAACTATCGATCCTCAGTAGAGGTCAGACCTACGGTTTGTAGGTCCAACCATGGAACGTACTATTGGGCCATGGGTGGGATCACAAATGCCTAAATCCTGGACCCCAATGATTAGACCTCACCAACTGACCGTGGACCACGAACGTAGGTATCATCTCCTTGGACGTGAGGTATTACAGAAGATTAATGTTTCCAAGGGGGATGTAGTATAACAGCTTAGATTTGACAAAATAATATTGCAGTCTTCTGGAATCTTGTGTCAGCGCCAATGGAACCACCGATTATCCGTATGTTGACCATGAACCTTAAGTGTGAATCGTCAGTTGCAAGCTACAATAATTTAGAATGTGTAGTCCCATTAGTCTTTTATGGTTCAATAACATGATATGTCGTTCAATGTACGAATCCTAAGTAGGTCTTGTATGAGTCGTAGAGAAATTTTGAGGGTCAAAGTTTTGACCTGCGGTTGGGATCTAAGATCCATAAGTGTAACACTCAAGAAAATTGTGAGCTAAAACTTGAATAATCATTCATTGTGAGTATGATTTTGACAAGAAATTTTTAGAAAAATTAAGTATTAAGATTACTATATATAGCACCTTGAGTTCCAAAAAGAATCAAAGAAAATTCATTCAAGTCATTCTTAGGTTCTTGTAAGTTTTTGGGTCAACTTAAAATGACTATAAATTTTAGCATAGAATAAGTTAGATGACCCATAAGATATAAAAAATGAAAGATCGCTGTGTCCTCTTTCGAGAGACAGCGTGTTTGCTAATTTTTGAGCTTGTATGAGCAAGATATGCCCAGTTTAAATTAGGTTGTTCATTTAAGGAAAGTTACCCGAAATAGGAGGGATATTTTAATATTTTCCTTGCTACCACTTACTCTAATCACAAGTTAAACCCAATTAAGGGTGTAAACTGATTAGAATTAGTTTCATTCATCCCCAAAATAATTTAGGATTTTCGAGAGAACATTCAAGAGGAGAAAAAGTTCAAAGATCAAGTTTTGCTCAAGAAATTAAAGATTTTGCCAAGGCGCTAGTTATTCAAGGTATGTAAGCTTCCTTAGTGTTGGCCTCGTTTACCAACATGTCAATCATAAGTTTCTTTTTCCAATCAATATATAAATACTAAGCATTTTAATTTCTTGATTCGTTCTTGATAAGTGTTCTTGTAGTTTCCATATAAGTTAAGTTTTAAGGTAAGAATCTAGTTATGTCAACTTCAAAAAAACATCTCTTAGAATATAAAAAGTTACGTGGGTCATAGCATCTAAAAATAAAGGAATTCAAGATTATTTCGATCTTTTACAAGATTGTTCATCAAGATAAGTTTTTTCTCAAAGAATTCCATTTTCTTCAACACAAATTTTTCCATAAAATTATGTATCACTAATGAAAATCATAATTCTTGTGCATTGAGATTTCAAGAAACTTATTAAATATTCTCAAGAAATGTTTTCTTGATTGTTTACTTTCAACCAGGAGTATCAATGCTTCTAATAAAGTTTTCCTTCAAAATTCTTGAAGAACCTTACTCTTTTTGGTATATAAGGCTATATTAGTGTTGGAATATTTTGTCCTCACTTCTTACATTTTCAAATCACTAGAAATATAGGATTATACCCCTAAATTTGAGTATTCTTGAGATAAGTTGATTTAAGTTCTTGATTTTACGGTTATTTTAAAAATTCTATTTTTTATTATTGAGTTTCTATATTTTTATTGAGATCCTTATTAGATTTGTTTATGTCTATAATCCAGCATGAAACCTATTTTGAGTTGTAAATTTTTTATTAGATTTTAAAGCCAACACATGAGTACTTAAACAGAGTTTCTAAGAAAGTAAAGATGAGTTTTGAGAAAAAGTTTTGAAATCCTGAGTCGTCAATGTTTATGTTGTATGACATCCTGAGTCATCAATGATCATATTTAAATATGATTTTAATATATTTAAGAGTTTTCAAGTATGAATTCGATAAGAATATAGTCTGGACTATGTATTTCCAGAGGTATAAATTTTTACATTGATAAAAGAGAAACTTAGATTTATAAAAGAGTTTTGAGCAGTTTGAGTACCATCTCTTTTAAGAGAGAGAGTTTTGAGTGATAATCTCAAAATACAGAAAGATCTATGTTTCTAAATATATGAGCTAGTTATATTTTGGGAGTGGTATTGAGCACGGATATTAGGGAGAGTTGTAACAACTCACAACCTCTGTAAACCATGTAGCCTACGTGGGTAGAAAGGGTAATACTTTTTATATGATTCCTTAATACTTTAAGCATAGAGTAGTGGATCCACTTAGTTGAGAGGTTCTATACCATAATAAAGTATAGGACAGTTCTGGAAGCGCAGGTGAGACATTGTATCATCACATATATCATAGTGTTGGTTGTAAGTTAGAGAAAATTTTAGAAAGTTATATTGTATTTTATATATTCCAATTGAGTTATTATTGTATTCTTCAGTACATAGAGTTATTGTCTCTACTGTTAAAAGACTTCCATATATTGCATTTTGTAAAGAATAATGCCCATGTAGCTCCTCAACCCATGCCCGAAATCTCAAAGACACACTTTTACTATACTAAGTTCTATTACCCCTTTGAACTTACTTTATCAATAACTGTTTACCCCCTTTTAACCTACATGACACTATCTTGTGGGCCCAACGATGGTCAACTTTTTTTCAAACTAGTGCCATATAGGCCGAAAAAGGGTAGAAAATTAATTATAAAATAAGTGCAGGGGGTAATAGACCTTAGTATAATATAAGTGTGTCTTTGGGATTTTTGGCATAGGTTGAGGGTTCACTTGTGCACTTGTGTTCATATAATTTATGCGTTAGCTAGTTGTATACTCTTCCGTAAACTTTATTAAGAGAAGAACTTTAAGAGGATGGTATTTTTAGAACTTGAGTAGTATTTTGTCCTAAAAGATAGTATTATGTACAAGATTATGAGCGGTAGTAATGGATGTGCACAGAATTTGAGAAAAATATGTCGAGGTTCGATAACTTAAGGAAAAGAGATAGGGATGGGGAAGATTATGTTATTGCATTTATGCACTCAGTCAGTAATAAGCAGTAAGATTCCCTTATGAGAAAACTAAGGAATTATAATGTTGTCGAGAGTTATAGATAGAAGAAAGAGGAACAATTACTATTCATGATGAGATAGATAATATTTTTCTCAAGAATAGAGCTGATGTGAATATGTCATCATGCTAGAGAATACTAAATTCATTTGTTGAATAATCGAGCAGAGTATTCATGAGGTGGTGGACCCAATGTAGGCTTAAGAGTTTTGGAGGTGGAAACCCCATGGTAGTTAGAAGATGATAAATCTATTTGAGAGATAATGTGCAGTAAGTGAGTAAGTAGTACTTAAGTTGTGAAGTTGAATTTGATGGCATTTTTTGAGTATGGAGACTAACATGTAAGGATTGAGTACTTGTCATAAGGGTCTAGTGGATGAGTGTTTCTTAATTTGCATCCAGTAGTTGTAAGTTGTTATAGTAAGCGACCAATTATATTGATATTGGGGTTTAGTTATAAACATTAAGCTTTAATTTGAGATAAGTGTCTTAATCAAAAGGATTGAGACATGAGGGCGATGATGATGTCTTCAGATTTGATCTAGATGACATGTCTTACAGTAGGTGAGGAACGGAGATGATTAGCTGCAATAAATGTAATTGTTACAACTGAGATACGCTACACCTCTTGATAAGGGAAGTGAGGTGAGTCTAAGTGACAAGATTAAAAAGACCATTACAATTTGGTGTAGCGACAGGGTATGTAATCAGAATAGGTTAAAAAAACTACTTAGAAAGAAATCATAGTACCTGTTTATGGAGAGATCGGTAGTCATGTGATAAGCTTCACCCGAGTGTTAGAGTAAAAGAGTTTGAATATAAGTAACAGATGTTGGAATACGTCCAGAGACATCAAGTGTCAACTTTAGACCAAAAAGGGAGATGATAAGATTAAAAATGAGGTCAAGCGTTGAGAATAAGATAGTAATGAGTTAAAAAAGGCTTGGGAGATATAATTCAGAGGTTTTTTTTAGTAACAGAATAATGTTCGAAAGAGAAGGTTAATCATCCTATCGTGTTAATGATGGTATTATAATTTTGTCAAAGGTTATAAAAAAGGTGAAAGAAGAGAATGAGCTATTATAGTGAGAATTAGCTAAATGAGAGTAGGTAGTTGGTATCTAATAGTATTGCGTGCAAATAATAGTAGGTATGGCAGAGATCATAAGAGTAAGACCGTTCGATACCCAGTGCAGGCGTTATTTGTGGATGAATGCTCCCAACGGGGAGATAATGTAACACCCAAGAATATTTTTTTAAAACTCAAACCATCCTTTTTTGTGATTAGGATTTTACTAAGGAATATATAATTTCTAAAGTATTAATATCACTAGGTATCACACCTTGAGTTCCAAAAGAATTAAAGAGAATTCATTCAAGTCATGCTAGGTTTTTCTAGGTTTCGGTTAAACATCAAATAATAATAACATTAAGAAGGCCCAGAAGATAATAAATGAAAGATCTTTGAGTCAAATTTCGAACGTCAAAAAGATTGCTAGTTTTGGAGCTTGTATGAGGAAGATATGCCCTTTTGAAGTCAGGTTGTTCATTTAAAGAAATTTACCCCAAAAATTGAGGGACATTTTAGTCTTTTCCTTACCTCCACTTACTCTAAAAGTGAATTACACCCAATTGAGGGTCTAAACTGATTAAAATTAGTTTCATTTATCCCCAAATGTTTTTAGGGTTTCAGAGAGAAGATTTAAGAGGACAAAAAGCATAATGTTTCAAGCGTTCGTTCAAGAAATTTATGATTTATCCAAGTACCTAATTATTTGAGGTACGGAATCTTCCATAGTGTTGGTATTATTCACCCACATGTCAATCATGATTTTTTTGCAAATCTATCCATAAATATTGAGAAATTTAATTTCTTGATAAGTTCTCTTGATGTTTCCTTATACATTAATTTTTGATGTATATTCTATATCACTCAACTTCAAACAACCATATCTCTTAGACTATAAAGAGTTAAGTGGGTCATAATCTATAAATAAAAAGGTAATTAAATCTACTTTTCAATTCAATTAATTTTGCATTAATCCTTTTTCTGAGTAAACATTCATGACTATTTTAGTAACTTATACATTGTTGTTACAAATAAGCCAGCGGGAAAACATTGAAAAGGGTTCTTTTGGGTAGAATTTTCACACTCTTGGGTAAAAAAGCATCTTCCTTGGATAAAAGCCCACACTTTGAAATATTTCAAGTTGGATTCCTTCCTTTCCGTGACTTTTATGGAATTGGTTGTGTTTTACTATGGAGTACCCACTGAGTATCTTATTAGCAACAAGGATGACTTACCCCATAGGTTTCTCGGTGATCCTAAATTAATTATCAATGCATTCCTAATTTCCATTAATATTATGTTCTTTCGTTCCTCCAGTCCATTTGCTTTGGTGTATCTGTGCAATAGTTTGATGAATAAAACTATATGACAAAAATCAATTTTGATTTATCACATTTGAAGTTATGCAATACTTCTAAAGTAATCAATTTTCGCAAGACTTAGTAAATTACATACCCCGAACAGGCATGACATAAATCATTTGAATCCAAAATGTAAATAGAACAATAATTCTTTTTAATACCGTCAACAACAATTACATTCAGTTTGAATAGACCCTCAATGAGGTAGCCATTTCATGAGAACATCACATTATTACTTATTAGTGATTTGTCAATAACTAGGACACACTTAAACCCGTTCTTAATGAATAGTGCAACAGACGCTGAATTCTTCTTTATAGTAGGAAAGTGGAGAACATTATTCAAAGTCAACACCTTGTCGGATATCATATGATGTTTTTGTGTATTTCTTGACTTTTACACATTTAGACATGAATATTCTAGGATATCGAAGGTTCTCTTACATAGAATAATTCAAGGTGTCTTCATAACCTAAAATGAATCCAAACATGATAGACTAGAATTGCTTGAAGTTGTGATTTATGATCCCTTGATGTAGTTCTTGACTTGGTATGACAAGACCATTTCATAGTATCCTCGGATTGAGGATTTATACTCTCATATGGGTATCTTGAACTAGCATAGTAAAATACATTTCATGGTAGCTTGATTTTGTTATGCCAAAACCATTTCACTGTAGCTTTCACATTGAGGACCTATACTCTTTTAATGTTGCTATAGTTTCCTTCCTAGAATTGTTTGACTATAGGTGGTAGTTCAATTGTCTACATGAAGCAAGAAAATAGTGAGACCAAATGAGGGTAAATATGACTAGGATGAGTTAAGGTTATGCTTAGTGTGAAGGGTAGTATGAGATGCCTTTTATGCAATTCACAAGTGGTTCTTAAGGTTACTTAGGATTATCGTACCTTTATGTTAGAAACGTTTGAAGACTTGACCGTGTACTTATACTATGATTAAGATGACAAAAAAGGGATATATGGTTTGCGTGGTATTATGGGATGCTATTAATGCTTTGCTCATGTATACTTTTTAGGTTACTTTAGAATGGGTGTAGATGACTAAAACTCAATAATTCTTGTATGATACTTATGTTGGAACTTTTTTAAATATGATTATGACTTATCTCATATGCCCATTAACTATGGCATATGTTGACTTATGATTATATGATGCTCATGTTGGAGATTATTCTATTACAATGTTATCTTTTGTTTATTTCTTATGTTTACTAACCATTTTGAGATGATCTTTTGTTGTTTTTATAGCTTTCACACTTGGTACATTTTCTAGTAACACATACTTCGCCTACATTCTAACTAAATGTAGGGTGTCGGAGATTGAGCTCCTTTGGAGGATATGTTTCTAAAAAGCAAGAAGAATTTAATATTTGGTGAGTCCTCATAGCTTCAAGGAAAAACCCATTATTTTACTTTCTGTAATTTTTTCATGTTTTACACTTTTATATGAGATGTGTCCCAAGACTTTTATTCAAGAGTCTAATAGATGGTTTGAGACAAAGGTATAGTAATGACTTACGCTTGCTTTATGAAAAATGATTTTGATGTATGGGTTTAGAAGAAATTTTAAATTTTACATACTTTTATATTAATTTTGTTATGATTATGGTAAGGGATTCAATGATATCCTTTAAGGGTCACTTACATCATGTTACACCTACGGTATACCCTTGGGTCGTGACATTGGCGTAAAGATCTTTCGGGTTCATAGTGAGGTTTGACAAGTTATCGTTTCTTAGCCAGACCTGAGAATCAAATGCAAGAAATATAAGAGGAAAGATCAAGTTATCAATACTTCAACAATATAATTGTAGACTTAATAAAATCAACTATAATTCAATTTCAAAGTCCCGAGAAGCTGCACTAAAAACTTGTTGCTACCCAATATACACACAAGTGTACGTGGTCACTCAATTAATATAGTTTCTTGAAGAAACAAGTTTTCATTTCAAACGTACTTATGATATACTTATATTCAATACTAGATTCCTCAAGAAAAAAGTAACCATTTAAAAGAGTTTGATGATTATTAACTACTATTATGAATTGAGTAGGAACTGAAAGAAAGTAATTGTGAATAACCTTTAAGTGATGATTCAAGAAAGTAAAAGACAATTCTGGAACTAAATTCGGTTATCAAGTTAGTGGTTTATAGGGTTAATTGTATGAGTCGAGTCTCTTGACCTTTAGTCGCCTACTCAAAATAGTTGTTCTAACTACACCATTGAGTTGGGATAGACATGTCTAACTGGAGAACATTTATACTTCATGTTAATTTGTTCATCCGAGTGTCATTCCTTAACACACATCAACTGAATGAATGATCGAACTTTCTATATTCTTTGGTCTATCTACCTTATCCTTTCTTGAATTTAAGAATAGACAATAGAAATATTTCTATGGTGATCAAGCATGAAAGACTAACACAAGAAAAGAAAAGTAACTTATAATGATAACCAAAATTAGTTCAAAATCCTTAAATATTCAATGTTCAATCCGTAGCTACAACCCCAAAACAAGATTGTTTACCCACTCACGATATTTGAAAACCGCAAAAGATAATTGTTCATGCGATTTCTAAAATAAAATAGAGTTAGAGAATAGAAACCTATTACAGAACTTGAATTCTTACCCGTTCACACCAAAAACTAGTTGAACCCCATAAACACAACCTAGGTTCATATTTATAGAGTTTAGGAAATGTATTATTTAATTAAGACCAATAAGGAATCCTAATTAAAGCCAACTTACATCAAAACGTCCACCAGACCTTAGGGTATCATACCCAAATCACACCTCCCATTTTGGTGCGACGCGCTGCCAGTGTGGAAAAATAGAACCTCACTCAAAATCTAGTGCATCGCCCCTTCGTTGCGCCAGTGATGCTAGGGCATCGCACCATCTATTATTCTTTATGTCATTTCATCGTATTGAACTTCGTTTCTCGCTTGCAATCATTCACTTCTCTTAGGAACAATGCAAAATCATCAATCATGTATATTAGTATACAATAATTGCAATTCTACGTCAAACACACTAGTTATATTAGAGGATGTCCTTGACTTACGGTAAAAGTTGGGTAATTTGTAGTAATTGGGCATATAATATGCCCAAGATTATTATTCCTTAATGTTATCGCGAAACATAAGGAAGAAGAAGCTAGGGTTCACTTCAAGATTCAAATTCATCATAACTCTTAGGACTTGACCACTAAGGTAAGTCATTATTAACCAAAGCAGTCCTTTCCTCTGTCGGCTTCCCAAGATCTTTCAATTTAATAAGTTCAATTCACAATTCGTAATTAGGTTTTTATTCTATATACGTGGGTTCTTCTCAATTATGATTTAATTTGATTTTTCTCATATTGTATTTATGTATTACAGTAATTACATGTTTTCAAGTTAAATTGAGATGAATATGTATGAACCATGATTTTTACTATGGACATATATTGAAGTTTATGACAATGAACTACTAACTAAAGATTCATAAAGATATGTTTGCATTTATGAAATTGATATAAATCCCTTGAGGGTGCTTTTAGATAAAGGTTTCAACGAGAACATGAATGTTTTTCTCACATGCTACTATAATCATGATTGTTAAAGGTTTTATCACCTAATAATTCATAAAGTTAAGAGATTTTCTCACCTAAGGTAAGTAAAGATTTAAAGAGCTATTCTAGTTGAATGTAGATTGAATTTATAGCTTAATTGTGTCTTTCCATGTATAATGAAATAATATGACTATTTTTTTTGAGATTTTACATAACACCACAAAGATATTGAGATGGAGGCACTCCTGTTTGTAGAAATTTTTTCTCTAGTAGCAAATTCCTTATCCGCAACTATGTGTCCATGTAAGATGTCTAATCTAGAGGATCCATGTAATCTAGAAGTTTATGGTAATTACCTCGGAAAGTAGGACTTCTCTTTTCGGTGCTGAATAGATACATGATGCCATGCATAGCTCAGATGGTTTGTGTTGTTCAATGATAAACATCCCAGAATAATAAACTAGGTTACTTTTAAATCATATTACAAAGTGTGTTAAAAGTGTTTAGCTTGAAGTAACCATGATTATTATTTGTGTTTTCTAACTTCTTATATAATGCTCTAGCTTGGTCATTGCATGTCATGTGAAGTCCTTTTAGCATGATTTTATATCATTTATGCATCGCTATCATACTTAGTACATTCCATTTACTAATACATACTTGTGCCTACATTGTTTCACTAATGTAGAGTCTGGCACTCCTACATTGCAAACTTTTGGCTAGTTGATCTCTCTCTTGTAATTCAAAGAATGGTGAATCCTCGTGTTTCAAGGACTGAGACACGTGTATAATTTTCTTCATTTTAATTTTCACACATTGTTTGTGGTGTATGGGTTATGTCCCAACCATTTGTTTTGATATAGTAGATGAATTATTTAAACTATGTTAGACTTCTTCTTTTTCAAACTCTCTTATGATATAAAAACACTCTTTTGAACTATATTTATTTGTATTATCTAGTATGATGTATGCTAAGTTGTATATGTAGAACCTTTAAGGGTTCTACATGTCATGGTATTCCCTGGGTATAGTCATTAAAACCTAGAAATATAATTATTTATACAAGGTCCAAGTGGACCAACTACCACCTAATGAGTCCAGAAATTGGACTCATTAAGGGATATATTTTAATAGAAATATTGTCCTCAAATGCATATTTATCTCAATATTTGATGAAAACTCTCAAATTTATGGTATTTAAAGTTTGAAGGAAAGAATGGACACTACGTAGTAAAAAAGAACACAAAAGGGGTTTAAAAAACGAAGAGATGAATGTCTAAGGATCGACGAGTCTAATTGGAAAGTCGTCGAAGGGTATTACTACTCCTTTTATTTAAATGTGTTGATACGTAAAGGAAAGGATAAAATTTGCTGTGAAAGGGGGAAGTTGGCGCATTGACGAATAGTTCCGCAAAGCAGTACTATGTCGCCCAATGACCCAAAGCATGATGATGTTGAAGGTGGTGCAAGACGAAAGTGAACTAATCCAAAGGGCAACCCTCCTAGATAGTTTCCAACGAATGAAGTCGAATGATCAGCTGCAACACCGATCGGACAAAACTATAAATACTAGTTAGCTTTGTAGTTTATAGTGCCGGACAATATTATAATTTTTGTATAGAATATTAATTTTTAGAGGGTTTTTTAAGACTTGAAAATCCAAAGGGTTTCATCTCCAATATTTGGACATAGGTCTCTTGGATTCTTAATTTTTTGCGTGTATCAAGACTTAAATCTTCATAATCGGTTGAATCATATCTCTATTTGGTATAAATTTCTATCTCTCATACATGTGTGGTTAAAACCCCCAATTCTTGGGGTGTGATATTGTGAATACTTGTTGTAGTAGTTCTTGGGTCTTGCTTGTTGTTAGTTTATTTGTAGTTTAAATGTGATTTCATCTAGTAGTTATGAATGAGTTGTAGTTTAAAATATAATCTCATCTATGTTTTCCGGATTGCGATAAAGAGAGGTCATGGCTGGGTGGAGTGGGTCAACATGAGGTTCAGCTCGAGAGAGTGGACTTAGTATCATTCCGACACACTCAGCTCGAGAGAGTGAGTGGGTTAAGGTGGAGGTTGTTCTTCATGCGGTAAGTGGGTCTCTTAGAGGGTCACATTTGAAACGGGGTAAGTTTCTCGAAAGACAGAGCGTATCCCCCTTAAAATCTAGTCTAGTCACAAATATTCTATGAAATCTCTATCAAAAACATGTACCCAATAATTTAGTCTAGTCCTTAAACCTACTCACATCCCAAGAACCCCCTTATCATTATTTAGAACTCTTTGTTTATTTTGTTGTTTTTACTTATGAGTGAAAAAAACTCCCATTAATAATTGATGCTTCTGTCACCGCTAATAATTTACAATATTTTTAATAATGTTTGTGACTACGACTAAATACAACTAAATTTTAATTTTCTATTTATTCTCACAACCACTCCCTTGAGACACGACCCCAACCCTTGATTGGGTTACTATACTATTGTAAGATGGTAGACACTTGTATTGTAAGTTGTGTGTTGATTACACAAAAATTAAAATGGCGCCGCTGCCAGGGAGTGTAGTTACATAAAATATTTTTTATTAGTAGAAGTTTTTGTCCTTTTTAGTTGTAGTTTTACAGAACTTATTTGTAGTTTTGTTTTACTTGTTTGAGTATCAAAGCAGGGAAATAAGGATGGATAATCATTATGGGTACAACATAGATCATCCCCTTGTGAAACTATAAAACCTCATGGACAATGTCCTCGCATTTAAACAAGTAGGGGATGAGACGATTCAAGAAATGTGGCTGAAGTTTCAAGTAGTGTCGCAGACGTGCCGCACTCATGGGATGACTAACAAGGCGCTACAAGAGAGATTCTATTGGGGTCTTGGACGTTGAAACAAAAGTAATGTTGATATACTTTTGCATGAGTGGTATCCTAAACCAGCCCTATAAAGTCGTAGCGGAACTACTAAATGAAATGATTAAGACCAACAAGGAGACCATGAAGAAAAAAGAGTGGGATGCAAAACTAGACCGATTGGATTGTTTATCCAAAAGAGTCATGGAGTTTGAAGTACAAACTTCAGAGAAAGGTGAACACTTATCCCTTTGAGAGTATATGAAGGGGAGGAAGAAGGAGGGAGTACAAGAGGATGAGTTCCTCTCACTCATTCAAAAAAAATTTGTGATCAAGATATAACCTAATGTCATAAGAAGAAATGTGTCACCTCGACAGACGAAAGAGTTTCTTAACAAGGATTATTAACTAGCGCCTTCACTATCTTTCTTTAATTCTTTGGATATTGTGTTATTTGCATTTGAAGACAAGTGTTTTTTATTTGTGGTTGGGTGAGACCTAATTTATGTACTTATTCATGCTTGAGTTTTGTGTTTATATTAGAGTTGTTCTATCTATCATGATGTTTTATATGCTTTTGTGGATGTTTGAGCTTATGTCTCCCCTATTTATTTTAATTACAAAATTTATTTTGACACTTCCAAAAAATTTCAATTTTTTCGCAAATTTTCACCACTCCTTGCTTGCGCTTACATGAGGTTGTTCCTTAGAAAATTTGAGTCTCGATTTCAATCAATATTGATTACTAGAATAGTACTTTGAATCAAACAAAACTGAATTTACATCTCTGATGAGCCCAAATGAAGTCGCGTAGAAAATATGTGACTCTTTAAATCTCATTGTAATTAGCCATTTATCAAATTGAATTTCTTGTGATGACCGTCGCACACTAGACAAAGCGTGGAGTCTTTTTTGACTTAAGTATCGATGTCTTGTGTGATAACCTTACCTTGAACCATGAATGACAACACCTAGAATTTTTCCCGGTTGTCTAGTCGATTAAGTAAGTCATTCTCTTGATATGATCTTAGGAAATTTTATAGAGTGTGAGCCAACTTGACATATACCTCTTTTGTAACCTCCTTTTTCTTCTCAACATCCAAAATAGCTAAGAGCTTCATGGGGGACAACACAAGGGACTGAATGCTCAATGAATCCCTAACTAGCCTCCATACGAGCAACACCAATGGAAGTGGTATGCTCTATTGGAGGCACTCTAAATTCCCTCAGTAGTTCTCTCATCGAGGTCATGTCAACTTGAACTCTCTCAAATAGGCCCACAAGCCATGGATATTTAAATTTATTTTAAAAAAAATTGTCAAGAAAAAGAAGAAGAAGTTAGACGGTATATTAATAAAAGTAACAGTATTAGATACAAATCCTAAAAGGATGCACCTATTAGGGGTGGAAAATTTAAATAACTCTATATGTTGAGTAGTATAACTTAGAAATTCAAATATGTAAGATAATTCTTAATTTCTTATTTATAGAAGTTCATAACATCTATATTTGCTATTAAATTTAAACTATTTTTCCCTATTTTATAATATTACAATGAATTGTCCATGGAAAAATTTTACCATCATTATCTAGATGCCTTAGAAGTAATTTTGTTTCAAAGATGAAAACATTGCTTGTTTGTTACAAGAGGATCATAATTTGAAATTAAATATTCAACAATTTTATTATTCTATTACAAATTAGATAATTTGAGGTCAATATGTATATTGGTGGGAAGAAAATTTGACCACGATATAATTTTCATTTTTAGAAGGATTACAACTACAACAAATTTATAACATAACCAAAAAGACAATTTTCTTTTTAGGAATATTAGTAATTCCTATTGTTGAAGTGAAATTCAACATAGAGTTATATATTATGATCTAAAATAGCCAAAATTTTAGCATAAAACTGACAAGTATAATTTAAAATATTCAAGGTTATGCTATAGTCTAGTCAGCAGGACTGCAGTTCATCTCAAGTTTGCAAATTTATGTAAAAGAAAATATATTTTTGATATGATAAAAGAAAAATCAGTCATAGTATAAGAGATGGGTTTTGAGCAATATTTTTTGGTCAAACAAACATTATTTTATGATGAAAAATTACTTATTTGTAATTAACTTGCTTCCTTTATTGACATTTAATTCTTGGAAATTTGATGGTAAATGAAATTGGGGCATAAATAATTTGGCTCATTTTTGAATTTCAATATGTGCACACATGTCACTGATTTAGATCCGGTCAAAATTACATATTTTGTGCACACCTGCCACTAAGATGCATTGGAAGTAAATATTTAATGCATACTAAGTTTCATTAAATAAGATATACATAAGAAAAACTATTTTCCTCAATTTATTTTATTCCCTAGCCTTTTTTTCTTGAAACTTAATTGTTTGTTATATTTTTTTTTTTTTGGGTCCAAAGGGAGGGAAAGAGAAGAAGGGAAAGGAAAAGGTAGCGAAAAATCAACAGAAGATTTTTTTTAGATCTAACCCAACGATTAACCCTCTTTTTTGTACATAGATCTTCTTGGACTTTGGATTTTTATTGTGCCTCAATAGGTGAGCTCTTTTTTAGAATGAAAATTGTCTTCTCTTTTTTCATCTTTTTTTTCTTCAATTTTTAGTGTTATACTAAAAATTGTGTTGTTTTTGTTCTATTTTTGCAGAATGAAGAGATTGAAATCCGATGTAGTTCATACACCACCATTTAAGCGGCCAATATGTTCTTCCAATGAAGAATCGTAAGTTCATTCCTTCAATTAACTTTATTCTGTGTGTGGTAATTTTTATATACATGTTTGTTCCCAACTCTTTTGATTTTCCAAAATCAAGCATTGGATTAAAGTTGATTAGAATATTACTTAGCTGTTACGTATGCTTAAGAACATTACAAGTTGACCTAATACATCAAGTGCCCCCTTAAATAATATTTTATTTAGATACTCGGATTATAATGTGTTCGAATTATATTTAGAACATGAACAAATGAAAAATGTTTTATTAGATACTTTGAGTTTGAGTTTTAGAATCATTTTGCATACAAGTATCAATAAGAAAGATTTGTTAAACTCCTAAAATATGTTACCTCCTTCAATTATATAGATTGACCTTCGTACGACTTAAAACCTCAAGCATGTTCCAAAAGGTATCGGTATGACTAATTAAATGAGATAATTTATTTTATGTAGTTAACTTATGTAGCTAGAAATGTTTGGAAATGCAACAATGTACTTAAAAATAAATCAGAACATATGAGCATGTGTTTCAATGCTCAGTTGGAATGTATGGTATATCAAGTGTCTACATATATTTTCATGACAAAATTAATGTTAAGTCTTCCATTGTTGTATGTGTCTAAAATAATTTATTTTCTATGTCAAAAATGTAGTTACTTTATCTTTCAGGATTTAGTTAGGTGTGAAGATATATTACCCGTGTTATATTACCCGTGTTACTAGAATTTGAGCTATAATGTTTTACATTTTTGCTTCGTTTACTTATTGTTAGACCACATCATACATTTTTCAGCTATATATTTAACTGTCTTCTTATGGCTATGGTTCTGATATTTTTATTTTTTCTATCTCTTGGAAGAATAAGGTATGTTAGCAGCATAGATCAAGATGCTACTCTGTCTTATATAAGGGAGATTAAGGACACATTTGTAGACCAAGAGGGAAAGTATGAAATATTAGTTGTGTTATGAAACACTTCAAGGCTGTAAGGTTTGAAACTAAAATTTACCTATGGTCATGATCTTTATTAAAACATATTCTAATTTGGTGACTTCTATGGAATATTCTTTAAATATTCCTTAGAGAATTAATCTTGTTGGTGTCATAGAAAGAGTGAGAGAATTGTTTAAAGGATATCCTAGTTTGATCCTTGGATTTAATGCTTACTTGCCCAATGGATATGAAATAATGCTCAATGATGAAGAAAAGACTTCTTTGAAGAACGCAACTAACTATGAAGAAGAACGCAATTTTGTGGAAAATATAAAGGTTACATATTTGCTATGTTATGATTTTACTATAGGCCTTATTCTTGTTTTAGTAAATTAGTCCTAATTTGACTTTTAACTTCTTGCAGAAGTGTTTTGGAAATGACAATGAGTACACATTATTCATAGATATTATGATGATGTATAAGAAAGAGAGAAAAGACCTCAACGAAGTGTATCATGAGGTTATAATTTTTTTTAAAAAAATATTGGATACATAGACATCATAGACAATTTTTATGTTCTTACTTCTTGCTATTTTAAAAAATGTGTAGGTTGCGGTACTTTTCAAGGACCATCATGACTTGCTAGATGAGTTCTCTGAATTATTGAAAGATTCAGTTAGTCCCAATCCATTATCAAGTTTACTCCTTTTATTAGATCCCTCTTGCCCTATGGCTATGATATAATCCTTAATGATAAAGTCAAGCCTCTGAAGAAATCAATTCACTTCGAACAAGTATTCAACTTTTCTAAAAAAATAAAGGTTACATTTCGATTACCTTATGATTTTACTAATTAAAGTCTTCAATTTTCTTCTTCAAAACACTTTTGTAATACCTTATTAACTTGTACCGACTTGCAGAAACATTTAGTAAATAACCATGAGTACAAATCCTTCTTAGATATTATGAACAAGTGTAGGAAGGAGCGCAAGGATGTCAAAGACGTGTACCATGAGGTGACCATTTCTTTTTATAATTTGAGAACATAGATATTATCGACAATCTTTATATTCTTGTTCATTACTACATTATTCTTATATTTGTAGGTTTCCGTACTTCTCAGTGATCGTCCAGATTTGCTTGATGAGTTCTCTGGATTCTTGCCAGATTCAGTTACTACTAATATAATGTCTAATTTGGACGGCAATAAAAATTGATGAAGTGACATACATGACTCTTGTTGTGCTATTTGGGTCAAATTTACAGTTAATATGTGGATTTAATAGAATTAGATAATTTATATTTTTTAATTTAGAACTTAGATTGTTGTACTTGAGTATTCATCAATTGTATTAATTAGTCCAGCATCGTTTAATTGATATTCAACTTTTACTATATGTGAGTTTTATTTTTTTTATTTGTATCATTTTGGTAAATAATTTATTAGAAATAAAAAATATTTATATTACTTGGGTGTAAGGTCTCTAACATTATCAAGTTGTTGGAAATAGATACACTCATTCATGGGTTGAGTAGTAACTTTTTTCTTTCATGAAGTAAGTTACAACTCCACAAAATAGTAAAAGAAGAACAGTTATGTATTCTTGAATTTAGTGGAGTTATAGGATAATGGGTTATGTAACTCTTGAATGAATAAGAGTTACAAGGCTTATTCTTTTCTTATAAAAGGAAGGGACTTGGTTCATCCAAATAACATAAACAACACAAGAAAAGAGTTCTCAAGATAAAGAGTGTATTGTTGTGAAAAACAATACAAGACTCCATAGTAATCTTATAAGAAAGATCTTAGGCAATTGGTGGTGATAGCACCTCGATCCTATAACTAGAAGGTATGCATAATTCTGCATAAATCTCCTAGTTTAAATCCTTCCGTCTACAACCAAATGATCTTGAGGAGCGTGTTACTTTAGATGTATAAAACTTGTTAACTTGAAACTTAACTAGAATATATATATAAACTAGTTTTGTCTGTTTAAAATCAATAAAAATAACTTCCTAATTTCATGTCAAATTCGATTCTCAATAATAATAAGTATATATAGTAATTGAAGAAATATTTCACAATTTTAATATTCAACACAATTTTATAGTCATGTTGCTTACTTCATAAACTATTTCTGTGGATGATGTTGTTGGGAAAAATATGATCACGGAATTAAATTTTTTTCCTTCAAAGGTAAATTATACTAATTACAAATTTATAATCTACTCAAAATATTATAAAAATAACTAACTTCACTTCGCAAAATTCTCATTATTATATTACTTAGAGTGATATAGTATATAATATTGATGAGAAGAGTTCTGAAACATGTGATAGTTCTTTGCAATTGACGTGAATCGTATCGACTTCAACTTTATTACAAAATTAGTAGCCACCACACGCAAGCCTCCTTTTTTCACCATGCTCCACCATGAAAATAAAATTATTAAACATGAAAAAGCTACAGGAAGAAACTATCTATCTGTTGTGAAATGTTAGTATGTCTCATAATTGTCCTCTAACATTACCTATAGTAATGTAAGAATTTAGTCGCGAATATTGAGGAGTATAATTTCGAAACTCAAATATCTTGTATCATCTTATTTTTTTGTCAATATTACTCCATTACATCTCAAATTAGAAAATCAACTAACTCCTGATTTATGTTGAAGTCATATAGTTTCAAAATTAAATAAAAATTACTCATGTGCTAAATTTAATTTTTTTCATATGAGATGCATTTTTTTCAATATTTAAATTATCAAAAAAATAATACAAACAAAAATATTGCAACTTCTGCAGTATCTTACTTTAATATAGTGTGAGCTACAATATCTAAGAGTCCTCTAAAATTATTATTCTAAAATAACTTTAATGGTTTGTAATGAATGTGATTGTAACTTGTATATACCTAACTAAGACTGAACAATATAATAAGGGAGAACCACAGAGGGGTTCATGGGCCCCGTGAACAGGACAAGGAGCCCTCTACGAGTCGTGGGACACCACACGGTCCATCATGTGACCTGTGAAAAGTACCCCAGAAACCCCCAAGGCACTATGAAGACCCACGATAGCCTTCGACGATGCTTGACATGGTCCATGAAGTAGATCGTGAATAGGGTAGTTCAACTTGTAAGTATTGAGTAAACTTCAAATGGTCAAATCTTTTAACCCAAAATGAATCAGTAGAGACTTGTTGGCCAGGGCCATATCCATGACAGTTGATGGATCATGGTCTTATTGAAGGTTTGTGAGCCCCATCATGAAGTCACTTCGTCAGTTTTAAATCAGTGTAATATTTGTCTTTTGTGCTATGCATTGGGAAGTTAAACCACATCATTTGATACTTATATTACGTCGTTTTACTCAATACAAGCCTTACAATCTAATAAGAACTTATCCAAAACCCTCATTCTCAAAACAATCATAAAAATTAGAACAAAAAGAAGAGTAAGAGTAACCAGTTTCTTCCGAAAACAAGCAGGGGTGTTCTTCGAAGTTCAGCCCCAAAATCCCAGGAATTTCTCAATGTATTTCGTCAGCAAGTATGTGGGATTTTACTAGAGATTCGTTTTATCCATTAGTCCCATAGAATTCAATTTTTTTTTCAAATTCTCAAATATTGTTCTGACCTAAGGTTTTCAGATTCTCAAGACTTATTGAGATTATTTTTCATTTGATCTATAACGTTTCTCCTGATAATTTAGTTTAATTCTATGCATAGCACTGAGAACCCTATCTTCTGTAAATTTCTCCTAGTTCAAGAATGATGTAAATTCTTAAGTAAACATGTACTATGTGAAAGCTTAAAACAATGGATATCGGCAATGAGGATAACCCAATTAGTGTGAATATATAAAATATAATAAGAGTTTAGTGATGACTAAAAACATACTTAACAACTTGAGCTAAATCTACTACTGTATCTAAAAACCCTATTGTATTGCGTTGCTGGAACATGCCCCAGCTAAGTCTAACAAAACTGAAAAATGGATTTAAAGACTAAAATATAAAGTATTTATATTTTTCCCGAAGTTTGAGAACTCACTAGTAAAGCTGTTGAAATCAAATCGTGAATTGATCTAAACGTTGTGGATGCTGCGTGTGTGAACCTACATCATGAAATGATGTCGCGCAAACTACTCATCAGTACTTGGAATGTACTGAGCATGCAAGGTATAGATATGCTAGGTTGAAAAAATATATAAGTTGAACAATGATAACTGAGCAATGATATAATCTGAACACAGATCTGGGTAAGTACTAAAGTATAATGCAATCTCAACTAGATGTAGTAACAAAGTACTAATTATGAAGGTGCCACGTTGAACTGTATATTGATGTAAATGCTCAAAACCTAGTCAATGCACTAATCTCAACTTGATGTAGTAACAAAGTACTAATCATGAAGGTAACATGTTGACCTGTATATTAATGTAAATGATCAAACCTAGTCAATACACTAAGTCTTACTATGGAAGCTACTATTAGCCGACATAAACCACATCAACTTAATGTGGATTCCAATGTGTAAGCCCCACTGATATGGCCCAATATCAATTTCCAAGGATATATAAGCATGATTTTCAGATGTATACACCCCATCAAGAGGAATCAATATAGCTTTCCATATGTATAAATGCATGAATGTTGATCGATCACTAAACCTAATGCCTACCATAAAGGACATCTGAACCTATATAGGCATGTAATTATGGGATATTGAGGGTAGACTGAACCCTAGTCTACCTCGGTGCTAATTCTACTCACCACTAAATATTTTATGAAGCTAAAATGCACTAAATGCTGAATAGCTGAAAAGTAGTGACAGGCTGACTAAGAATGCAATATTTATTATTAGAGAATATGGCATTCCAAATTTGGAGCATGCTTTTCTGTTTGATTGGCCTAGTAAGCATAATTCATGAACTAGGATAAACTAACACAAGTTACGGTTAAGAGTACTATGTATGGAGTTATACTAAATCATCAAGAGATAGGGTTTTTAGATTAAAATAACCATAATTACAATAAATTTTAAAAATCAAGAAATCATAGGCCTATATAGTTATTGAGAATGCGAAGAACTAACTGAATTCTAGTAACCTAATGGGTGTGGAACCCACTAGTGAAATCCCACATATATTACTTCTTATTCTTGAGAGGACAGGTTGACATTTTCCTCTTGTTATAGCTTAAAGTATGATTATTTTTTTAGAATGAGGGTTTTGGGTAGGTTCTTTCTATATTTTTAGGCTTAGACAGTGTAAAAGATACATAGTTTAGGTATCAAACGACGTAGTTTAAGAGTCAAAATGCATAGGGTAAAACACAAGAATGACCCTTACTTAAAGGGTGACGAAGGTCCTTCACACTGGAACTCTTGGGTCGTCTTTTGAGCCAGTTCCTGTGACCTGAATTGTGGTTTCTAGCCCTGTCTAATAGCTATCTACTAAAATGGCCGTAACTTTTTTCTCTAATCTTGGACTTTAGCAAACTCGGAGGAATTCGAAAGAAGAACCAATATCTTTAATTTCCTAGTTCATGAGCCGCCTAATTTATTTTGTGCTAAAAGATATGACCGTTTGAAGTTGACCTAAAATCTCATTCATTCCAAATAACTATTGATCCTCAGTAGAGGTCAGACTTACAGTTTGTAGGTCCAACCATGGATCGTACAAGTGGGCCATGGGTGGGATAACATACCCCTAAATACTGGACCCCAATGATGAGACCTCACCAACTGACCGTGGACTACGAACGTAGGTATCATCTCCTTGGACGTGAGGTATTACAAAAGATTAATGTTCCCAAGGGGGATGTAGTATACAACCTTAGATTCAAAAAAATAATATTGCAGTCTTCTGGAATCTGGTGCCAGTACTAATGGAACCACCGATTATCCGTAGCTTGACCATGAACCTTAAATGTGAATCGTCAGTTGCAAGCTACAATGATTTAGAATGTGTAGTCCCAATAGTCTTTTATTGCTCACCAACATGATATGTCGTTCAATGTACGAATCCTAAGTAGCTGTTGTATGAGTCCTATAGAAATTTGAAGGGTCAATGTTTGGACCTGCGGTTGGGATCTAAGGTCCATAAGTGTAACACTCAAGAAAATTTTGAGCTAAAACTTGAATAATCCTTCATCGTGAGTTCGATTTTTCCAAGAAATTTTAAAAAAAATGAAGTATTAAGATTACTATATATAGCACCTTGAGTTCAAAAAAGAATTAAAGAATATTCATTTAAATCATTCTTAGGTTCATGTAAGTTTTTGGGTCAACTTAAAATGACTATAAATTTTAGCATTGAATAAGTTAGATGACCCATAAGATATAAAAAATGAAAGATCTCAGTGTCCTCTTTCCAGAGACAGCATGTTTGCTCATTTTTGAGCTCGTATGAGCGAGATATGCCCTTTTAAAATTAGGTTGTTCATTTAAAGAAAGTTACCCCAAAATAGGAGGGATATTTTAATATTATCCTTGCACCCAGTTATTCTAAACACAAATTACACCCAAGTAAGGGTGTAAACTGATTAGAATTAGTTTCATTCATCCCCAAAATAATTTAGGATTTTCGAGAGAACATTCAAGAGGAGAAAAAGTTCAAAGATAAAGTTTTGTTCAAGAAATAAAAGATTTCACCAAGGCGCTAGTTCTTCAAAGTATGTAAGCTTCCTTAGTGTTGGGCTCGTTCACCAATAGTTATGTGGGCCATAGCATATAAAAATAAAGGAATTCAAGATTATTTCGATCTTTTTCAAGATTGTTCTTCAAGGTAAGTTTTTTCTCCAAGAATTCCATTCTTTTCAACACATAATTTTTCCATACCATTACGTATCACTAATGAAAATCATAATTCTTGTTTATAGAGATTTAGAAAGTTATTAAATATTCTCAAGAAATGTTTTCTTGATTGTTTACTTTCAAGATAGAGTATCAATGCTTCTAATAAAGTTTTTCTTCAAAATTCTTGAAGAACCTTATTCTTTCTCGTATATAAGGCTATATTAGTGTTGGAATTTTTTGTCCTCACGTCTTACATTTTCAAATCACTAAAAGAGAAATATTGGATTATACCCTTAAGTTTGAGTATTCTTGAGATAAGTTGATTTAAGTTCTTGATTTTATGGTTATTTTAAAAATTCTATTTTTAATTATTGAGTTTCTATATTTTTATTAAGATCCTTACTAGATTTGTTCATGTCTATAATCCAGCATGAAACCTATTTTGAGTTGTAAATTTTTTATTAGATTTTAAAGCCAACACATGAGTACTTAAACAGAGTTTGTAAGAAAGTAAAGATGAGTTTTGATAAACAGTTTTGAAACATGATTAGTTTGACAGCTGAGTATGCAATCAATGCTTAATGAACATATATTCTAGTTATGTCATCAATTTTTATATAGTATGGTGTCCAGATATATCATCAATGTTTATGTTGTATGACATCCTGAGTCATCAATGATCATATTAAAATATGATTTTAATATATTTTTGGGGAAGAGTTTTCAAGTATGAATTCGATAAGAATATAGGTTGGACTATGTTTTTCCAGAGGTATAAATTTTTACATTGATAAAAGAGAAACTGAGATTTATAAAATAGTTTTGAGCAGTTTGACTACCATCACTTTTAAGAGAGAGAGTTTTGAGTGATAATCTCAAAATACAGAAAGAGTTATGTTTTTAAATATATGAGCTAGTTATATTTTGGGAGTGGTATTGAGCACCGATATTAGAGAGAGTTGTAACAACTCACAACCTCTGTAAACAATGTAGCCTACTTGGGTAGAAAGGGTAATACTTTTTATATGTTTCCTTAATACTTTAAGCATAGATTAGTGGATCCATTTAGTTGAGAGGTTCTATACCCTAACAAAGTATAGGACAGTTCTGGAAGCTCAGGTGAGACATTGTATCATCACATATATCATAATGTTGGTTGTAAGTTAGAGAAAATTTTAGAAAGTTATATATGTATTTTATATATTCAAATTGAGTTATTATTGTATTCGTCAGTACATTGAGTTATTGTCTCTACTTTTAAAAGACTTCCATATATTGCCTTTTTTAAAGGATAATGCCCAAGTACCTCCTCAAACCATGCCCGAAATCTCAGAGACACACTTTTACTATACTAAGGTCTATTACCCCCTTGAACTTACTTTATTAATAATTTTTTGCCCCCTTTTAACCTACATGGCACTATCTTGTGGGCCCAACGATGGTCGACTTTTTTTTTCAAACTAATGCCATGTACGCCGAAAAGGGGTAGAAAATTAATTATAAAATAAGTTCAAGGGGTAATAGACCTTACTATAGTATAAGTGTGTCTTTGAGATTGTGGGCATAGGTTGAGGGTGTACTTGTGCACTGATGTTCATATAATTTATGCGTTAGAAAGTTGAATACTCTTCCGTAAACCTTATTAAGAGAAGAACTTTAAGAGGATTGTATTTTTAGAACTTGAGTAGTATTCCGTCCTAAAAGATAGTATTAAGTACAAGATTATAAGCGGTAGTAGTGGACGTGCCCATAATTTGAGGAAAATATGTCGAGGCTTGATAAATTAAGCAAAAGAGATAGGGATGGGGAAGATTATGTGATTCCATTTATGCACTCAGTCAGTAATAAGCACTATGTTTCCCTTATGAGAAAAATAAAGAATTATAATGTTGTAGAGAGTTCTAGATACAAGAAAGAGGAACAGTTACTATTCATGATGAGATAGATTATATTTTCCTCAAGAATAGAGCTAATGTAAATATGTCATCATGTTAGAGAAGCCGAAATTCATGTGTTGAATAATTGAGCAGAGTATTCATGAGGTGGTAGACCCAATCGAGTCTTAAGAGTTTTGGAGGGGGAAACCTAATGGTAGTTAGAAGATGATAAAACTATTTGAGAAGTGAGTAAGTAGTACTTAAGTTGTGAAGTTGAATATGATGGTAATTTTTGAGTATAAAGACTAACATGCAAGGATTGAGTACTTGTCATATGGTTCTAGTGGATGAGTATTTCTTAATTTGCATCCAGTAGTTCTAAGTTGGTATAGTAAGCGACCAATTATATTTATATTAGGGTTTAGTAATAAACATTAAGATCTAATTTTAGATGAGTGCCTCATCAAAAGGATTGAAACATGAGGGTGATGATGTTTTCTTGCGATTTGATCTAGATGACATGTCATACAGTATGTGAAGAACTGACATGATTAGATGCAATAAATGTAAGTGGTACAACTGAGATACGCTAAACCTCTTGATAAGGGAGGTGAGGTGTGGCTAAGTGACAAAATTAAAAGACCATTACAATTTTTGTACCGACAAGGTATGTAATCGGAAGAGGTTTAAAAACTACTTAGAAAGTAATCTTAATACCATTTTAGGGAGAGATCGGTAGTCATGAGATAAGCTTCACCCAGTGTTAGTGTAAAAGAGGTTGAATATAAGTAAGAGATGTTGGAATAGGTCCATAGACATCAATTGTAACCATTAGACCAAAAACGGATATGATAAGATTAAAAATCAAGTCAAGTGTTGAGAATAAGATAGTAATGATTTCAAAAAGTCAAGGAAGATATAATTTTAGAGGTTTTTAGTAACACAATAATGTTCAAAAAAGAAGGTTAATGATCCTATCGTGTTAATGATTGTATGATAATTTTTTCAAAGGTTATAAATGAGGTGGAAGAAGAGAATGAACTTTTATTGTGAGAATTAGCTAAATGAGAGTAGGTAGTTGGTTTCTAATAGTAATGCATGCAAATTATAGTAGGTATGGCGAGGAGATCATAAGAGTAAGACCGTTCGATGCCCAGTCCAGGCATTATTTGTGGATGAATGCTCCCAACGGAGAGATAATGTAACACCCAGGAAAGTTTTTTTAAGAATCAAACCATCCTTTGTTGTGATTTGGATTTTACCAAGGAATATATAATTTCTTAAGTATTAATATCACTAGATATCGTACCTTGAGTTTCAAAAGAATTAAAGAAAATTCATTCAAGTCATTCTAGGTTTTCTAGGTTTAAGCAAACATACAATGATAATAACATTTAGCACTGGATGAGTTAGAAGACGTAGAATATAATAAATGAAAGATCTTTGAGTCAACTTTCGAACGTCAAAAAGTTTGCTACTTTTCGAGCTTGTATGAGGAAGATATGCTCTTTTGAAGTCAGGTTGTTCATTTAAAGAAATTTACCCCAAAAATTGAGGGATATTTTAGTCTTTTCCTTACCCCCACTTACTCTAAAAGTGAATTGCACCCAATTGAGGGTCTAAACTCTAAACTAACTAAAATTAGTTTCATTTAGAGAAGATTCAAGAGGACAAAAAGCATAAAGTTTCAAGCGTTCTTTCAAGAAATTTATGATTTATCTAAGCACCTAATTCTTTGAGAGTGCGTAAACTTCCATAGTGTTTGCATTATTCACCCACATGTCAATCATGATTTTTTTTACAAATGTGTCCATAAATATTGAAAAATTTAATTTCTTCATAAGTTCTATTGAAGTTTCCTTATAGATTAAGTTTTGATGTATATTCTATATCGCTCAACTTCAAACAACCATATCTCTTAGACTATAAAGAGTGTAGTGGGTCATTATCTATAAATATAAAGGTAATTAAATCTACTTTCCAATTCAATTAATTCGGCATTAAATCCTATTTCTGAGAAAACATTCATGATTACTTTAGTAACTTATACATTGTTGTTAGAAATAATCTAGCGGGAAAACATTGAAAAGGCTTCTTTTGGGTAGAATTTTCACCCTCTTGGGTAAAAGAGTATTTTCCTTGAATAAAATCCAACACGTTGAAATATTTCAAGTTGGTTTCCTTCCTTTCCGTGACTCTTATCGAATTGGTTGTGTTTTACTATGGGTACCCTATTGGGTATCTTATTAGCACCAAGGATGGCTTCCCCAATAGGTTTCTCGGTGATCCTAAATTAATTCTCATTATATTCATAATTTCCTTTAATATTATGTTCTTTCGTTCCTCCAGTCCATTTTACATTGGTGTATAGGGTGAAATAGTTCGATAAAAAACACTATATTTCAAAAATATATCTGCAAAAGGATATTTGTATTCTCCCCCCTATCACTCTAAATAAGTTTTATCTTTAGATGCAATTGATTCTCCACTTCAATTTTATATTACTTAAATGTATCAACTACTTCATCCTTACTATAAGAAAATATTTATAACAATATCGAGCGCCATCATCAATAAACTTATAAAATACTCTTTTCCCACCATGAGATGGTATTTTCATATGATATATATATTTGTATATATATATATATGTATATATATATATATATATATATGTATATATGTATATATATATATATATATATATATATATATATATATATATATATATATATATATATATATATATATATATATATATATATATATATATATATATATATATATATATATGTATGTATGTATAAATAAGTCTTGATTTGAATTCCTTGTATATGAGACTTATAAGGTTATTTAACGAACTTACATTTCACACAAATGCCACATTTCAATTTATCACATTTGAAGTCATGCAATACTTCTAAAGTAATCAATTTTTGTAAGACAAAGTAAATTACATGCCCCGAACACACATGACATATATCATTTGAGTCCAATAAGTAAATAGAAGAATAATTCTTTTTAATACCGTCAAGAACAATTACATTCAGTTTGAAGATACACTCAATGAGGTAGCCATTTCTTAAGAACATCACATTATTCTTGATTAGTGATATGTCGCTAACTAGGACACACTTAAACCCGTTCTTAATAAGTAGTACAACAGACGCTCAATTCATCCTTATAGTAGGAAAGTGTAGAACATTATTCAAATTCAACACTTTGTCGGATATCATATGATGTTGTTGTGTATTTCTTCACTGTTACATATTTAGACATGAATATTCTAGGAGATACAAGGTTCTCTTACATAGAATAATTCAAGGTGTATTCATGACCTAAAATGAATCCAACCATGATAGACTAGAATAGCTTGAATTTCTGATTTATGATCCCTTCATGTAGTTCTTGACTTTGTAAGACAAGACCATTTCATGGTGTCCTAGGATTGAGGATTTATACTATCATATGGATATATTGAACTAGTATAGTAAAATGCATTTCATGGTAGCTTGATTTGGTTATTCCAAAACCATTTCAGTTATGCCAAAACCATTTCACGGTAGCTTTAACATTGAGGACATATACTCTTTAAATGGTAGCTTGGGATTGAGATTCATACTCCTCTAAGAATAAATTGACTTAGTAGTACTAATGGAAGCTTAGTATTGAGGATCATACTTTCCTAAGGATATCTTCCATATCACCATGGAGTATAGGATCGGACATTTCTTAAATAGCTTTGAGTTACATGACAGTATGCCCTCCGTGGTAGTTTGAGTTAGAAGAATGTAAACATGTTAGTTAGATGATTATCTTGGTCCTTCCTTGTAGGGGTGTTATTCCCTAGTATCCTTGAATTTATGTATTGTTCTCATTAATGTGTGATGTCTTTCATTTTACTAAGAAGAGAAGTAACTTAAGTGAACATAGGAAAATAGCCTAGCGGGACTAGTCCCTCGCTAGTGAACATTCATGATATCGTAAAGGAGTACTTAGTGTGGATAGTAGTATGTGATGCTATCCATACATTGCACAAGTATGAGTTGAGGCTAGTTATGAAGAGTTGCTTTTCATAGTGTACTTTAGCTTGGGTTGTTTCTATAGTTTCCTTCCTAGGATTGTTTGACTATAGGTGGTAGTTCAATTGTCTACATGAAGCAAGACAATAGTGAGACCAAATGAGGGTAAATATGACTAGGATGACTTCAAGGTTATGCTTAGTTTGAAGGGTAGTATGAGATGCTTTTTATGAAATTCACAAGTGGTTCTTAAGGTTACTTAGGATTATGGTACCTTTATGGTAGAAAAGCTTAGAGACTTGAACATGTACTTAGACTATGATTAAGATGACAAAAAAAAAAGGATACATGGTTTGGGTGGTATTATGGGATGCTATTCATGCCCTGCTCATGTATGCTTTTTAGGTTACTTTAGAATGGGTGTAAATGACTAAAAGTCAATAATTCTTGTATGATACTTATGTTGGAACTTTTTAGATATGATTATGACTTATCTCATATGCCCATTAACTATGGCATATGTTGACTTAAGATTATATGATGCTCATGTTTGAGATTATTCTATTACAATGTTATCTTATGTTTATTTCTTATGTTTACTAACCCTTTTGAGATGCTCTTTTGTTGTTTTTATAGATTTAACACTTGGTACATTTCTTAGTAACACATACTTCGCCTACATTCTAACCAAATGTAAGGTTTCGGAGATTGAGTTCCTTTGGAGGATAGGTTTCTAAAAAGCAAGAAGAATTTAAGATTTAGTGAGTCCTCATAGCTTCAAGGAAAAACCCATTATTTTACTTTATGTAATTTCGTAATGTTTTACACTTTTATATGAGATGTGTCCCAAGACTTTTATTCAAGAGTCTAATAGATGGTTTGAGACTAAGGTATAGTAATGACTTACGCTTGCTTTATGAAAAATAATTTCGATTGTATGGGTTTAAAAGAAATTTTATATTTTCATTCTTTTATATTACTTATGTTATGATTATGGTAAGGGATTCTATGATACCCCTTAAGGATCAAGTACACCATGTTACACCTACAATATACCCTTGGGTCGTGACATTGGCATAAAGATCTTTCGTGTTCATAGTGAGGTTCGACAAGTTATCATTTCTTAGACAGGCGAGAATCAAATGCAAGAAATATAAGAGGAAATATCAAGTTATCAATACTTCAACAATATAATTGTAGACTAAATAAAATAAACTATAATTCAATTTCCAAGTCCCGAGCAGGTGCAAAAAAAACTTGTTGCTACCCAATATACACACAACTGTACGTGGTCACTCAATTAATATAGTTTCTTGAAGAAACAAGTTTTCATTTCACACGTAGTTATTATATACTTATATTCAATACTAGATTCCTCAATAAAAAAGTAACCATTTAAAAGAGTTTGATGATTATTAACTACTATTATGAATTGAGTAGTAACTAAAAGAAAATAATTGTGAATAACTTTTAAGTGATGATTCAAGCAAGTAAAAGACAATTCCGGAACTAATTTCGTTTATCAAGTTAGTGGTTTACATGGTTAATTGTATAAGTCGAGTCTCTTGACCTTTAGTCGCCTACTCAAAGTAGTTATTCTAACTACATCATATAGTGGGGATAGACATGTCTAACTGGAGAGAATTTATACTTCATGTTAATTTGTTCATCCGAGTGTCATTCCTTAAAACACATCAACTCAATGAATGATCAAGCTTTCTATATTCTTTGGTCTATCTACCTTATCCTTTCTCGAATTAAGGAATAGACAATAGAATTATTTCTATGGTGATCAAGCATGAAAGACTAACACAAGAAAATAAAAGTAACATATGATGGTAACCAAAATTAGTTCATAATCCTTAAATATTCAAGGTTCAATCCGTAGCTACAACCCAAAAACAAGGATGTTTACCCACTCACGATATGTGGCAACCGCAAAAGATAATTGTTCATGCGATTTCTAAAAATAAAATAGAGTTATATAACTTGAATTCTGTCTCGCGCACACCAAAAATTAGTTGAACCCCCTAAACACAACCTGGGGTCATATTTATAAAGTTTAGGAAATGTATTATTTAATTAAGACCAATAATGAATCCTAATTAAATCCAACTTCCATCAAAACGTCCACCAGACCTTAGGGCATCATACCCAAATCACACCTCCCATGTTGGTGCGACGCGCTGCCAGTGTGGAAAAATAGAGCCTTACTCAAAATCTAATGCATCACACCTTCGTTGCGCCAGTGATGCTAGGGCATCGCGCCAGCTATTATTCATTATGTCATTTCATCGTATTGAACTCCCTTTTGTCGATTGCATCAATCACTTCTCTTAGTAACCATGCAAAATCATCAATCATGTAAATTAGTATAAAAAATTGCAATTCTCGTCAAGCGCTAGTTATATTAGCGGATGTGCTTGACTTACGTTAAAAAGTTGGGTAATCTGTAGTAATTGGGCATATAATATGCCCAAGATTATTATTCATGCGTTATCTCGAAACATAAGGAAGAAGAAGCTAGGGTTCACTTTAAGATTCAAATTCATCATAACTCTTACGACTTTATCACTAAGGTAAGTTAGTGTTCACCAATCAAATCCTTTCCTCCGTCGGGTTCCAAAGATCTTCCAATTTAATAAAGTTCAATTCACAATTGAGTTAGGTTTTTATTCAATATACGTGGGTTCTTCTCAATTATAATTTAATTGGATTTTTCTCATATTATATTTATGTATTAAAGTAATTACATGTTTTCAAGTTAAATTGAGATAAATATGTATGATCCATGATTTTTACTATGGATATATGTTGAAGGTTATGACAATGAACTACTAACTAAAGATTCATAAAGATATGCTTGCATTTATGAAATTGATGTAAATCCCTTGAGGGTGCTTTAAGATAAAGGTGTCAATGAGAATGTGAATGTTTTTCTCACATTCTACTATAATCATGATTGTTAAAGGTTTTATCACATAATAATTCATAAAGTTAAGAGATTTTCTCACCTAAGGTGAGTAAAGATTTAAAGAGCTATTCTAGTTGAATGTAGTTTTAATTTATAGCTTAATTGTGTCTTTCCATGTAAAATGAAATAATATGACTAATTTTGTGAGATTTTACATAACACCACATAGATATTGAGATGGAGGCACTTTGTTGGTAGAAATTTTTTCTCTAGCAGCAATTTCCTTGTCCACAACTTTGTGTCCATGTAAGATGTCTAATCTAGTTGATCTATGTAATCTAGAAGTTTATGGTAATTACCTCGGAAAGTAGGACTTCTCTTTTCTATGAAGAATAGACACATGATGCCATGCATAGCTCAGATGGTTTGTGTTGTTCAATGATAAGCATTCCAGAATAATAAACTAAATTACTTTGAAAGTATATCACAAAGTGTTTTAAATATGTTTAGCTTGATTTGACCATGGTTATTATCTGTGTTTTCTCAATTCTTATATTATGCTCTAGCTTGGTCATTGCATGTCATGTGAAGTCCTTTTAGCATGATTTTATATCATTTATGCATTGATATCATACTTAGTATATTCCATTTATTAATACATATTTGTTCCTATATTGTTTCACTAATGTAGTGTCTGACACTCTTACATTGCAAACTTTTGGCTAGTTGGTCTCTCTCATAGAATTCAAAGAATGGTGAATCCTCATGTTTCAAGAACTGAGACACGTGTATAATTTTCTTCATTTCAATTTTTTCACATTGGTTGTGGTGTATGGGTTATGTCCCAAACATTTGTTTTGATGTATCAGATGAATTATTTAAACTATGTTAGACTTCTGCTTTGTCTAACTCTCTTATGATATAAAAACACTCTTTTGAACTGTATTTATTTGTATTACCTAGTATGATGTATGCTAAGTTGTATGTGTAGAACCTTTCAGGGGTTCTACCTATCATGTTATTCCTAGGGTATACTTTGAGTCATTAAAACCTAGAAATATAATTATTTATACAAGGTCCAAGTGGACAAACTACCACCTAATGAGTCCTGAAATCGGACTCATTAATGGATATATTTTAATAGAAATATTGTTCTCAAATGCATATTTATCTCAATATTTGATGAAAACTCTCAAATTTCAGGTATTTGAAGTTTGAAGGAAAGAATGGACACTACGTAGTAAAAAAGAACACAAAAGGGCTTTAAAATTGAAGAAATGAATGTCTAAGGATCGACGAGTCTAATTGGAAAGTCGTCGAAAGGTATTACTACTCCTTTTATTCAAATGTGTTGATACATAAAGGAAAGGATCAAATTTGCGGTGAAAAGGAGAAGTTGGCGCAATGACGAATAGTTCCGCGAAACAGTACTACGTTGCCCAATGACCCAAAGCATGATGATGTTGAAGGTGGTGCAAGACGGCAGTGAACTACACCAAAGGGCAACTCGCCTAGATGGTTTCCAACGAATGAAGTCGAATGATCAGATGCAACACCGATCGGACAAAACTATAAATACTAGTTAGCGTTGTAGTTTACAGTGCCGAACAATATGATTATTTTTGTATAGAATATTAATTTTTCATATTTATAGCTCTATGTTTGAGAGGGTATTTGAGGACTTGAAGATCCAAAGGGTTTCATCTCAAAATTAGGGCATAGGTCTCTTGGGTTCTTCATTTTTGGCGTGTATCAATACTTAAATCTTCATAATCGGTTGAAGTTGATCTCAATTTGATATAAATTTCTATCTCTTATACATGTGTGGTTAAAACCCCCAATTCTTGGGGTGTGATATTGTGAATACAAGTTATAGTAGTTCTTGGGTCTTGCTTGTTGTTAGTTTATTTGTAGTTTAAATGTTATTTCGTCTAGTAGTTATGGATGAATCTAATGAGTTGTAGTTTCAAATATAATCTCATCTATGTTTTCCGGCTTGCGAGAAAGAGAGGTCATGGCCGGGTGGAGTGGGTCAACATGAGGTTCAGCTCGAGAGAGTGGACTTAGTATCATTCCCACACACTCAGCTCGAGAGAGTGAGTGCGTTAAGGCGGAGGTTGTTCTTCATGTTGTAAGTGGGTCTCTTAGAGGATCACATTTGAAACGGGGTAAGTTTCTCCAAAGAAAGAGCTTATCCCCCTTAAAATCTAGTCTAGTCACAAATATTCTATGAATTTTCTATCAAAAACATGTACCCAATAATTTAGTCTAGCCCTTAAACCTACTCGCATCCCAAGAACCCCCTTATCATTATTTAGAACTGTTTGTTTATTTTGTTGTTTTTACTTACGAGTGAAAAAAACTCCCATTGATAATTGATGCTTCTGTCACCGCTAATAATTTCCAATCTTTTTATCTGATAATGTTTGTGACTACGACTAAATAGAACTAAATTTTAATTTTCTATTAATTCTCACAACCACTGCCTTGAGACACGACCCGACCCTTGATTGGGTTACTATACTATTGTACGATGGTAGACACTTGTATTGTATGTTGCGTGTAGATTACACAAAAATAAAAATGGCGCCGCTGCCAGGGAGTGTAGTTACGTAAAATATTTTTTATTAGTAGTTGTTTTTTTTCTTTTTAGTTGTAGTTTTACTGAACTTATTAGTAGTTTTGTTTTACTTGTTTGAGTATCAAAGCAGGGAAATAAGGATGGATAATCATTATGGGTACCACACAAATCATCCCCTTGTGAAACTATTGAACCTCAGGGACAATGTCCCCGCATTTAAACAAGTAGGGGATGAGACAATTCAAGAAATGTGGCTGAAGTTTCAAGTAGCGTCGCAGACGTGCCCCACTCATGGGATTACTAACAAGGCGCTACAAGAGAGATTCTATTGGGGTCTGGGACCTGAAAACAAAAGTAATGTTGATATACTTTTTCACAAGTGGTATCCTAAACAAGCTCTATAAAGTCGCCGAACTCCTACATGAAATGATTAAGACCAACAAGGAGACCATAAAGAAAAAATAGTGGGATGCAAAACTAGACCAATTGGATTGTTTATCCAAAAGAGTCATTTAGTTTGAAGTACAAACTTCAGAGAAAGGTGAACACTTCTCCCTTCAAGAGTATATGAAGGGGCGGAAGAAGGAGGGAGTACAAGAGGATGAGTTCCTCTCACTCATTCAAAAAAAATCGATGATCAAGATATAACCTAAAGTAATAAGATGAAATATGTCACCATGACAGAAAGAGCTTCTTAACCAGGATTATTTTCTAGCACCTTCTCTATCTTTCTTTAATTCGTCCTTTGGATAGTTTGTTCTTTACATTTGAGGACAATTGTTTTTTATTTTTGGTTAAGTGAGACCTAATTTATGTACTTATTAATGCTTGAGTTTTGTGTTTATATTAGGGTTGTTCTATCTATCATGATGTTTTATATGCTTTTGTGGATGTTTGAGCTTATGTCTCTCCTTTTTATTTTAATTACAAAATTTATTTTGACCCTTCGGAAAAATTTATATTTTTTCAAAAATTTTCACCACTCCTTGCTTGCGCTTACATGTTGTTGTTCCTTAAGAAATTTGAGTCTCGATTTCAATCAATATTGATGACTTAAATAGTACTTTGAATCAAACAAAAATGAACTTACATCTTTGATGAGGCCAAATGATGTTGCGTAGAAAATATGGGACTCTTTGAATCTCATTATAATTAGCCATTTATCAAATTGAATTTCTTGAGATAACCGTCACACACTAGCCAAAGCGTGGAGTCTTGTTTGACTTAAGTATCGATGCCTTGTGTGATAACCTTACCTTTAACCATGAATGACAACACCTAGAATTTTTCCCGGTTGTCCAGTCGATTAAGTAAGGCTTTCTCTTTATATGATCTTAGGAAATTTTGTAAAGTGTGAGCCAACTTGACATATACCTCTTTTGTAACCTCCTTTTTCTTCTCAACATCCAAAATAGCTAAGAGCTTCATGGGGGACAAGACAAGGGACTGAATGCTCAATGACTCCCTAACTAGCCTCCATACGAGCAACACCAATGGAAGTGGCATGCTCTATTGGAGGCACTCTAAATTCCCTCAGTAGTTCTCTCATCGAGGTCATGTCAACCTGAACTCTCTCAAATAGGCCCACAAGCCATGGATATTTCAATTATTATAAAAAGAAATAGTCAAGAAAAAGAAGAAGAAGTTAGATGGTATGTTATTAAAAAGTAACTTGATGTGAGATACAACTCCTAAAAGGATGCACCTATTAGGGGTGGAAAATTTAAATAACTCTATATGTTGAGTAGTATAACTTAGAAATTCAAATATCTAAGATAATTCTTAATATCTTATTTATAGAAGTTCATAATATCTATATTTGCAAATAAATTTAAACTATTTTTTCACTATTTTATGATATTACAATGAATTGTCGATCGAAAAGTTTACCATCATTATCTAGATGTCTTAGAAGTAATTTTGTTTCAAAGATGAAATATTGCTTGTTTGTTACAAGAGGATCATAATTTGAAATTAAATATTCAACAATTTTATTATTCTATCACAAATTAGATAATTTGTAGGTCAATATGTATATTAGTTAAAAGAAAATTTGACCACGATACAATTTTCATTTAGAGATGGATTACAACTACAACAAATTTAAAACCTAACCAAAAAGACAATGTTCTTTTTTGGAATATTAGTAATTCCTATTGTTGATGTGAAATGCAACATAGAGTGATATAGTATGATCTAAAATAGTCAAAATTTTAGAATGAAACTGACAAGTATAATTTAAAATATTCAAGGTTATGATATAGTCTTGTCGACACAGACGACTATAGGTTCATCTCAAGTTGCAAATTTATGTAAAAGAAAATATATATTTGATATGATAAAAGAAAAAATCAGTCATAGTATAAGTGAGTGGTTTTGAGCAATATTTTTGGTCAAACTAATATTATTTTATGATGAAAAATTACATATTTGTTATTAACTTACTTCCTTAATTTACATTTAATTTGGGGAAATTGGATGGTAAATGAAATTGGGGCATAAATAATTAGGCTCATTCTTGAACTTCAATGTGTGCACACATGTCACTGATTTTGAGTGCCGGGTCAAAATTAAATATTTTGTGCACACCTGCCACTAAGATTCATTGGAAGTAAATATTTAATGCATACTAAGTTTCATTAGATCTAACCCAACGATTAACCCTCTTTTGTAGATAGATCTTCTTGGACTTTGGATTTTTCTCTTTGAGCCTCAAAAAAGTAAGCTCTTTTTAGAATGCAAATTCGTTCTTCTTTTTCTTCTGCTTTTTTTCTTCAATTTCCAGTGTTATACTAAAAATTGTGTTGTTTTTTGTTCTTATTTTCTTGCAGAATGGAAGAGATTGAAATCTAATGTAGTTGGATATTAACCACCATTTAAGAGGCCAATATGTTCTTTCCAATGAAGAATCGTAAAGTTCATGCCTTCTCTCTAAATAACTTTTATTCTCGTGTGTGGTAATTTTTAGATATACATGTTTGTTCCTCAACTCTTTTTGATTTTGAAAAATCAAGCATTGGATTAAGTAGGATTAGAATATTATTAATCTGCTACTTATGTTTAAGAAGCAATTACAAGTTGACCTAATATATCGTTAGTTCCAGATAAATATTATTATTTTATTTAGATACTCGAATTATAATGTGTTCAAATTATATTGAGAACTTGTGAACAAATGAAAAATGTTTTATTACACACTTTGACTTTGAGTTTTAGAAGCTTGGGCTTTGTATACAAGTATCAATAACAAAGATTTTTTAACTCTTAAAAATATGTTACCTCCTTTTAATTATACAGATTGACCTTCATAATGACTTAAAACCTCAAGCATGTTCCAATAGGTATCTGTATGACTGCATTTAAATGAGATAATTTATTTTATGTAGTTAACTTATGTAGCTAGAAATGTTTGGAAATGCAACAATGTATT
>CM050942.1:43922231-44090886 GCA_027789145.1 Solanum arcanum | reverse complement strand
ATGACACTATGTCACAAAAAGTGGCTTAAAAGAATGGAAGAAACGGCTGGTCCTATGGATCGCTGAGTCCACTCGGCTAGTCACAAAAGTTGTCTTACTTCGCTTTATTGTTCAAGTGTGTTGAGAATTAAAGGAAATGATCAAATAGGTGATGCAAAAACAAGTTTGCGCATCACCCATTCGTTTCGTGTTAATACAACGTCGCCTAACGCACCCAAAGCACCACAATGACGGCGTCTGGTGCAAGATGTCCCTAACGACACCAATCTGGGAATCACCAAGTCTCATCGTAGTTTCCGACTCAATGATGCCGATTGATCTACCGGAGCTTAGATCTCGAGAAAAATAATAAATACTATATATAGCTGTACATTAGAGTGTTCTAACAATATTATAACGTTCTGCCTAGAATCGTACATCATATTTCTCGCTTCTACGTTTCGAGGATTTTGCTTTGAGGAATCAAGATCCAATGGGCTCTATCTTCAAGATTTGAACTAGGTTCTATTATATTTTTAAGTTTTAAGTGTATGAAGACTTAAATCTTCATACACACTTGAATTCAAGATCAATTTGGTATAAATTTCTATCTATTATACACGCTATGGCTGGTAACCTTAATTCTTTGGGTGTGAGATTATGTGAATATGGGTTAGATTAGTCGTATTTAGTCTTGTAATGTGTTGTTAGTTTATTCGTAGTTTAAATGTGATTTTGTAGTAGTGTTTCTATGAATCTAATGAGGTTGTAGTTTTAAACATAATCTCATCCATTATGAGCCTTGACTTGTTTTGAGAGAGGGCTGTGAAACTAAGACTCATCAATTGATGGGTTAGGGGAGTGATTTGGCTACGAGGTCCAAATGAGAGAGTGAACCTTAGTTTCATTGGCCTCACACACTACCTCTAGAGAGATTCAAAGGGTTAAGTGGCGGAGGTTGTTCGTCATGCGGCAAGTGTGTAATCTGGGAGAACCTTACTGGAACAGGGTAAGTTGCCTCTGCAGAGAGCTTATCTCCTTATATTCTAGCCTAGTCATAAATATTATATGAATGCTTTATCAAAAGCATGGCCACAAATAAATTAGTCTAGCATATATTCTTAATCGTGTCCTGTAACACTCTCTCCTAATATTTAGAAATCTTTGTTTAATTTTGGTTGTTTTTACTTACTAGTTACAACCTCTAATTGATACTTCCTGACGCTAAGGCCACCCCTTTTAATCTACAATGTTTCAAACTACTACTGACTAGAACAAAATTATAGTTTTCTATTAATTATCAAGCAACCACTTCCTTGGGATAATACTCCCAACCCTTTGTCAAGCTAGGATACTATTTACCTATCATATACACTTGTATTGAAGTTGTGTCTTGATTATTAAACATCATCACCTAACAACAAAAGCTATAAGGTAAGCGGAGAGATATATACTAGCTACCGCCTAACAATCTGCCTCATTGGTTGTTGTTGTTTACCTTTTTGGAATGTCACTTTATTTTATGCTAATGAAGAACTTCCCCTCAGTCTCCCCTTTTTGATATCCTTCAAACACAAAGCTGCTAAGGTTCTCAAAAAGTTATTTCTGTAGCCCCATTAGTACTCTTGCTAGGTATTTTTTCACAAGAACGCCTCCTTTTTCTTCTCAACATCCAAAATAGTTGCTAGCTTCTAATGGGGAACAAGACAAGGGACCGAATTCTCAATGACTCTCTAACTAGCTACCATACACGAGGCACTCTAAATTCCCTCAGTAGTTCTCTCATCGAGGTCATGCAGTCAACCCTCGAACTCTCTCAACCAGGCCCACAAGCCATGGGATATTTCAATTTTTTTAAAAAATTGTCAAGAAAAAGAAGAGGAAGTTGTGACGGTATAATATTAAAAGTAAGAGTATTAGATACAAATCCTAAAAGGATGCACCTATTAGGGGTGGAAAATTTAAATAACTCTATATATTAAGTAGTTTAACTTAGAAATTCAAATATTTAAGATAATTCTTAATATCTTATTTATAGAAGTTCATAACATCTATATTTGCAAATAAATATAAACTATTTTTTCACTATTTGATAATATTACAATGAATTGTCGATGGAAAATTTTTACCATCATTATCTAGATGTCTTAGTATAATTTTTGTTTCAAAGATGAAAACATTGCTTGTTTGTTACAAGAGGATCATAATTTGAGAAATTAAATAGTCAACAATTTTATTATTCTATCACAAATTAGATAATTTGAGGTCAATATGTATATTGGTGAAAAGAAAATTTGCCCACTATATCATTTTCATTTTGAGACTGACACATAACTTCAACAAATTTATAAGATAACCAAAAAGACAATGTTCTTTTTGAATATTAGTAATTCCTATTGTTGAAGTGAAATTCAACATAGAGTGTGATATAGTATGATCTAAAATAGTCAAAGTTTTAGCATAAACCGACATAAGTATAATTTAAAGTATTCAAGGTTATGCTATAGTGTCGCTATCAGACTATGCCAGCTTCATCTCAAGTTTGCAAATTTATGTAAAAGAAAATATATTTTTGATATGATAAAAGAAAATCACCATAGTATAAGTGGTGGGTTTTGAGCAATATTTTTGATCAAACTAATATTATTTTATGATGAAAATTAGTTATTTGTAATTAATTTACTCTTAATTTACATTTAATTTGGGGAAACTGATGGTAAATGAAATTACGATAAATAATTGATCTCATCTTGAACTTCAATATGTGCACACATGTCATTGATTTTGAGCCGGTCCAAATTAAATATTTTGTGCACACCGCCACTAAGATGCATTAAAGTAAATATTTAATGCTTACTAAGTTTCATTAAATAAGATATACATCAAAAACGATTTTCCACAATTAATTTTATTCCCTAGCTTCTTTTTTCTCAAAACATAATTGTTTGTTTTTTTGTTTTTTTTTGGGTCCAAAGGGAGGGAAAGAGAAGAAGGGAAAGGAAAACGTAGAGAAAAATCAATTATAAGAAGATTTTTTTACATATAACCCAACGATTAACCCTCTTTTTTATAGATAGATCTTTCGACTTTTGGATTTTTCTTGAGCCTCAAAAGGTGCAGCTCTTTTTTGGAATGAAAATTGTCTTCTTTTTTCTTCTTCTTTTTTTCTTTCTTCAATTTGCAAAGTTATACTAAAAATTGTGTTGTTTTTGTTCTATTTTTGCACGAAGAGATTGAACTGGCGTAGTTGATACACCACCATTTGCTGGGCCAATTTGTTCTTCCCCAATGAAGAATCGTAAGTGCGGCTCTCTCAACTAACTTTTATTATGTGTGTGGTAAATCTCTTTTATATACATGTTTGTTCCTAAATCTTTTGATTTTCAAAAAATCAAACATTGGATTAAAGTGGATTAGAATATTATCGAAATGCTACTTATGTTTAAGAACATTACAGTTGACCTAATACATCAAGTGCCTTTAGATACTGAATTATAAATGTGTTCAAATTATATTGAGAACATGAAGAAATGAAAATGTTTTATTAGATACTTTGAGTTTGAGTTTTAGAAACAGTTTGCATACAAGTATAAATAACCAATATTTGTTAAAGTTTTAAAATATGTTACCTCCCTTTAATTATACAGCATTGACCTTCTGTATTTACTTAAAAACCTCAAGCATGTTCCAATAGGTATCGGTATGACTAATTAAATGAGATAATTTATTTTATGTATTGAACTTATGTAGCTAGAAATGTTTGAAAATGCGATACAATGTTTTTAAAACTAAATCAGAACATATGAGCATGTGTTTCAATGCTCGCTTGAATGTATGGTATATCAAGTGTCTACATATATTCTCATGACAAAATTAATGTTAAGTCTTCCATTGTTGTATGTGTCTACAATATTTTATTTTCCATGTTAAAAGATGTAGTTACTTTATCTTTCAGGATTTAGTTAGGTGTGAAGATATATTACTCGTGTTAATTAGAATTTGAGCTTTAATCTTTTACATTTTCGCTTAGTTTAGTTAATGTTAGACCACATCATACATTTTTCAGCAATATATTTTACTGGGCTTCTTATGGCTATGGTTCAGATATTTTTATTTTTTCTATCTCTTGGAAGAATAAGGTATGTTAGCAGCATAGATCCAGATGCTACTCTGTCTTATATAAGGGAGATTAAGGACACATTTGTAGACCAAAAGGGAAAGTATGAAATGTTAGTTGATGTTATGAAAGACTTCAAGGCTGGGAAGGTTTGAAACTAAAATTTACCTATGGTCATGATCTTTATTAAAACATATTCTAATTTGGTGACTTATATGGAATATGTATTTAAATATTCCTTACTGCACTAATCCTGCTGGTGTCATAGAAAGAGTGAGAGAATTGTTTAAAGGATATCCTAGTTTGATCCTTGATTTAATGCTTACTTGCCCATATGAAATAATGCACAGTGATGAAGTAAAGGCTTCTTTGAAGAACACAACTAATTATGAAGAAGAACGCAATTTTGTGGAAAATATTAAGGTTACATTTTTGCTATGTTATGATTTTACTAATAAGAGTAGACTCATTATTGTTTTAATACATTAGTCCTAATTTGACTTTTAACTTATTGCGTATGTTTTTGGAAATGACAATGAGTACAAATTATTCATAGGTATTATGATGATGTATATGAAAGAGAGAAAAGACCTCAACGTAAGTGTATCATGAGGTGATAATTTTTATTAAATTTTTTTGATACATAGACATCATAGACAATTTTTATGTTCTTATTTCTTACTATTTTAATAAATGTGTAGGTTATGTGTTCTTTTTCAATGACCATCATGACTTGCTAGATGAGTTCTCTCAATTCTTGAAAGATTGCTAGTCCCAATCCATTATCAAGTTTACTCTTTGTTTTAGATCCCCACTTGCCCTGTGGCTATGATATAATCCTTAATGAGGAAGTCAAGCCTCAAGAAATCAATCCACTTCAACAAGTATTCAACTTTGTTAAAAAATAAAGGTTACATTTCGATCACCTTATGATTTTACTAATTAAAGTCACCATTTTTCTTCTTTAAACCACTTTTGTAATACCTTATTTACGTGTGCCGACTTGCATAAACATTTAGCGAATAACCATGAGTACAAATCCATCTTACATAATAGGAACAAGTGTAGGGAGGAGCGCAAGGATGTCAAAGACGTGTACCATGAGGTGACCATTTTTTTTTATAATTTGAGTACATAGATATTATCGACAATCTTTATATTCTTGTTCATCACTACATTTTTCTTATACTTGTAGGTTTCCGTACTTATCAGTGACCGTCCAGATTTGCTTGATGAGTTCTCTAGATTCTTGCCTGATTCAGTTACTACTAATATGTTGTCTAATATGGACAACAATAAAAATTGATGAAGTGACACACATGACTCTTGTTGTGCTATTTGGGTCAAATTTACAGTTAATATGCGGATTTTACAGAATCACATAATTTACATTGTTTAATTTAGAACTTTGATTTCGGTACTTGAGTATTCATCAATTGTATTAATTAGTCCTGCATCGTTTAATTGATATTCAACTTTTACTATATGTGAGGTTTATTTTTTTCATTTGTATCATTTTGGTAAATAATATATTAGAAATAAAAATATTTATATTACTTGGGTGTAAGAGCTCTAACATTATCAAGTTGTTGGAAATAGATACACTCATTCATGGGTTGAGAAGCAACTTTTTCTTTCATGAAGTAAGTTACAACTCCACTAAATAGTAAAAGAGGAAGAGTTATGTATTCTTGAATTGAGTGGAGTTATAGGATAATGGGTTATGTAACTCTTGAATGAATAAGAGTTACAAGGCTTATTCTTTAAATAAATAATTAGTAATTTTAGCGATACATAAACAACACAAGAAAAGAGTTCTCAAGATAAAGAGTGTAGTTGTTGTGAAAAACAATACAAGACTCATAGTAATCTTATAAGAAAGATATAAGGCAATTGGTGGTGATAGCACTCGCCCTATAACTAGAAGGTATGCATAATTCCGCATAAATTTCCCAGTTTAAATTCATCCGTCTACAACCTAATGATCTTGAGGAGCGTGTTACTTTAGATGTATAATATTTGTTAACTTGAAACTTAACTAGAAAATATATATAAATTAGTTTTGTTTGTTTAAAATCAATGAAAATAACTTCCTAATTTCTTGTCAAATTCGATTCTCTATAATAATAAGTATATATAGTAATTGAAGAAATATTTCAAAATTTTAATATTTAACACAACTTTATACTACATAAACTATTTCTGTGGATGATGTTGTTGGGAAAATATGATCACAGAATTAAATTTTTTTCCTTCAAAGGTAAATTATACTAATTACAAATTTATTAATCTACCCGGAATATTATAAAAATAACCAACTTCACTTCGCAAAATTATCATTATTTTATTACTTAGAGTGATGTAGTACGTAATATTGATGAGAAGTGTTCTGAAACATGTGATAGTTCTTTGCAATTGCGATGAATTGTATCGACTTCAACTTTAATACAGAATTAGTAGCCACTACACACAAGCCTCGTTTTTTCACCATGCTCCACCATGAAAATAAAATTATTAAACATGAAAAAGCTACATGAAGAAACTATTTATCTGTTGTTAAATGTTAGTATGTCTCATAATTGTCCTCTAACATTACCTACAGTAATGTAAGAATGTCTAATTTTTAGTCGCGAATATTGAGAAGTATAATTTCGAAACTCAAATATCTTGTATCGTCTTATTTTTTTGTCAATATTACTCCATTACATCTCAAATTAGAAAATCAACTAACTCCTGATTTATTTTGAAGTCATATTGTTTCAAAATTAATTAAAAATTACTCATGTGCTAAATTTAGTTTTTCATATGAGATGCCTTTTTTTCAATATTTAAATTATTAAAAAAAAATAAAACAAGCAAAAATATTGCAACTTCTTCAGTATCTTACTTTAATATAGTGTAAGCTACAATATCAAGGAGTCCTCTAAAATTATTATTCTAAAAACTTTAATGGTGTGTAATGAATGTGATTGTGACTTGTATAAAACTAAGACTCCACTAATAGAAAAAGGAGAACCGCAGAGGGGTTAATGGTACCAGTGAACCCGACAAGGAGCCCTCCACGAGTCATGGGACACCACACGGGCCAACATGTGACCCGTGAAAATACCCCAAAACCCCCCAAGGCACTATGAAGACCCATGATAGAATTCAACGATGCTTCACATGGTCCATGAAGTAGACCTTGAATAGGGTTGTTCAGCCTGTAAGTATTGAGTAAACCTCAAATGGTCAAATCTTTTAACCCAAAATGAATCAGTAAATAATTGTTGTCCAGGGCCATAACCATGACCCAGCTTGACGGACAAAGGGTCTTATTGAAGGTTTGTGAGCCCCATTATGAAGTCCCTTCACGCTTTTTAATCGTGTACTATTTGTCTTTGTGCTATGCATTGGGAAGTTAAACCACATCAATTGATACTTATGTTGCGCTGCTTTACTCAATATAAGCCTTACACTAATAAGAACCTATCCAAAACCCTTATTCTCAAAACAATCATCAAAACTAGAACAAAAAAAGAGTAAGAGTCACCGCTTCGCCTAACAAGCATGGGTGTTCTTCAAGTTCAGCCCCAAAATCCCAAGGATTTCTCCATATATTTCAGAAAGTATGTGGGATTTTACTAGTAGATTCCTTTTTATCCATTTAAGATAGAATTCAAATAGTTTTTCAAATTCTAAAATATTGTTTTGACCTAAGGTTTCTAGATTCTCAAGATTTATTGTGATTATTTTTCATTTGATATATAACGTGTCTCTTAATAATTTAGTGTAATTCTATGAATAGCACTTAGAACCCTATCTTCGTAAATTTCTCCTAGTTCAAGAATGATGTAAATTCTCAAGTAAACATGTACTATGCTAAATCTTACAATAATGGATATCAAAGAATGGGATAACCCAATTAGTGTGAATATGTAAAATATAATATGAGTTTAGTGATGACTAAAAACATACTTAACAACTTGACTCAATCTACTACTATGTCTAAAAACCCCTATTGAATTGAATTTTTGGAACATGCCCACCTAAGTCTAACTAAACTGAAAATTGAATTAAAGACTAAAATATAAAGTATTTATATTTTTCCCGAAGTTTGAGGACTCACCAGTAAAGCTATTGAAATCAAATTGAGAATTGATCTAAACGTAATGTGGATGCTGAGTGTGTGAACCTACATCATGAAATGATGTCGCACAAAGTATGCATCAGTACTGGGAATGTACTGATCATGCAAGGTATACATATGCTAGGTTTAAAAAATATATAAGTTGAACAATGCATAACTGAGCAATGATTTAATTTGAACACAGATCTAGGCAAGTACTAAAGTTTAATGCAATCTAAACTTGATGTAGTAACAATGTACTAATCAAGAAGGTAAAATGTTGAACTGTATATTGATGTAAATGCTCAAAACCTATTCAATGCACTAATCTCAACTGGATGTAGTAACAAAGTACTAATCAAGAAGGTAACATGTCGAACTGTATATTGATGTGAATGCTCAAAACCTAGTCAATGGACTAAGAGTCTTACTATGGAAGCTACTATTAGCCGACATAAATCACATCAACTAAATGTGGATTCAATGTGTAAGCCCCACTGATATGGCCCAATATAAATTTCCAAGTATATATAGGCATGGTATTCAGATGTATACACCCCATCAAGAGGACTCAATATAGCTTTACTTATGTATAAATGCATGAATGTTGCGCGATCACTAAACCTGATGGCTAACATAAGGGACTTCTGAACCTATATAGGTATGTAATTATGGGATATTGAGGGTAGACTGAACCCTAGTCTACCTCAGTGCTAATTCTACTCCCAACTAAATATTTATGAAGCTAAAATGCACTAAATGCTGAATAGCTGAAAAACAGTGACATTCTGACTAAAAAATGCAATATTTATTTATAGAGAATATGGCATTCCAAATTTGGAGCATGCTTTTCTATCTGATTGGCCTAGGAAGTATAATTCATGAACTAGGATGAACTAACACAAGTTACGGTTCAGAGTACTATGTATGGAGTTATACTAAATCATCAAGAGATAGGATTTTTAGATTAAAATAACCATAATTACAATAAATATTGAAAATCCAGAAACCATAGGCCTAGACAGTTACGAGAATGTGAAGAACTAACGGAATTCTAGTAACCTAATGTGTGTGGAACCCACTAGTGAAATCCCACATATACTTTTTCTTATTCTTTAGAGGACAAGTTGACATTTTCCTCTTCTTTTCGCTCAAAGTATGATTATTTTTCGAGAATGAGCGTTTTGGGTAGGTTCTTACTATATTTTTAGGCTTAGATAATGTAAAAGATGCATAGTGTAGGCATCAAACAAGGTAGTTTAAGAGTCCAAATGCATAGGGGAAAATACCATAATGACCCTTACTTAAAGGGTGACGAAGGTCCTTGACACTGGGACTGTTGGGCCATCTTTTGAGCCACTGCCCGTGAAGTGAGTTGTGGTTTCTAGCCCTGTCTAATAGGGATTTAATAAAATGGCCGTAACTTTTTTCTCTAATCTTGGACATTAGTAAACTTAGACGAATTGGAAAGAAGAACCAATATCTTTAATTTCCTAGTTCATGAGCCACCTAATTCATTTTGTGCTAAAAGATATGACTGCTTTAAAGTTGACCTAAAATCTCATTCATTACAAATAACTATCGATCCTCAAGAGAGGTCGACCTACGGTTTGTAGGTCCAACCATGGAACGCATTTATCGGGCCATGGGTGGGATCACAAATGCCTAAATCTCGGACCCCAATGATTAGACCTCACCAATCGACCGTGGACCACTTAACGTAGGTATCATCTCCTTGGACGTGAGGTATTACAGGTAAGATTAATGTTTCCAAGGGGATGTAGTATAACAGCTTAGATTTGACAAAATAATATTGCAGTCCTTCGGAATCTTGTGTCGCCAATGGAACCACCGACATCCGTGATGTTGACCATGAACCTTAAGTGTGAATCGCCGCTGCAAGCTACAATAATTTAGAATGTGTAGTCCCATTAGTCTTTATGGTTCAATAACATGATATGTCGTTCAATGTACGAATCCTAAGTAGGTCTTGTATGAGTCGTAGAGAAATTTTGAGGGTCAAAGTTTTGACCTGCGGTTGGGATCTAAGATCCATAAGTGTAACACTCAAGAAAATTGTGAGCTAAAACTTGAATAATCATTCATTGTGAGTATGATTTTGACAAGAAATTTTTAGAAAAATTAAGTATTAAGATTACTATATATAGCACCTTGAGTTCCAAAAAGAATCAAAGAAAATTCATTCAAGTCATTCTTAGGTTCTTGTAAGTTTTTGGGTCAACTTAAAATGACTATAAATTTTAGCATAGAATAAGTTAGATGACCCATAAGATATAAAAAATGAAAGATCGCTGTGTCCTCTTTCGAGAGACAGCGTGTTTGCTAATTTTTGAGCTTGTATGAGCAAGATATGCCCAGTTTAAATTAGGTTGTTCATTTAAGGAAAGTTACCCGAAATAGGAGGGATATTTTAATATTTTCCTTGCTACCACTTACTCTAATCACAAGTTAAACCCAATTAAGGGTGTAAACTGATTAGAATTAGTTTCATTCATCCCCAAAATAATTTAGGATTTTCGAGAGAACATTCAAGAGGAGAAAAAGTTCAAAGATCAAGTTTTGCTCAAGAAATTAAAGATTTTGCCAAGGCGCTAGTTATTCAAGGTATGTAAGCTTCCTTAGTGTTGGCCTCGTTTACCAACATGTCAATCATAAGTTTCTTTTTCCAATCAATATATAAATACTAAGCATTTTAATTTCTTGATTCGTTCTTGATAAGTGTTCTTGTAGTTTCCATATAAGTTAAGTTTTAAGGTAAGAATCTAGTTATGTCAACTTCAAAAAAACATCTCTTAGAATATAAAAAGTTACGTGGGTCATAGCATCTAAAAATAAAGGAATTCAAGATTATTTCGATCTTTTACAAGATTGTTCATCAAGATAAGTTTTTTCTCAAAGAATTCCATTTTCTTCAACACAAATTTTTCCATAAAATTATGTATCACTAATGAAAATCATAATTCTTGTGCATTGAGATTTCAAGAAACTTATTAAATATTCTCAAGAAATGTTTTCTTGATTGTTTACTTTCAACCAGGAGTATCAATGCTTCTAATAAAGTTTTCCTTCAAAATTCTTGAAGAACCTTACTCTTTTTGGTATATAAGGCTATATTAGTGTTGGAATATTTTGTCCTCACTTCTTACATTTTCAAATCACTAGAAATATAGGATTATACCCCTAAATCAGAGTATTCTTGAGATATGTTGATTTAAGTTCTTGATTTTATGTTTATTTTAAAAGTTCTATTTTTTATTAATGAGTTTCTATATTTTTATTGAGATCCTTATTAGATTTGTTCATGTCTATAATCCAGCATGAAACCTATTTTGAGTTGTAAATTTTTTATTAGATTTTAAAGCCAACACATGAGTTCTTATACTGAGTTTTTAGGAAAGTAAAGATGAGTTTTGAGAAACAGTTTTGAAATCTCGAGTCGTCAATGTTTATGTTGTATGACATCCTGAGTCATCAATGATCATATTTAAATATGATTTTAATATATTTAAGAGTTTTCAAGTATGAATTGATAAGAATATAGTCCTGACTAAGTATTTCCAGAGGTATCAATTTTTACATTGATAAAAGAGAAACTGAGATTTATAAAAGAGTTTTGAGAAGTTTGAGTACCATCTCTTTTAAGAGAGAGAGTTTTGAGTGATAATCTCAAAATACAGAAAGAGTTATGTTTTTAAATATATGAGCTAGTTATATTTTGGGAGTGGTATTGAGCACCGATATAAGGGTGAGTTGTAACAACTCACAACTTCTGTAAACAATGTAGCCTACGTGGGTAGAAAGGGTAATACTTTTTATATGATTCCTTAGTACTTTTAGCATAGAGTAGTAAATCAACTTAGTTGAGAGGTTCTATACCCTAACAAAGTATAGGACAGTTCTGCAAGCGCGGGTGAGACATTGTATCATCACATATATCATAGTGTTGGTTGTAAGTTAGAGAAAATTGTAGAAAGTTATATTGTATTTTATATATTAAAATTGAGTTATTATTGTATTCTTTAGTACATTGGGTTATAGTCCATACTGTTAAAAGACTTCCATATATTGCATTTTTTTAAGAATAATGCCCAAGTACCTTCTCAACCTATGCCCGAAATCTCATAGACACACTTTTACTATACTAAGTTCTATTACCCCTTTGAACTTACTTTATCAATAACTGTTTACCCCCTTTTAACCTACATGACACTATCTTGTGGGCCCAACGATGGTCAACTTTTTTTCAAACTAGTGCCATATAGGCCGAAAAAGGGTAGAAAATTAATTATAAAATAAGTGCAGGGGGTAATAGACCTTAGTATAATATAAGTGTGTCTTTGGGATTTTTGGCATAGGTTGAGGGTTCACTTGTGCACTTGTGTTCATATAATTTATGCGTTAGCTAGTTGTATACTCTTCCGTAAACTTTATTAAGAGAAGAACTTTAAGAGGATGGTATTTTTAGAACTTGAGTAGTATTTTGTCCTAAAAGATAGTATTATGTACAAGATTATGAGCGGTAGTAATGGATGTGCACAGAATTTGAGAAAAATATGTCGAGGTTCGATAACTTAAGGAAAAGAGATAGGGATGGGGAAGATTATGTTATTGCATTTATGCACTCAACAAGAATAAGCAGTAAGATTCCCTTATGAGAAAACTAAGGAATTATAATGTTGTCGAGAGTTATAGATAGAAGAAAGAGGAACAATTACTATTCATGATGAGATAGATAATATTTTTCTCAAGAATAGAGCTGATGTGAATATGTCATCATGCTAGAGAATACTAAATTCATTTGTTGAATAATCGAGCAGAGTATTCATGAGGTGGTGGACCCAATGTAGGCTTAAGAGTTTTGGAGGTGGAAACCCCATGGTAGTTAGAAGATGATAAATCTATTTGAGAGATAATGTGCAGTAAGTGAGTAAGTAGTACTTAAGTTGTGAAGTTGAATTTGATGGCATTTTTTGAGTATGGAGACTAACATGTAAGGATTGAGTACTTGTCATAAGTGGTCTAGTGGATGAGTGTTTCTTAATTTGCATCCAAAGAGTTGTAAGTTGTTATAGTAAGTTTACCAATTATATTGATATTGGGGTTTAGTTATAAACATTAAGCTTTAATTTGAGATAAGTGTCTTAATCAAAAGGATTGAGACATGAGGGCGATGATGATGTCTTCAGATTTGATCTAGATGACATGTCTTACAAAGAGGTGAGGAACGGAGATGATTAGCTGCAATAAATGTAAGTGGTAAAACTGAGATACGCAAAACCTCTTGATAAGGGAAGTGAGGTGTGTCTAAGTCAGAAGACTAAAAAGACCATTACAATTTGGTGTAGCGACAGGGTATGTAATCAGAATAGGTTAAAAACTACTTAGAAAGAAATCATAGTACCTGTTTATGGAGAGATCGGTAGTCATGTGATAAGCTTCACCCGAGTGTTAGAGTAAAAGAGTTTGAATATAAGTAATGTATGTCGGAATACGCCCAGAGACATCAAGTGTCAACTTTAGACCAAAAAGGAGATGATAAGATTAAAAATGAGGTCAAGCGTTGAGAATAAGATAGTAATGAGTTAAAAAAGGCTTGGGAGATATAATTCAGAGGTTTTTTTAGTAACAGAATAATGTTCAAAGAGAAGGTTAATCATCCTATCGTGTTAATGATGGTATTATAATTTTGTCAAAGGTTATAAAAAAGGTGAAAGAAGAGAATGAGCTATTATAGTGAGAATTAGCTAAATGAGAGTAGGTAGTTGGTATCTAATAGTATTGCGTGCAAATAATAGTAGGTATGGCAGAGATCATAAGAGTAAGACTGCTCGATACCCAAAGGCAGCAAGTATTTGTGGATGAATGCTCCCAACGGGGAGATAATGTAACACCCAAGAATATTTTTTTAAAACTCAAACCATCCTTTTTTGTGATTAGGATTTTACTAAGGAATATATAATTTCTAAAGTATTAATATCACTAGGTATCACACCTTGAGTTCCAAAAGAATTAAAGAGAATTCATTCAAGTCATGCTAGGTTTTTCTAGGTTTCGGTTAAACATCAAATAATAATAACATTAAGAAGGCCCAGAAGATAATAAATGAAAGATCTTTGAGTCAAATTTCGAACGTCAAAAAGATTGCTAGTTTTGGAGCTTGTATGAGGAAGATATGCCCTTTTGAAGTCAGGTTGTTCATTTAAAGAAATTTACCCCAAAAATTGAGGGACATTTTAGTCTTTTCCTTACCTCCACTTACTCTAAAAGTGAATTACACCCAATTGAGGGTCTAAACTGATTAAAATTAGTTTCATTTATCCCCAAATGTTTTTAGGGTTTCAGAGAGAAGATTTAAGAGGACAAAAAGCATAATGTTTCAAGCGCCTGCTCAAGAAATTTATGATTTATCCAAGTACCTAATTATTTGAGGTACGGAATCTTCCATAGTGTTGGTATTATTCACCCACATGTCAATCATGATTTTTTTGCAAATCTATCCATATATAATGAGAAATTTAATTTCTTGATAAGTTCTCTTGAAGTTTCCTTATAGATTAAGTTTTGATGTATGTTCTATATCTCTCAACTTCAAAAAACCATATCTATTAGACTATGAAGAGTTAAGTGGGTCATAATCTATAAATATAAAAGTAATTAAATCTACTTTCCAAATCAATTAATTTAGCATTAAACCCATTTCTAAGTAAACATTCATGACTATTTTAGTAACTTATACATTGTTGTTACAAATAAGACAGCGGGAAAACATTGAAAAGGGTTCTTTTGGGTAGAATTTTCACTGTCTTAGGTAAAAGAGCATCTTCCTTGGATAAAAGCCAACATGTTGAAATATTTCAATTTGGTTTCCTTCCTATCCATGACTTTTATGGAATTCGTTGTGTTTTACTATGGAGTACCCACTGAGTATCTTATTAGCAACAAGGATGACTTACCCCATAGGTTTCTCGGTGATCCTAAATTAATTATCAATGCATTCCTAATTTCCATTAATATTATGTTCTTTCGCTCCTCCACCCATTTGCTTTGGTGTATCTCAGGCAATAGTTTGATGAATAAAACTATATGACAAAAATCAATTTTGATTTATCACATTTGAAGTTATGCAATACTTCTAAAGTAATCAATTTTCATAAGACTTAGTAAATTACATACCCCGAACAGGCATGACATAAATCATTTGAACCCAATAAGTAAATAGAAGAATAATTCTTTTTAATACCGTCAACAACAATTACATTCAGTTTGAAGAGACCCTCAATGAGGTAACCATTTATTAAGAACATCACATTATTACCTATTAGTGATTTGTCACTAACTAGGACACACTTAAACTCGTTCTTAATTAGTAGTGCAACAGACGCTGAATTCTTCCTTATAGTAGGAAAGTGGAGAACATTATTCAAAGTCAACACCTTGTTAAATATCATATGATGTTGTTGTGTATTTCTTCACTGTTACATATTTAGACATGAATATTCTAGGAGATACAAGGTTCTCTTACATAGAATAATTCAAGGTGTATTCATGACCTAAAATGAATCCAACCATGATAGACTAGAATAGCTTGAATTTCTGATTTATGATCCCTTCATGTAGTTCTTGACTTTGTAAGACAAGACCATTTCATAGTATCCTCTGATTGAGGATTTATACTCATATGGGTATCTTGAACTAGCATAGTAAAATACATTTCATGGTAGCTTGATTTTGTTATGCCAAAACCATTTCATCGTAGCTTTCACATTGAGGACCTATACTTTTAATGTTGCTATAGTTTCCTTCCTAGAATTGTTTGACTATAGGTGGTAGTTCAATTGTCTACATGAAGCAAGAAAATAGTGAGACCAAATGAGGGTAAATATGACTAGGATGAGTTAAGGTTATGCTTAGTGTGAAGGGTAGTATGAGATGCCTTTATGCAATTCACAAGTGGTTCTTAAGGTTACTTAGGATTATCGTACCTTTATGTTAGAAACGCTTTGAAGACTTGACCGTGTACTTATACTATGATTAAGATGACAAAAAAGGGATATATGGTTTGCGTGGTATTATGGGATGCTATTAATGCTTTGCTCATGTATACTTTTTAGGTTACTTTAGAATGGGTGTAGATGACTAAAACTCAATAATTCTTGTATGATACTTATGTTTGAACTTTTTTAAATATCATTATGACTTATCTCATATGCCCATTAACTATGGCATATGTTGACTTATGATTATATGATGCTCATGTTTGAGATTATTCTATTACAATGTTATCTTATGTTTATTTCTTATGTTTACTAACCATTTTGAGATGCTCTTTAGTTTTTTTTATAGCTTTCACACTTGGTACATTTTTTAGTAACACATACTTCGCCTACATTCTAACCAAATGTAGGGTTTCCGAGATTGAGTTCCTTTGGAGGATAGGTTTCTAAAAAGCAAGAAGAATTTAAGATTTGGTGAGTCCTCATAGCTTCATGGAAAAACCCATTATTTTACTATATGTAATTTCTTCATGTTTTACGCTTTTATATGAGATGTGTCCCAAGACTTTTATTCAAGAGTATAATAGATGGTTTGAGACAAAGGTATAGTAATGACTTACGCTTGCTTTATGAAAAATGATTTTGATGTATGGGTTTAGAAGAAATTTTAAATTTTACATACTTTTATATTAATTTTGTTATGATTATGGTAAGGGATTCAATGATATCCTTTAAGGGTCACTTACATCATGTTACACCTACGGTATACCCTTGGGTCGTGACATTGGCGTAAAGATCTTTCGGGTTCATAGTGAGGTTTGACAAGTTATCGCTTAGCCAGACCTGAGAATCAAATGCAAGAAATATAAGAGGAAAGATCAAGTTATCAATACTTCAACAATATAATTGTAGACTTAATAAAATCAACTATAATTCAATTTCAAAGTCCCGAGAAGCTGCACTAAAAACTTGTTGCTACCCAATATACACACAAGTGTACGTGGTCACTCAATTAATATAGTTTCTTGAAGAAACAAGTTTTCATTTCAAACGTATTTATAATATGCTTATATTCAATACTAGATTCCTCAATAAAAAAGTAACCATTTAAAAGAGTTTGATGATTATTAACTACTATTTTGAATTGAGTAGTAACTAAAAAAAATAATTGTGAATAACTTTTAAGTGATGATTCAAGCAAGTAAAAGACAATTCCAGCACTAATTTCGGTTATCAAGTTAGTGGTTTACAGGGTTAATTGTATGAGTCGATTCTCTTGACCTTTAGCGCCTACTCAATATAGTTGTTATAACTACATCATTGAGTGGGGATCGACTTGTGTAACTGAAGAGCATTTATACTTCATGTTATTTTGTTCATCCGAGTGTCATTCCTTAACACACATCAACTCAATGAATGATCGATCTTTCTATTTTCTTTGATGTATCTACCTTATCCTTTCTCGATTTTAAGAATAGACAATAGAATTATTTCTATGGTTATCAAGCATGAAAGACTAACACAAAAAAAATAAAAGAAACTTATAATGATAACCAAAATTAGTTCAAATGCCTTAAATATTCAATGTTCAATCCGTAGCTACAACCCAAAAACAAGAGTGTTTACCCATTCACGATATTTGAAAATCGTAAAAGATAATTGTTCATGCGATTTCTAATATTAAATAGAGTTAGAGAATAGAAACCTATTACAAACTTGAATTCTTGCTCGCGCACACCAAAAATTAGTTAAACCCCATAAACACAACCTAGGGTAATATTTATAGAGTTTAGGAAATGTAATATTCAATTAAGACCAACAAAGAATCCTAATTAAAGCCAACTTCCATCAAAACATCCACCAGACCTTAGGGCATCATACCCAAATCACACCTCCCATGTTGGTGCGACGCTACGCCAAAGGTGTGGAAAATAGAACCTCACTCAAAATCTAGTGCATCGCTCTTCGTTGCGCCAAATGATGCTAGGGCATCGCACCATCTATTATTCTTTATGTCATTTCATCGTATTGAACTGCTTTCGCTTGCAATCATTCACTTCTCTTAGGAACAATGCAAAATCATCAATCATGTATATTAGTATACAATAATTGCAATTCTACGTCAAACACACTAGTTATATTAGAGGATGTCCTTGACTTACGGTAAAAGTTGGGTAATTTGTAGTAATTGGGCATATAATATGCCCAAGATTATTATTCCTTAATGTTATCGCGAAACATAAGGAAGAAGAAGCTAGGGTTCACTTCAAGATTCAAATTCATCATAACTCTTAGGACTTGACCACTAAGGTAAGTCATTATTAACCAAAGCAGTCCTTTCCTCTGTCGGCTTCCCAAGATCTTTCAATTTAATAAGTTCAATTCACAATTCGTAATTAGGTTTTTATTCTATATACGTGGGTTCTTCTCAATTATGATTTAATTTGATTTTTCTCATATTGTATTTATGTATTACAGTAATTACATGTTTTCAAGTTAAATTGAGATGAATATGTATGATCCATGATTTTTACTATGGACATATGTTGAAGTTTATGACAATGAACTACTAACTAAAGATTCATAAAGATATGCTTGCATTTATTAAATTGATGTAAATCACTTGAGGGTGCTTTTAGATAAAGGTGTCAATGAGAATGTGAATATTTTTCTCACATGCTACTATAATCATGATTGTTAAAGGTTTTATCACATAATAATTCATAAAGTTATGAGATTTTCTCACCTAAGGTGAGTAAAGATTTAAAGAGCTATTCTAGTTGAATGTAGTTTGAATTTATAGCTTAATTGTGTCTTTCCATGTAAAATGAAATAATATGACTATTTTTGTGAGATTTTACATAACACCACAAAGATATTGAGATGGTGGCACTCCTGTTAGTAGAAATTTTTTCTCTAGTAGCAATTTCCTTGTCCGCAACTATGTGTCCATCTAAGATGTCTAATCTAGAGGATCCATGTAATCTAGAAGTTTATGGTAATTACCTCGGAAAGTAGGACTTCTTTTTCGGTGCAGAATAGACACATGATGCCATGCATAGCTCAGATGGTTTGTGTTGTTCAATGATAAGCATCCCAGAATAATAAACTAGGTTACTTTTAAAGTATATTACAAAGTGTTTTCAATATGTTTAGCTTGAATTGACCATGAATATTATTTGTGTTTCCTCACTTCTTATATTATGGTCTAGCTTGGTCATTGCATGTCATGTGAAGTCCTTTTAGCATGATTTTATATCATTTATGCATTGCTATCATATTTAGTACATTCCATTTACTAATACACACTTGTGCCTACATTGTTTCACTAATGTAGAGTCTGACACTCCTACATTGCAAACTTTTGGCTAGTTGGTCTCTCTCTTGGAATTCAAAGAATGGTGAATCCTCATGTTTCAAGGACTGAGACACTTGTATAATTTTCTTCATTTCAATTTTCACAAATTGTTTGTGGTGTATGGGTTATGTCCCAACCATTTGTTTTGATGTATTAGATGAATTATTTAAACTATGTTAGACTTCTGCTTTGTCAAACTCTCTTATGATATAAAAACACTCTTTTGAACTGTATTTATTTGTATTATCTAGTATGATGTATGCTAAGTTGTATATGTAGAACCTTTAAGGGTTCTACATGTCATGGTATTCCCTGGGTATAGTCATTAAAACCTAGAAATATAACTATTTATACAAGGTCCAAGTGAACAAACTACCACCTTATGAGTCCAGAAATTGGACTCATTAAGGGATATATTTTAATAGAAATATTGTCCTCAAATGCATATTTATCTCAATATTTTAAAAAAAATCTCAAATTTATGGTATTTGAAGTTTGAAGGAAAGAATGGACACTACGTAGTAAAAAAGAACACAAAGGGCCTTAAAAACGAAGAAATGAATGTCTAAGGATCGACGAGTCTAATTGGAAAGTCGTCGAAAGGTATTACTACTCCATTTATTCAAGTGTGTTGATACCTAAACGAAAGGATAAAATTTGCTGTGAAAGGGGGAAGTTGGCGCATTGACGAATAGTTCCGCAAAGCAGTACTATGTCGCCGAATGACCCAAAGCATGATGATGTTGAAGGTGGTGCAAGACGGCAGTGAACTACACAAAAGGGAAACTCGCCTAGATGGTTTCCAACGAATAAAGTCGAATGATCAGCTGCAACACCGATCGAACAAAACTATAAATACTAGTTGGCTTAGTAGTTTACAGTGCCGAAAAATATTATAATTTTGTATAGCATATTAATTTTTAGAGGGTTTTTTAAGACTTGAAAATCCAAAGGGTTTCATCTCCAATATTTGGACATAGGTCTCTTGGATTCTTAATTTTTTGCGTGTATCAAGACTTAAATCTTCATAATCGGTTGAATCATATCTCTATTTGGTATAAATTTCTATCTCTCATACATGTGTGGTTAAAACCCCCAATTCTTGGGGTGTGATATTGTGAATACTTGTTGTAGTAGTTCTTGGGTCTTGCTTGTTGTTAGTTTATTTGTAGTTTAAATGTGATTTCATCTAGTAGTTATGAATGAGTTGTAGTTTAAAATATAATCTCATCTATGTTTTCCGGCTTGCGAGAAAGATAGGTCATGGCCGGGTGGATTGGGTCAACATGAGGTTCAGCTCGAGAGAGTGGACTTAGTATCATTCCCACACACTCAGCTCGAGAGAGTGAGTGGGTTAAGGTGGAGGTTGTTCTTCATGCGGTAAGTGGGTCTCTTAGAGGATCACATTTGAAACGGGTAAGCTTCTCGAAAGAGAGAGCTTATCCCCCTTAAAATCTAGTCTAGTCACAAATATTCTATGAAATCTCTATCAAAAACATGTACACAATAATTTAGTCTAGCCGTTGAACCTACTCGGATCCCAAGAACCCCTTATCATTATTTAGAACTCTTTGTTTATTTTGTTGTTTTTACTTACGAGTAAAAGAAATTCCATTGATAATTGATGCTTCTGCCACCACTAATAATTTGCAATATTTTAATTGATAATGTTTGTGACTACGACTAAATAGAACTAAATTTTAATTTTCTATTAATTCTCACAACCACTCCCTTGAGACACGACCCCGAACCTTGATTGGGTTAATATACTATTGTACAATGGTAGACACTTGTATTGTAAGTTGTGTGTTGATTACACAAAAATAAAAATCGCGCCGCTGGGAAGGAGTGTAGTTACGTAAAATATTTTTTATTAGTAGAAGTTTTTGTTCTTTTTAGTTGCAGTTTTACTGAACTTATTTGTAGTGTTTTTTTACTTGTTTGAGTATCAAAGCAGGGAAATACGCATGGATAATCATTATGGGTACCACACAGATCATGCCCTTGTGAAACTATTGAACCTCAGGGACAATGTCCTCGCATTTAAACAAGTAGGGGATGAGACGATTCAAGAAATTTAGTTGAAGTTTCAAGTAGTGTCGCAGACATGCCCTACTCATGGGATAACTAACAAGGCACTGCAAGAGAGATTCTATTGGGGTATTGGACCTTAAAACAAAATTAATGTTGATATACTTTTTCACGAGTGGTATCCTAAACCATCCCTATAAAGTCGTAGCCGAACTCCTAAATGAAATGATTAAGACCAACAAGGAGACCATGAAGAAAAAAGAGTGGGATGCAAAACTAGACCGATTGGATTGTTTATCCAAAAGAGTAATGTAGTTTGAAGTACAAACTTTAGAGAAAGGTGAACACTTCTCCGTTCGAGAGTATATGAAGGGGAGGAAGAAGGAGGGAGTACAAAAGGATGAGTTCCTCTCACTCATTCAAAAAAAATCTATAATCAATATATAACCTAAAGTAATAAGAAGAAATATGTCACCTCGACAGATGAAAGAGCTTCTTAACCAGGATTATTGTCTAGCGCCTTCTCTATTTTTCTTTAATTCTTTGGATATTGTGTTATTTGCATTTGAAGACAAGTGTTTTTTATTTGTGGTTGGGTGAGACCTAATTTATGTACTTATTCATGCTTGAGTTTTGTGTTTATATTAGAGTTGTTCTATCTATCATGATGTTTTATATGCTTTTGTGGATGTTTGAGCTTATGTCTCCCCTATTTATTTTAATTACAAAATTTATTTTGACACTTCCAAAAAATTTCAATTTTTTCGCAAATTTTCACCACCTGCTTGCGCGCTACATGAGGTTGTTCCTTAGAAAATTTGAGTCTCGATTTCAATCAATATTGATGACTTAAATAGTACTTTGAATCGAAGAAAAATTAATTTACATCTTTGATGAGGCCAAATGAAGTCTCGTAGAAAATATGTGAACTGTTTGAATCTCGTTGTAATTAACCATTAATCAAATTGAATTTCTTTTGATGACCGTCGCACACTAGCCAAAGCGTAGAGTCTTGTTTGACTTAAGTATCGATGCCTTGTGTGATAATCTTACCTTGAACCATGCATGACAACACCTAGAATTTTTCCTGGTTGTCCAGTCGGTTAAGTAAGGCTTTCTGTTGATATGATCTTAAGAAATATTGTAGAATGTGAGCCAACTTGACATATACTTCTTTTTTAACCTCCTTTTTCTTCTCAACATCCAAAATAGCTAAGAGCTTCATGGGGGACAACACAAGTGACGGAATGCTCAATGACTCCCTAGCTAGCCTCCATACGAGCAACACCAATGGAAGTGGCATGCTCTATTGGAGGCACTTAAATTCCCTCAGTAGTTCTCTCATCGAGGTCATGTCAACCTAAACTCTCTTAAATAGGCCCACAAGCCATGGATATTTGAATATTTTTTTAAAAAATTGTCAAGAAAAAGAAGAAGAAGTTAGACGGTATATTATTAAAAGTAACAGTATAAAATACAAATCCTAAAAAAAATGCACCTATTAGGGGAGGAAAATTTAAATAACTCTATATTTTGAGTAGTATAACTTAGAAATTAAAAAACCTAAGATAATTCTTAATATCTTATTAGAAGTTCATAACATCTATATTTGCTATTAAATTTAAACTATTTTTCCCTATTTTATAATATTACAATGAATTGTCCATGGAAAAATTTTACCATCATTATCTAGATGCCTTAGAAGTAATTTTGTTTCAAAGATGAAAACATTGCTTGTTTGTTACAAGAGGATCATAATTTGAAATTAAATATTCAACAATTTTATTATTCTATTACAAATTAGATAATTTGAGGTCAATATGTATATTGGTGGGAAGAAAATTTGACCACGATATAATTTTCATTTTTAGAAGGATTACAACTACAACAAATTTATAACATAACCAAAAAGACAATTTTCTTTTTAGGAATATTAGTAATTCCTATTGTTGAAGTGAAATTCAACATAGAGTTATATATTATGATCTAAAATAGCCAAAATTTTAGCATAAAACTGACAAGTATAATTTAAAATATTCAAGGTTATGCTATAGTCTAGTCAGCAGGACTGCAGTTCATCTCAAGTTTGCAAATTTATGTAAAAGAAAATATATTTTTGATATGATAAAAGAAAAATCAGTCATAGTATAAGAGATGGGTTTTGAGCAATATTTTTTGGTCAAACAAACATTATTTTATGATGAAAAATTACTTATTTGTAATTAACTTGCTTCCTTTATTGACATTTAATTCTTGGAAATTTGATGGTAAATGAAATTGGGGCATAAATAATTTGGCTCATTTTTGAATTTCAATATGTGCACACATGTCACTGATTTAGATCCGGTCAAAATTACATATTTTGTGCACACCTGCCACTAAGATGCATTGGAAGTAAATATTTAATGCATACTAAGTTTCATTAAATAAGATATACATAAGAAAAACTATTTTCCTCAATTTATTTTATTCCCTAGCCTTTTTTTCTTGAAACTTAATTGTTTGTTATATTGTTTTTTTTTTTTGGTCCAAAGGGACGGAAAGAGAAGAAGGGAAAGGTAAAGGTAGCGAAAAATCAATTATAAGAAGTTTTTTTTTAGATCTAACCCAACGATTAACCCTCTTTTTTGTAGATAGATCTTCTTGGACATTGGATTTTTGTTGAGCCTCAAAAGTTGAGCTCTTTTTTAGAATGAAAATTGTCTTCTCTTTTTTTTTCTTCTTTTTTTTCTTCAATTTTCAGTGTTATACTAAAAATTGTGTTGTTTTTGTTCTATTTTTGCACAATGAAGAGATTGAAATCCGATGTAGTTGATACACCCCCATTTAGGTGGCCATTTGTTCTTCCAATGAAGAATCGTAAGTTCATGCCTTCAATTAATTTTATTCTCTGTGTGGTAATTTTTATATACATGTTTGTTCTCAACTCTTCTGATTTTCCCAAATCAAGCATTGGATTAAAGTGGATTAGAATATTACTGAGCGGCTACTTGTGTTTAAGAACATTACAAGTTGACCTAATACATCAAGTACCCCCTTAAATAATATTTTATTTAGATACTCGGATTATAATGTGTTCGAATTATATTTAGAACATGAACAAATGAAAAATGTTTTATTAGATACTTTGAGTTTGAGTTTTAGAATCATTTTGCATACAAGTATCAATAAGAAAGATTTGTTAAACTCCTAAAATATGTTACCTCCTTCAATTATATAGATTGACCTTCGTACGACTTAAAACCTCAAGCATGTTCCAAAAGGTATCGGTATGACTAATTAAATGAGATAATTTATTTTATGTAGTTAACTTATGTAGCTAGAAATGTTTGGAAATGCAACAATGTACTTAAAAATAAATCAGAACATATGAGCATGTGTTTCAATGCTCAGTTGGAATGTATGGTATATCAAGTGTCTACATATATTCTCATGACAAAATTAATGTTAAGTCTTCCATTGTTGTATGTGTCTAAAATATTTTATTTTCCAAGTCAAAAAATGTAGTTACTTTATCTTTCAGGATTTAGTTAGGTGTGAAGATATATTACCCGTGTTATATTACCCGTGTTACTAGAATTTGAGCTATAATGTTTTACATTTTTGCTTCGTTTACTTATTGTTAGACCACATCATACATTTTTCAGCTATATATTTAACTGTCTTCTTATGGCTATGGTTCTGATATTTTTATTTTTTCTATCTCTTGGAAGAATAAGGTATGTTAGCAGCATAGATCAAGATGCTACTCTGTCTTATATAAGGGAGATTAAGGACACATTTGTAGACCAAGAGGGAAAGTATGAAATATTAGTTGTGTTATGAAACACTTCAAGGCTGTAAGGTTTGAAACTAAAATTTACCTATGGTCATGATCTTTATTAAAACATATTCTAATTTGGTGACTTCTATGGAATATTCTTTAAATATTCCTTAGAGAATTAATCTTGTTGGTGTCATAGAAAGAGTGAGAGAATTGTTTAAAGGATATCCTAGTTTGATCCTTGGATTTAATGCTTACTTGCCCAATGGATATGAAATAATGCTCAATGATGAAGAAAAGACTTCTTTGAAGAACGCAACTAACTATGAAGAAGAACGCAATTTTGTGGAAAATATAAAGGTTACATATTTGCTATGTTATGATTTTACTATAGGCCTTATTCTTGTTTTAGTAAATTAGTCCTAATTTGACTTTTAACTTCTTGCAGAATGTTTTGGAAATGACAATGAGTACACATTATTCAAAGATATTATGATGATGTATAAGAAAGACAGAAAAGACCTCAACGAAGTGTATCATGAGGTGAAAATTTTTTTTAAAAAAATTTGGATACATAGACATCATAGACAATTTTTATGTTCTTATTTCTTAATATTTTAATAAATGTGTAGGTTGCGTTACTTTTCAATGACCATCATGACTTGCTAGATGAGTTCTCTGAATTCTTGAAAGATTCAGTTAGTCCCAATCCATTATCAATTGTATTAGATCCCCTCTTGCCCTGTGGCTATGATATAATCCTTAATGATGAAGTCAAGCCTCTGAAGAAATCAATTCACTTCGAACAACTATTCAACTTTTTTTACAAAATAAAGGTTACATTTCTATTACCTTATGATTTTACTAATTAAAGTCTTCTTTTTTCTTCTTCAAAACACTTTTGTAATACCTTATTAACTTGTACCGACTTGCACAAACATTTAGTAAATAACCATGAGTACAAATCCTTCTTAGATATTATGAACAAGTGTAGGAAGGAGCGCAAGGATGTCAAAGACGTGTACCATGAGGTGACTATTTCTTTTTATAATTTGAGTACACAGATATTATCGACAATCTTTATATTCTTGTTCATTACTACATTTTTCTTATATTTGTAGGTTTCCGTACTTCTCTGTGATCGTCCAGATTTGCTTGATGATTTCTCTGGATTCTTGCGAGATTCAGTTACTACTAATATGTTGTCTAATTTGGACGGGAATAAAAATTGATGAAGTGACATACATGACTCTTGTTGTGCTACTTGGGTGAAATTTACAGTTAATATGTGGATTTAATAGAAGTAGATAATTTACATTGTTTAATTTAGAACTTAGAATGTTGTACTTGAGTATTCATCAATTGTATTAATTAGTCCTGAATCGTTTAATTGATATTCAACTTTTACTAAATGTAAGGTTTATTTTTTTTATTTGTATCATTTTTGTAAAGAATTTATTAGAAATAAAAAAATATTTATATTACTTGGGTGTAACGGCTCTAACATTATCAAGTTTTTTGAAATAGATACACTCATTCATGGGTTGAGTAGTAACTTTTTTCTTTCATGAAGTAAGTTACAACTCCACTAAATAGTAAAAGAAGAAGAGTTATGTATTATTTAATTGAGTGGAGTTATAGGATAATGGGTGATGTAACTCTTGAATGAATAAGAGTTACAAGGCTTATTCTTTTCTTATAAAAGGAAGGGACTTGGTTCATCCAAATAACATAAACAACACAATAAAAGAGTTCTCAAGATAAAGACTGTAGTTGTTGTGAAAAACAATACAAGACTCCATAGTAATCTTATAAGAAAGATGTTAGGCAATTGGTGGTGATAGAAGCTCGATCCTATAACTAGAAGGTATGCATAATTCCGCATAATTCTCCAAGTTTAAATCCTTCTGTCTACAACCTAATGATCTTGAGGAGCGTGTTAATTTAGTTGTATAAAACTTGTTAACTTGAAATTAACTATAATATATATATAAATTAGTTTTGTCTGTTTAAAATCAATAAAAATAACTTCCTAATTTCATGTCAAATTCGATTCTCAATAATAATAAGTATATATAGTAATTGAAGAAATATTTCACAATTTTAATATTCAACACAATTTTATAGTCATGTTGCTTACTTCATAAACTATTTCTGTGGATGATGTTGTTGGGAAAAATATGATCACGGAATTAAATTTTTTTCCTTCAAAGGTAAATTATACTAATTACAAATTTATAATCTACTCAAAATATTATAAAAATAACTAACTTCACTTCGCAAAATTCTCATTATTATATTACTTAGAGTGATATAGTATATAATATTGATGAGAAGAGTTCTGAAACATGTGATAGTTCTTTGCAATTGACGTGAATCGTATCGACTTCAACTTTATTACAAAATTAGTAGCCACCACACGCAAGCCTCCTTTTTTCACCATGCTCCACCATGAAAATAAAATTATTAAACATGAAAAAGCTACAGGAAGAAACTATCTATCTCATAGAAATGTTAGTATGTCTCATAATTGTCCTCTAACATTACCTATAGTAATGTAAGAATTTAGTCGCGAATATTGAGGAGTATAATTTCGAAACTCAAATATCTTGTATCATCTTATTTTTTTGTCAATATTACTCCATTACATCTCAAATTAGAAAATCAACTAACTCCTGATTTATGTTGAAGTCATATAGTTTCAAAATTAAATAAAAATTACTCATGTGCTAAATTTAATTTTTTTCATATGAGATGCATTTTTTTCAATATTTAAATTATCAAAAAAATAATACAAACAAAAATATTGCAACTTCTTCACTATCTTACTTTAATATAGTGTGACCGACAATATCTAAGAGTCCTATAAAATTTTATTCTAAAAAAAAATTAATGGTCTGTGATGAATGTGATTGTAACTTGTATAAACCTAACTAAGACTGAACAATAGAAAAAGAGAGAACCACAGAGGGGTTCATGGTCCCCGTGAACAGAACAAGGAGCCCTCTACGAGTCATGGGACACCACACGGGCCAACATGTGACCCGCGAAAATATCCCAAAACCCCCCAAGGTACTATGAAGACCCATGATAGCATTCAACAATGCTTCACATGGTCCATGAAGTAGACCTTGAATAGGGTAGTTCAGCCTGTAAGTATTGAGTAAACTTCAAATGGTCAAATCTTTTAACCCAAAATGAATCAGTAGAGACTTGTTGGCCAGGGCCATATCCATGACAGTTGATGGATCATGGTCTTATTGAAGGTTTGTGAGCCCCATCATGAAGTCACTTCACGCTTTAAATCAGTGTAATATTTGTCTTTGTGCTATGCATTGGGAAGTTAAACCACATCATTTGATACTTATATTACGCTGCTTTACTCAATACAAGCCTTACAATCTAATAAGAACTTATCCAAAACCCTCATTCTCAAAACAATCATAAAAATTAGAACAAAAAGAAGAGTAAGAGTAACCGCTTTCTTCCGAAAACAAGCAGGGGTGTTCTTCGAAGTTCAGCCCCAAAATCCCAGGAATTTCTCAATGTATTTCGTCAGCAAGTATGTGGGATTTTACTAGAGATTCGTTTTATCCATTAGTCCCATAGAATTCAATTTTTTTTTCAAATTCTCAAATATTGTTCTGACCTAAGGTTTTCAGATTCTCAAGACTTATTGAGATTATTTTTCATTTGATCTATAACGTGTCTCTTGATAATTTAGTGTAATTCTATGCATAGCACTTCGAACCCTATCTTTTGTAAATTTCTCCTAGTTCAAGAATGATGTAAATTCTTGAGTAAACATGTACTATGCGAAAGCTTAAAACAATGGATATCGGCAATGAGGATAACCCATTTAGTGTGAATATGTAAAATATAATAAGAGTTTAGTGATGACGAAAAACATTCTTAACAACTTGAGCTGAATCTACTACTATGTCTAAAAACCCCTATTGAATTGAGTTGATGGAACATGCCCCGGCTAAGTCTAAGAAAACTAAAAATTGGAATTAAAGACTAAAATATAAAGTATTTATATTTTTCCTGAAATTTGAGGACTCACTAGTAAAGCTGTTGAAATCAAATCGTGAATTGATCTAAACGTTGTGGATGCTGCGTGTGTGAACCTACATCATGAAATGATGTCGCGCAAAGTACGCATCAGTACTTGGAATGTACTGAGCATGCAAGGTATAGCTATGCTAGGTTGAAAAAATATATATGTTGAACAATGTATAACTCAACAATGATATATTGAACACAGATCTAGGTAAATTCTAAAGTATAATGCAATCTAAAGTGGATGTAGTAACAAAGTACTAATCATGAAGGTACCATGTTGAACTTTATATTGATGTAGATGCTCAAAACCTACTCAATGCACTAATCTCAACTTGATGTAGTAACAAAGTACTAATCATGAAGGTAACATGTTGACCTGTATATTAATGTAAATGATCAAACCTAGTCAATACACTAAGTCTTACTATGGAAGCTACTATTAGCCGACATAAACCACATCAACTTAATGTGGATTCCAATGTGTAAGCCCCACTGATATGGCCCAATATCAATTTCCAAGGATATATAAGCATGATTTTCAGATGTATACACCCCATCAAGAGGAATCAATGTAGCTTTCCATATGTATAAATGCCTGAATGTTGTGTGATCACTAAAACTCATGCCTAACATAAGGGACTTTTGAACCTATATAGGCATGTAATTATGGGATATTGAGGGTAGACTGAACCCTAGTCTACCTCGGTGCTAATTCTACTCCCAACTAAATATTTATGAAGCTAAAATGCACTAAATGTTGAATAGCTGAAAATAGTGACATGCTGACTAAGAATGCAATATTTATTTATAGAGAATATGGCATTCCAAATTTGGAGCATGCTTATCTGTTTGATTGGCATAGGAAGCATAATTCATGAACTAGGATAAACTAACACAAGTTACGGTTCAGAGTACTATGTATGGATTTATACTAAATTATCAAGAGATAGGTTTTTTAGATTAAAATAACATAATCACAATAAATTTTAAAAATCAAGAAACCATAGGCCTAGACAGTTATTGAGAACTCAAAGAACTAACTGAATTCTAGTAACCTAATGGGTGTGGAACCCACTAGTGAAATCCCACATATATTACTTCTTATTCTTGAGAGGACAGGTTGACATTTTCCTCTTGTTATAGCTTAAAGTATGATTATTTTTTTAGAATGAGGGTTTTGGGTAGGTTCTTTCTATATTTTTAGGCTTAGACAGTGTAAAAGATACATAGTTTAGGTATCAAACGACGTAGTTTAAGAGTCAAAATGCATAGGGTAAAACACAAGAATGACCCTTACTTAAAGGGTGACGAAGGTCCTTCACACTGGAACTCTTGGGTCGCTCTTTGAGCCGCCTCGTGTGACCTGAATTGTGGTTTCTAGCCCTGTCTAATAGCTATCTACTAAAATGGCCGTAACTTTTTTCTCTAATCTTGGACTTTAGCAAACTCGGAGGAATTCGAAAGAAGAACCAATATCTTTAATTTCCTAGTTCATGAGCCGCCTAATTTATTTTGTGCTAAAAGATATGACCGTTTGAAGTTGACCTAAAATCTCATTCATTCCAAATAACTATTGATCCTCAGTAGAGGTCAGACTTACAGTTTGTAGGTCCAACCATGGATCGTACAAGTGGGCCATGGGTGGGATAACATACCCCTAAATACTGGACCCCAATGATGAGACCTCACCAACTGACCGTGGACTACGAACATAGGTATCATCTCCTTGGACGTGAGGTATTACAGAAGATTAATGTTCCCAAGGGGGATGTAGTATAACACCTTAGATTCTAAAAAATAATATTGCAGTCTTCTGGAATCTGATGCCAGTACCAAAGGAACCACCGATTATCCGTAGGTTGACCATGAACCTTAAGTGTGAATCGTCGGTTGCAAGCTACAATGATTTAGAATGTGTAGTCCCATTAGTCTTTTATGGTTCACCAACATGATATGTCGTTCAATGTACGAATCCTAAGTAGGTGTTGTATGAGTCCTAGAGAAATTTTGAGGGTCAATGTTTGGACCTGCGGTTGGGATCTAAGGTCCATAAGTGTAACACTCAAGCAAATTTTGAGCTAAAACTTGAATAATCCTTCATTGTGAGTATGATTTTGCCAAGAAATTTTAAAAAAATTAAGGTATTAAGATTACTATATATAGCACCTTGAGTTCCAAAAAGAATGAAAGAAAATTCATTCAAGTCATTCTTAGGTTCTTGTAAGTTTTTGGGTCAACTTAAAATGACTATAAATTTTAGCATTGAATAAGTTAGATGACTTATAAGATATAAAAAATGAAAGATCTCTGTGTACTCTTTCCAGAGACAGCGTGTTTGCTAATTTTTGAGCTCGTATGAGCAAGATATGCCCTTTTAAAATTAGGTTGTTCATTTAAAGAAAGTTACCCCAAAATAGGAGGGATATTTTAATATTATCCTTGCACCCAGTTATTCTAAACACAAATTACACCCAAGTAAGGGTGTAAACTGATTAGAATTAGTTTCATTCATCCCCAAAATAATTTAGGATTTTCGAGAGAACATTCAAGAGGAGAAAAAGTTCAAAGATAAAGTTTTGTTCAAGAAATAAAAGATTTCACCAAGGCGCTAGTTCTTCAAAGTATGTAAGCTTCCTTAGTGTTGGGCTCGTTCACCAATAGTTATGTGGGCCATAGCATATAAAAATAAAGGAATTCAAGATTATTTCTATCGTTTTCAAGATTGTTCTTCAAGGTAAGTTTTTTCTCCAAGAATTCCATTCTTTTAAACACAAATTTTTCCATACAATTATGTATCACTAATGAAAATCATAATTCTTGTGCGTAGAGATTTCAAGAAACTTATTAAATATTCTCAAGAAATTTTTTCTTGATTGTTTACTTTCAAGATAGAGTATCAATGCTTCTAATAAATTTTTTATTCAAAATTCTTGAAGAAACTTATTCTTTCTGGTATATAAGGCTATATTAGTGTTGGAATATTTTGTCCTCACGTCTTACATTTTCAAATCACTAAAAGAGAAATATAGGATTATACCCCTAAATATGAGTATTCTTGAGATAAGTTGATTTAAGTTCTTGATTTTATGGTTATTTTAAAATTTCTATTTTTAATTATTGAGTTTCTATATTTTTATTGAGATCCTTATTAGATTTGTTCATGTCTATATTCCGTCATGACACCTATTTTAGAGCTTTAAATTTTTTTTTGATTTTATAGCTAACACATGAGTTCTTAAAATGAGTTTTTCAGAAAGTAAAGATGAGTTTTGAGAAACAGTTTTGAAACATGATTAGTTTGACAGTTGAGTATGCAATCAATGCTTAATGAACATATATTCTAGTTATGTCATCAATTTTTATATAGTATGGTGTCCAGATATATCATCAATGTTTATGTTGTATGACATCCTGAGTCATCAATGATCATATTAAAATATGATTTTAATATATTTTTGGGGAAGAGTTTTCAAGTATGAATTCGATAAGAATATAGGTTGGACTATGTTTTTCCAGAGGTATAAATTTTTACATTGATAAAAGAGAAACTGAGATTTATAAAAGAGTTTTGAGCAGTTTGACTACCATCTCTTTTAAGAGAGAGAGTTTTAAGTGATAATCTCAAAATACAGAAAGATCTATGTTTCTAAATATATGAGCTAGTTATATTTTGAGAGTGGTATTGAGCACCGATATTAGGGAGAGTTCTAACAACTCACAACCTCTATAAACCATGTAGCCTACGTGGGTAGAAAGGGTAATACTTTTTATAGGTTTCCTTAATAATTTTAGCATAGAGTAGTGGATCCACTTAGTTGAGAGGTTCTATACCCTAACAAAGTATAGGACAGTTCTGGAAGCACAGGTGAGACATTGTATCATCACATATATCATAGTGTTGGTTGTAAGTTAGAGAAAATTTTAGAAAGTTATATTGTATTTTATATATTCAAATTGAGTTATTATTGTATTCTTCAGTACATTGAGTTATTGTGTCTACTGGTAAAAGACTTCCATATATTGCATTTTTAAAGAATAATGCCCAAGTACCTCCTCAAACCATGCCCGAAATATCAGAGACACACTTTTACTATACTAAGATCTATTACCCCCTTGAACTTACTTTATTAATAATTTTTTAACCCCTTTTAACCTACATGGCACTATCTTGTTGGCCCAACGATGATCGACTTTTTTTTTCAAACTAGTGCCACGTAGGCCGAATAGGGGTAGAAAATTAATTATAAAATAAGTTCAAGGGGTAATAGACCTTAGTATAGTATTAGTGTGTCTTTGAGATTTAGGGCATAGGTTGAGGGGGTACTTGTGCACTTATGTTCATATAATTTATGCATTAGCAAGGTGTATGCTCTTTCGTAAACCTTATTAAGAGAAAAACTTTAAGAGGATGGTATTTTTAGAACTTGAGTAGTATTTCGTCCTAAAAGATAGTAGTAAGTACAAGATTATGAGCGGTAGTAGTGGACGTGCCCATAATTTGAGGAAAATATGTCGAGGCTTGATAAATTAAGCAAAAGAGATAGGGATGGGGAAGATTATGTGATTCCATTTATGCACTCAGTCAGTAATAAGCACTATGTTTCCCTTATGAGAAAAATAAAGAATTATAATGTTGTAGAGAGTTCTAGATACAAGAAAGAGGAACAGTTACTATTCATGATGAGATAGATTATATTTTCCTCAAGAATAGAGCTAATGTAAATATGTCATCATGTTAGAGAAGCCGAAATTCATGTGTTGAATAATTGAGCAGAGTATTCATGAGGTGGTAGACCCAATCGAGTCTTAAGAGTTTTGGAGGGGGAAACCTAATGGTAGTTAGAAGATGATAAAACTATTTGAGAAGTGAGTAAGTAGTACTTAAGTTGTGAAGTTGAATATGATGGTAATTTTTGAGTATAAAGACTAACATGCAAGGATTGAGTACTTGTCATATGGTTCTAGTGGATGAGTATTTCTTAATTTGCATCCAGTAGTTCTAAGTTGGTATAGTAAGCGACCAATTATATTTATATTAGGGTTTAGTAATAAACATTAAGATCTAATTTTAGATGAGTGCCTCATCAAAAGGATTGAAACATGAGGGTGATGATGTTTTCTTGCGATTTGATCTAGATGACATGTCATACAGTATGTGAAGAACTGACATGATTAGATGCAATAAATGTAAGTGGTACAACTGAGATACGCTAAACCTCTTGATAAGGGAAGTGAGGTGTGGCTAAGTGACAAAATTAAAAAGACCATTACAATTTTTTGTACCGACAAGGTATGTAATCAGAAGAGGTTTAAAAAACTACTTAGAAAGTAATCTTAATACCATTTTAGGGAGAGATCGGTAGTCATGAGATAAGCTTCACCAGAGTGTTAGTGTAAAAGAGGTTGAATATAAGTAAGAGATGTTGGAATAGGTCCATAGACATCAATTGTAACCATTAGACCAAAAACGGATATGATAAGATTAAAAATCAAGTCAAGTGTTGAGAATAAGATAGTAATGATTTCAAAAAGTCAAGGAAGATATAATTTTAGAGGTTTTTTTAGTAACACAATAATGTTCAAAAAAGAAGGTTAATGATCCTATCGTGTTAATGATTGTATGATAATTTTTTCAAAGGTTATAAATGAGGTGGAAGAAGAGAATGAACTTTTATTGTGAGAATTAGCTAAATGAGAGTAGGTAGTTGGTTTCTAATAGTAATGCATGCAAATTATAGTAGGTATGGCAGAGATCATAAGAGTAAGACCGTTCGATGCCCAGTCCAGGCATTATTTGTGGATGAATGCTCCCAACGGAGAGATAATGTAACACCCAGGAAAGTTTTTTTAAGAATCAAACCATCCTTTGTTGTGATTTGGATTTTACCAAGGAATATATAATTTCTTAAGTATTAATATCACTAGATATCGTACCTTGAGTTTCAAAAGAATTAAAGAAAATTCATTCAAGTCATTCTAGGTTTTTCTAGGTTTCGCTTAAACATACAATGATAATAACATTTAGCACTGGATGAGTTAGAAGACGTAGAATATAATAAATGAAAGATCTTTGAGTCAACTTTCGAACGTCAAAAAGTTTGCTACTTTTCGAGCTTGTATGAGGAAGATATGCTCTTTTGAAGTCAGGTTGTTCATTTAAAGAAATTTACCCCAAAAATTGAGGGATATTTTAGTCTTTTCCTTACCCCCACTTACTCTAAAAGTGAATTGCACCCAATTGAGGGTCTAAACTCTAAACTAACTAAAATTAGTTTCATTTAGAGAGAAGATTCAAGAGGACAAAAAGCATAAAGTTTCAAGCGTTCTTTCAAGAAATTTATGATTTATCTAAGCACCTAATTCTTTGAGGTACGTAAACTTCCATAGTGTTTGCATTATTCACCCACATGTCAATCATGATTTTTTTTACAAATGTGTCCATAAATATTGAAAAATTTAATTTCTTCATAAGTTCTATTGAAGTTTCCTTATAGATTAAGTTTTGATGTATATTCTATATCGCTCAACTTCAAACAACCATATCTCTTAGACTATAAAGAGTGTAGTGGGTCATTATCTATAAATATAAAGGTAATTAAATCTACTTTCCAATTCAATTAATTCGGCATTAAATCCTATTTCTGAGAAAACATTCATGATTACTTTAGTAACTTATACATTGTTGTTAGAAATAATCTAGCGGGAAAACATTGAAAAGGCTTCTTTTGGGTAGAATTTTCACCCTCTTGGGTAAAAGAGTATTTTCCTTGAATAAAATCCAACACGTTGAAATATTTCAAGTTGGTTTCCTTCCTTTCCGTGACTCTTATCGAATTGGTTGTGTTTTACTATGGGTACCCTATTGGGTATCTTATTAGCACCAAGGATGACTTACCCCATAGGTTTCTCAGTGATCCTAAATTAATTATCAATGCATTCCTAATTTCCATTAATATTATGTTCTTTCATTCCTCCCGTCCATTTTTCTTTGGTGTATATGTGCAATAGTTTGATGAATAAAACTATATGACAAAAATATTTCTGCAAAAGGAGATATGTGTTCTCCACCCCTATCACTCTAAATAAGTTCTATATTTAGATTCAATTGATTCTCCACTTCAATTTTATATTGCTTAAATGTATCAACTGCTTCATCCTTACTATAAGAAAATATATATAACAATATTAAGCGCAATCGTCAATAAAACTTATAAAATACTCTTTTCCCACAATGAGATGGTATTTTCATATCATATATATATATATGTATATATATATATATATATATATATATATATATATATATGTATATATGTATATATATATATATATATATATATATATATATATATATATATATATATATATATATATATATATATATATATATATATATATATATATATATATATATATATATGTATGTATGTATAAATAAGTCTTCAGGATTTGAATTCCTTGTAACAGACTTATAAGGTTGTTTAACAAACTTACATTTCCCATAAATTTTACATTTCGATTTATCACATTTGAAGTCATGTAATACTTATAAAGTAATCAATTTTCGCAAGACAAAGTAAATTACATGCCCCGAACACACATGACATATATCATTTGAGTCCAATAAGTAAATAGAAGAATAATTCTTTTTAATACCGTCAAGAACAATTACATTCAGTTTGAAGATACACTCAATGAGGTAGCCATTTCTTAAGAACATCACATTATTACTGATTAGTGATATGTCGCTAACTAGGACACACTTAAACCCGTTCTTAATGAGTAATACAACAGATGCTGAATTCTTCTTTATAGTATGAAAGTGGAGAACATTATTCAAAGTCAACACTTTCTCGGATATCATATGATGTTGTTGTGTATTTCTTCTCTGTTTCACATTTAGACATAAATATTCTAGGAGATCCAAGGTTCTCTTACGTAGAATAATTAAAGGTGTCTTGATAACCTAAAATGAATCCAACCATGATAGACTAGAATAGTTTGAAATTGTGATTTATGATCCCTTCATGTAGTTCGTGACTTGGTAAGACAAGACTATTTCATGGTGTCCTAGGATTGAGGATTTATACTCTCATATGGATATCTTGAACTAGCATAGTAAAATGCATTTCATGGTAGCTTGATTTGGTTATGCCAAAACCATTTCACTTATGCCAAAACCATTTCACGGTAGCTTTAACATTGAGGACATATACTCTTTTAATGGTAGCTTGGGATTGAGATTCATACTCCTCTAAGAATAGATTGACTTAGTAGTACTAATGGAAGCTTATTATTGACGATCATACTATCCTAAGAATATCTTCCATATCACCATGGAGTATAGGATCGGACATTTCTTAAATAGCTTTGAGTTACATGACAGTATGCCCTCCGTGGTAGTTTGAGTTAGAAGAATGTAAACATGTTAGTTAGATGATTATCTTGGTCCTTCCTTGTAGGGGTGTTATTCCGTAGTATCATTGAATTTATGTATTGTTCTCATTAATGTGTGATGTCTTTCCTTATACTAAGAAGAGAAGTAACTTAAGTGAACATAGGAAAATAGCCTAGCAGGACTAGTCCCTCGCTAGTGAACATTCATGATATCGTAAAGGAGTACTTAGTGTGGATAGTAGTATGTGATGCTATTCATACATTGCACAAGTATGACTTGAGGCTAGTTATGAAGAGTTGCTTTTCATAGTGTACTTTAGCTTGGGTTGTTTCTATAGTTTCCTTCCTAGGATTGTTTGACTATAGGTGGTAGTTCAATTGTCTACATGAAGCATGACGATAGTGAGACCAAATGAGGGTAAATATGACTAGGATGACTTCATGTTTATGCTTAGTGTGAGGGTAGTATGAGATGCCTTTCATGCAATTCACAAGTGGTTCTCAAGGTTACTTAGGATTATGGTACCTTTATGGTAGAAAAGCTTAGAGACTTAACCATGTACTTAGACTTTGATTAAGATGACAAAAAAGGGATACATGGTTTGGGTGGTATTATGGGATGCTATTCATGAATTGTTTTTGTATGCTTTTTAGGTTACTTTAGAATGGGTGTAGATGACTAAAAGTCAATAATTCTTTTATGATACTTATGTTGGAACTATTTTAAATATGATTATGATTTATCTCATATGCCCATTAACTATGGCATATGTTGACTTAAGATTATATGATGCTCATGTTTGAGATTATTCTATTACAATGTTATCTTATGTTTATTTCTTATGTTTACTAACCCTTTTGAGATGCTCTTTTGTTGTTTTTATAGATTTAACACTTGGTACATTTCTTAGTAACACATACTTCGCCTACATTCTAACCAAATGTAGGGATTCGGAGATTGAGTTCCTTTTGAGGATAGGTTTCTAAAAAGCAAGAAGAATTTAAGATTTGGTGAGTCCTCATAGCTTCAAGGAAAAAGCCATAATTTTATTTTATGTAATTTCTTCATGTTTTACACTTTTATATGAGATGTGTCCCAAGACTTTTATTCAAGAGTCTAATAGATGGTTTGAGACTAAGGTATAGTAATGACTGACGCTTGCTTTATGAAAAATGATTTCAATTGAATTTGTTTAAAAGAAATTTTAAATTTTACATTCTTTTATATTACTTATGTTATGATTATGGTAAGGGATTCTATGATACCCTTTAAGGATCAAGTACACCATGTTACACCTACAATATACCCTTGGGTCGTGACATTGGCATAAAGATCTTTCGTGTTCATAGTGAGGTTCGACAAGTTATCATTTCTTAGACAGAACTGAGAATCAAATGCAAGAAATATAAGAGGAAATATCAAGTTATCAATACTTCAACAATATAATTGTAGACTAAATAAAATAAACTATAATTCAATTTCCAAGTCCCGAGCAGGTGCAAAAAAAACTTGTTGCTACCCAATATACACACAACTGTACGTGGTCACTCAATTAATATAGTTTCTTGAAGAAACAAGTTTTCATTTCACACGTAGTTATTATATACTTATATTCAATACTAGATTCCTCAATAAAAAAGTAACCATTTAAAAGAGTTTGATGATTATTAACTACTATTATGAATTGAGTAGTAATTGAAAGAACATAATTGTGAATAACTTTTTAGTGATGATTCAAGCAAGTAAAAGACAATTCCGAATCTAATTACGGTTATCAAGTTAGTTGTTTACATGTATATTGTATGAGTCAGGTCTCTTGACCTTTAGTTGCCTACTCAAAATAGTTGTTCTAACTACATCATTGAGTGGGGATAGACATGTCTAACGAGAGAGTATTTATACTTCATGTTAATTTGTTCATCCGAGTGTCATTCCTTAAAACACATCAACTCAATGAATGATCAAGCTTTCTATATTCTTTGGTCTATCTACCTTATCCTTTCTCGAATTAAGGAATAGACAATAGAATTATTTCTATGGTGATCAAGCATGAAAGACTAACACAAGAAAATAAAAGTAACATATGATGGTAACCAAAATTAGTTCATAATCCTTAAATATTCAAGGTTCAATCCGTAGCTACAACCCAAAAACAAGGATGTTTACCCACTCACGATATGTGGCAACCGCAAAAGATAATTGTTCATGCGATTTCTAAAAATAAAATAGAGTTATATAACTTGAATTCTGTCTCGCGCACACCAAAAATTAGTTGAACCCCATAAACACAACCTAGGGTCATATTTATAGAGTTTAGGAAATGTATTATTTAATTAAGACCAATAAGGAATCCTTATTAAAGCCAACTTCCATCAAAATGTCCACCAGACCTTAGGGCATCATACCCAAATCACACCTCCCATGTTGGTGCGACGCGCTGCCAGTGTGGAAAAATAGAGCCTTACTCAAAATCTAATGCATCACACCTTCGTTGCGCCAGTGATGCTAGGGCATCGCGCCAGCTATTATTCATTATGTCATTTCATCGTATTGAACTCCCTTTTGTCGATTGCATCAATCACTTCTCTTAGTAACCATGCAAAATCATCAATCATGTAAATTAGTATAAAAAAAATTGCAATTCTACGTCAAACGCGCTAGTTATATTAGCGGATGTGCTTGACTTACGTTAAAAGTTGGGTAATCTGTAGTAATTGGGCATATAATATGCCCAAGATTATTATTCCTTAACGTTATCTCGAAACATAAGGAAGAAGAAGCTAGGGTTCACTTTAAGATTCAAATTCATCATAACTCTTACGACTTTATCACTAAGGTAAGTTAGTGTTCACCAATGCAGTCCTTTCCTCCGTCGGGTTCCAAAGATCTTCCAATTTAATAAAGTTCAATTCACAATTCAGAGTTAGGTTTTTATTCAATATACGTGGGTTCTTCTCAATTATAATTTAATTGGATTTTTCTCATATTATATTTATGTATTAAAGTAATTACATGTTTTCAAGTTAAATTGAGATAAATATGTATGATCCATGATTTTTACTATGGATATATGTTGAAGGTTATGACAATGAACTACTAACTAAAGATTCATAAAGATATGCTTGCATTTATGAAATTGATGTAAATCCCTTGAGGGTGATTTTAGATAAAGGTGTCAATGAGAATGTGAATGTTTTTCTCACATGCTACTATAATCATGATTTTTAACGGTTTTATCACATAATAATTCATAAAGTGAAAAGATTTTCTCACCTAAGGTGAGTAAAGATTTAAAGAGCTATTCTAGTTGAATGTAGTTTTAATTTATAGCTTAATTGTGTCTTTCCATGTAAAATGAAATAATATGACTAATTTTGTGAGATTTTACATAACACCACATAGATATTGAGATGGAGGCACCCCTGTTGGTAGAAATTTTTTCTCTAGTAGTAATTTCCTTGTCCGCAACTATGTCTCCATGTAAGATGTTTAATCTAGAGGATCCATGTAATCTAGAAGTTTATGGTAATTACCTCGGAAAGTAGGACATCTCTTTTCAATGCAGAATAGACACATGATGCCATGCATAGCTCAGATGGTTTGTGTTGTTCAATGATAAGCATTCCAGAATAATAAACTAAATTACTTTGAAAGTATATCACAAAGTGTTTTAAATATGTTTAGCTTGATTTGACCATGGTTATTATCTGTGTTTTCTCAATTCTTATATTATGCTCTAGCTTGGTCATTGCATGTCATGTGAAGTCCTTTTAGCATGATTTTATATCATTTATGCATTGATATCATACTTAGTATATTCCATTTATTAATACATATTTGTTCCTATATTGTTTCACTAATGTAGTGTCTGACACTCTTACATTGCAAACTTTTGGCTAGTTGGTCTCTCTCATAGAATTCAAAGAATGGTGAATCCTCATGTTTCAAGAACTGAGACACGTGTATAATTTTCTTCATTTCAATTTTTTCACATTGGTTGTGGTGTATGGGTTATGTCCCAAACATTTGTTTTGATGTATCAGATGAATTATTTAAACTATGTTAGACTTCTGCTTTGTCTAACTCTCTTATGATATAAAAACACTCTTTTGAACTGTATTTATTTGTATTACCTAGTATGATGTATGCTAAGTTGTATGTGTAGAACCTTTCAGGGTTCTACCTATCATGTTATTCCTAGGGTATACTTTGAGTCATTAAAACCTAGAAATATAATTATTTATACAAGGTCCAAGTGGACAAACTACCACCTAATGAGTCCTGAAATCGGACTCATTAATGGATATATTTTAATAGAAATATTGTTCTAAAATGCATATTTATCTCAATATTTGATGATAACTCTCAAATTTCAGGTATTTGAAGTTTGAAGGATAGAATGGACACTACGTAGTAAAAAACAACACAAAAGGGCTTTAAAAAACGAAGAAATGAATGTCTAAGGATTGACGAGTCTAATTCAAAAGTCGTCAAAGGGTATTACTACTCCTTTTATTCAAGTGTGTTGATACCTAAAGGAAAGGATCAAATTTGTTGTGAAAAGGAGAAGTTAGCGCATTGACGAATAGTTCCGCGAAGCAGTACTATGTCACCCAATGACCCAAAGCATGATGATGTTGAAGGTGGTGCAAGACGGCAGTGAACTACACAAAAGGGAAACTCGCCTAGATGGTTTCCAACGAATGAAGTCAAATGATCAGCTGCAACACCGATCGGACAAAACTATAAATACTAGTTAGCGTTGTAGTTTACAGTGCCGAACAATATTATAATTTTTGTATAGAATATTAATTTTTCTTATTTTTGTGCTTTGTTTTACAGAGTTTTTGAAGACTTGAATATCCAAAGGTTTCATCTCCAATATTTGGACATTGGTCTCTTAGATTCTTCATTTTTGGCGTGTATCAAGACTTAAATCTTCATAATCGGTTGAATTTGATCTCAATTTGGTATAAATTTCTATCTCTTATACATGTGTGGTTAAAACCCCCAATTCTTGGGGTGTGATATTGTGAATACAAGTTATAGTAATTCTTGTATCTTGCTTGTTGTTAGTTTATTTATATTTTAAATGTGATTTCGTCTACTAGTTGTGGTTAAATCTAATGAGTTGTAGTTTCAAATATAATATCATCTGTGTTTTCCGGCTTGAGAGAAAGAGAGGTCGTGGCCGGGTTGAGTGGGTAAACATGAGGTTCAGCTCGAGAGAGTGGACTTAGTATCATTCCCACACACTCAGCTCGAGAGAGTGAGTGGGTTAAGGTAGAGGTTGTTCTTCATGTAGTAAGTGGGTCTCTTAGAGGATCACATTTGAAAGGGGGTAAGTTTCTCAAAAGAGAGAGCTTATCCCCCTTAAAATCTAGTCTAGTCACAAATATTCTATGAATTCTCTATCAAAAACATGTACCCAATAATTTAGTCTAGCCCGTAAACCTACTCGCATCCCAAGAATCCCCGTATCATTATTTAGAACTCTTTGTTTATTTTTTTGTTTTTACTTACAAGTGAAAAACTCCCATTGATAATTGATGCTTCTGTCACCGCTAATAATTTACAATATTTTTAACTGATAATGTTTGTGACGTCGACTAACTAGAACTAAATTTTAATTTTCTATTAATTCTCACAACCACTCCCTTGAGACACGACCCCGACCCTTGATTGGGTTACTATAATATTGTACGATGGTAGACACTTGTATTGTATGTTGCGTGTAGATTACACAAAAATAAAAATGGCGCCGCTGCCAGGGAGTGTAGTTACGTAAAATATTTTTTATTAGTAGAAGTTTTTGTTCTTTTTAGTTGTAGTTTTACTGAACTTATTTGTAGTTTTGTTTTACTTGTTTGAGTATCAAAGCAGGGAAATAAGGATGGATAATCATTATGGGTACCACACAGATCATCCCCTTGTGAAACTATTGAACCTCAGGGACAATGTCCTCGCATTTAAACAAGTAGGGGATGAGACGATTCAAGAAATGTGGCTGAAGTTTCAAGTAGCGTCGCAGACATGCCCCACTCATGGGATGACTAACAAGGCGCTACAAGAGAGATTCTATTGGGGTCTTGGACCTGAAAAAAAATTAATGTTGATATACTTTTTCACGAGTGGTATCCTAAACCATCCCTATAAAGTCGTAGCCGAACTCCTAAATGAAATGATTAAGACCAACAAGGAGACCATGAAGAAAAAAGAGTGGGATGCACGACTAGATCAATTGGATTGTTTATCCAAAAGAGTCATGGAGTTTGAAGTACAAACTTCAGAGAAAGGTGAACACTTCTCCCTTCGAGAGTATATGAAGGGCAGGAAGAAGGAGGGAGTACAAGAGGAAGAGTTCCTATCACTCATTCAAAAAAATCGATGAAAAAAAGATATAACCTAAAGTAATAACAAGAAATATGTCACCATGACAGCGAAAGAGCTTCTTAACCAGGATTATTTTCTAGCACCTTCTCTATCTTTCTTTAATTCGTCCTTTGGATAGTTTGTTCTTTACATTTGAGGACAATTGTTTTTTATTTTTGGTTAAGTGAGACCTAATTTATGTACTTATTAATGCTTGAGTTTTGTGTTTATATTAGGGTTGTTCTATCTATCATGATGTTTTATATGCTTTTGTGGATGTTTGAGCTTATGTCTCTCCTTTTTATTTTAATTACAAAATTTATTTTTACCCTTCCGAAAAATTTATATTTTTTCAAAATTTTCACTCACTCCTTGCTTGCGGTTACATGTTGTTGTTCCTTAAGAAATTTGAGTCTCGATTTCAATCAATATTGATGACTTAAATAGTACTTTGAATCAAACAAAAATGAACTTACATCTTTGATGAGGCCAAATGATGTTGCGTAGAAAATATGGGACTCTTTGAATCTCATTATAATTAGCCATTTATCAAATTGAATTTCTTGAGATAACCGTCACACACTAGCCAAAGCGTGGATTCTTGTTTGACTTAAGTATCGATTCCTTGTGTGATAACCTTACCTTGAACCATGAATGACAACACCTAGAATTTTCCCCGGTTGTCCAGTCGATTAAGTAAGGCTTTCTCTTGATATGATCTAAGGAAATTTTGTAGAGTGTGAGCCAACTTGACATATACCTCTTTTGTAACCTCCTTTTTCTTCTCAACATCCAAAATAGCTAAGATCTTCATGGGGGACAAGACAAGGGACTGAATGCTCAATGACTCCCTAACTAGCCTCCATACGAGCAACACCAATGGAAGTGGCATGCTCTATTGGAGGCACTCTAAATTCCCTCAGTAGTTCTCTCATCGAGGTCATGTCAACCTGAACTCTCTCAAATAGGCCCACAAGCCATGGATATTAAAATTTTTAAAAATAAATTGTCAAGAAAAAGAAGAAGAAGTTAGACGGTGTATTATTAAAAAGTAACAGTATCAGATACAACTCCTAAAAGGATGCACCTATTAGGGGTGGAAAATTTAAAAAACTCTATATGTTGAGTAGTATAACTTAGAAATTCAAATATCTAAGATAATTCTTAATATCTTATTTATAGAAGTTCATAATATCTATATTTGCAAATAAATTTAAACTATTTTTTCACTATTTTATGATATTACAATGAATTGTCGATCGAAAAGTTTACCATCATTATCTAGATGTCTTAGAAGTAATTTTGTTTAAAAGATGAAAACATTGCTTGTTTGTTACAAGTGGATCATAATTTGAAATTAAATATTCAACAATTTTATTATTCTATCACAAATTAGATAATTTGAGGTCAATATGTATATTGGTGAAAAGAAAATTTGACCACGATATAATTTTCATTTTGAGATGGATTACAACTACAACAAATTTATAACATAACCAAAAAGACAATGTTCTTTTTTGGAATATTAGTAATTCCTATTGTTGAAGTGAAATGCAACATAGAGTGATATAGTATGATCTAAAATAGTCAAAATTTTAGCATAAAACTTACAAGTATAATTTAAAATATTCAAGGTTATGCTATAGTCTAGTCAGCAGTGCAGTTCATCTCAAGTTTGCAAATTTATGTAAAAGAAAATATATTTTTGATATGATAAAAGAAAAATCAGTCATAGTATAAGTGGTGGGTTTTGAGCAATATTTTTTGGTCAAACTAATATTATTTTATGATGAAAAATTACTTATTTGTTATTAACTTACTTCCTTAATTTACATTTAATTTGGGGAAATTGGATGGTAAATGAAATTGGGGCATAAATAATTAGGCTCATTCTTGAACTTCAATGTGTGCACACATGTCACTGATTTTGAGCCGGTCAAAATTAAATATTTTGTGCACACCTGCCACTAAGATTCATTGGAAGTAAATATTTAATGCATACTAAGTTTCATTAGATCTAACCCAACGATTAACCCTCTTTTTTGTAGATAGATCTTCTTGGACTTTGGATTTTTCTTGAGCCTCAAAAAGTAAGCTCTTTTTTAGAATGCAAATTGTCTTCTCTTTTTTCTTCTGCTTTTTTTTCTTCAATTTCCAGTGTTATACTAAAAATTGTGTTGTTTTTGTTCTATTTTTGCAGAATGAAGAGATTGAAATCCAATGTAGTTGATACACCACCATTTAAGAGGCCAATATGTTCTTCCAATGAAGAATCGTAAGTTCATGCCTTCAAATAACTTTATTCTGTGTGTGGTAATTTTTATATACATGTTTGTTCCCAACTCTTTTGATTTTAAAAAATCAAGCATTGGATTAAAGTGGATTAGAATATTATTAATCTGCTACTTATGTTTAAGAACATTACAAGTTGACCTAATATATCAAGTGCCCGCATAAATATTATTTTATTTAGATACTCGAATTATAATGTGTTCAAATTATATTGAGAACATGAACAAATGAAAAATGTTTTATTACATACTTTGACTTTGAGTTTTAGAAACAGTTTGCATACAAGTATCAATAACAAAGATTTTTTAAACTCTTAAAATATGTTACCTCCTTTAATTATACAGATTGACCTTCATACGACTTAAAACCTCAAGCATGTTCCAATAGGTATCTGTATGACTACTTAAATGAGATAATTTATTTTATGTAGTTAACTTATGTAGCTAGAAATGTTTGGAAATGCAACAATGTATTTAAAAATAAATTAGAACATATAAGCATGTGTTTCAATGCTCAGTAGGAATGTATGGTATATCAAGTGTCTACATATATTCTCATGACAAAATTAATGTTAAGTCTTCCATTGTTGTATGTGTCTAAAGTGTAGTTACTTTAGATTTAGTTAGGTGTGAAGATATATTACCCGTGTTACTAGAATTTGAGCTATAATCTTTTACAATTTCGCTTAGTTTACTTAATGTTAGACCACATCAGACATTTTTCAGCAATATATTTAACTGGCTACTTATGTCTATGGTTCTGATATTTTTATTTTTTCTATCTCTTTAAAGAATAAGGTATGTTAGCAGCATAGATCCAGATGCTACTCTGTCTTTTATAAGGGAGATTAAGGACACATTTGTAGACAAAGAGGGAAAGTATGAAATGTTAGTTGATGTTATGAAAGACTTTAAGGCTGGAAGGTTTGGAACTAAAATTTACCTATGGTCATGATCTTTATTAAAACATATTCTAATCTTATATGGAATATGTCTTTAAATATTCCTTACAGAACTAACCATGTTGGTGTCATAGAAAGAGTGAGAGAATTGTTTAAAGGATATCCTAGTTTGATCCTTGGATTTAATGCTTACTTGCCCAATGGATATGAAATAATGCTCAGTGATGAAGAAAAGGCTTCTTTGAAGAACGCAACTAACTATGAAGAAGAACGCAATTTTGTGGAAAATATAAAGGTTACATGTTTGCTATGTTATGATTTTACTAATAAGAGTAGGACTTATTCTTATTTTAATACATTAGTCCTAATTTGATTTTTAACTTCTTGCCGAAGTGTTTTGGAAATGACAATGAGTAAAAATTATTCACAGATGTTATGATGATGTATAAGAAAGAGAGAAAAGACCTCAACGAAGTATATCATGATGTGATAATTTTTTTTTAAAAAAAATTGGATACATAGACATCATAGACAATTTTTATGTTCTTATTTCTTACTATTTAAATAAATGTGTAGGCTGCGGTACTTTTCAATGACCATCATGACTTGCTAGATGAGTTCTCTGAATTCTTGAAAGATTTAGTTAGTCCCAATCCATTATCAAGTTTACTCCTTGTATTAGATCCCCTCTTGCCCTGTGGCTATGATATAACCCTTAATGATGAAGTCAAGCTTCTGAAGAAATCAATTCACTTCGAACAAGTATTCAACTTTGCGAACAAAATAAAGGTTACATTTCGATTACCTTATTATTTTACTAATTAAAGTCTTCATTTTTCTTCTTCAAAACACTTTTGTAATACCTTATTAACTTGTACCGACTTGCAGAAACATTTAGTAAATAACCATGTGTACAAATCCTTCTTAGATATTACGAACAAGTGTAGGAAGGAGCGCAAGGATGTCAAAGATGTGTACCATGAGGTGACCATTTATTTTTATAATTTTAATTACATAGATATTATCGACAATCTTTATATTCTTGTTCATTACTACATTATTCTTATATTTGTAGGTTTCCGTACTTCTCAGTGATCGTCCAAATTTGCTTGATGAGTTCTTTGGATTCTTGCCAGATTCAGTTACTACTAATATAATGTCTAATTTGGACGGCAATAAAAATTTATGAAGTGACATACATGACTCTTGTTGTGCTATTTGGGTCAAATTTACAGTTAAAATGTGGATTTAATAGAATTATATAATTTACATTCTTTAATTTAGAACTTAGATTGTTGTACTTTAGTATTCATCAATTGTATTAATTAGTCCTACATCGTTTAATTGATATTCAACTTTTACTATATGTGAGGTTTATTTTTTTAATTTGTATCATTTTGGTAAATAATTTATTAGAAATAAAAAATATCTGTATTACTTGGGTGTAAGGGCTCTAACATTATCAAGTTGTTGGAAATAGATACACTCATTCATGGGTTGAGTAGTAACTCTTTTCTTTCATGAAGTAAGTTACAACTCCACTAAATAGTAAAAGAAGTAGAATTATGTATTCTTGAATTGATTGGAGTTATTGGATAATGGGTGATGTAACTCTTGAATGAATAAGAGTGACAAGGCTTATTATTTTCTTATAAAAAGGAAGGGACTTGTTTCATCCAAATAACATAAACAACACAAGAAAAGAGTTCTCAAGATAAAGAGTGTATTGTTGACAAAAACAATACAAGACTCCATAGTAATCTTATAAGAAAGATCTTACGCAATTGGTGGTGATAACACCTCGATCCTATAACTAGAAGGTATGCATAATTCCGCATAAATCTCCGAGTTTAAATCCTTCCGTCTACAACCTAATGATCTTGAGGAGCGTGTTACTTTAGATGTGTAAAACTTGTTAACTTGAAACTTAACTAGAAAATATATATAAATTAGTTTTTGTTTGTTTAAAATCAATGAAAATAACTTCCTAATTTCTTGTCAGATTGGATTCTCTATAATAATAAGTATGTATAGTAATTGAATAAATATTTCAACATTTTAATATTCAACACAATTTTATAGTCATGTTGCTTACTACATAAACTATTTCTATGGATGATGTTGTTGGGAAAAATATGATCACAGAATTAAATATTTTTCCTTCAAAGGTAAATTATACTAATTACAAATTTATTAATCTACTCAGAATATTATAAAAATAACTAACTTCACTTCGCAAAATTCTCATTATTATATTACATAGAGTGATATAGTACATAATATTGATGAGAAGAGTTCTGAAACATGTGATAGTTCTTTGCAATTGAGAAGAATTAGATCGACTTCAACTTTATTACAGAATTGGTAGCAAAAACACACAAGCCTCCTTTTTTCACCATGCTCTACCATGAAAATAAAATTATTAAACATGAAAAAGCCACAGGAAGAAACTATTTATATGTTGTGAAATGTTAGTTTGTCTCATAATTGTCCTCTAACATTACCTACAGTAATGTAAGAATGTCTAATTTTTAGTCGCGAATATTGAGGAGTATAATTTCGAAACTCAAATATCTTGTATCGTCTTATTTTTTGTCAATATTACTCCATTACATCTTAAATTAGAAAATCAACTAACTCCTGATTTATTTTGAAGTCATATTGTTTCAAAATTAAATAAAAATTACTCATGTGCTAAATTTAGTTTTTTCATATGAGATGCATTTTTTTCAATATTTAAATTATAACAAAAAATAATACAAACAAAAATATTGCAACTTCTTCAGTATCTTGCTTTAATATAGTGTGAGCTACAATATCTAAGAGTCCTCTAAAATTATTATTCTAAAAAAACTTAAATGGTGTGTGATGAATGTGATTGTAACTTGATTAAACCTAACTAAGACTGAACAATAGAAAAAGGGAGAACCGCAGAGGGGTTCATGGTCCCCGTGAACAGGAAAAGGAGCCCTCCACGAGTCATGGGACACCACACGGGCCAACATGTGACCCGTAAAAATACCCCAAAACCCCCCAAGGCACTATGAAGACCCATGATAGCATTCAACGATGCTTCACATGTTCCATGAAGTAGACCTTGAATAGGGTAGTTCAGCCTGTAAGTATTAAGTAAACCTCAAATGGTCAAATCTATATACCCAAAATGAATAAGTAGAGACTTGTTGGCCAAGGCCATAACCATGACTCAATTGACGGACTGTGGTCTTATTGAAGGTTTGTGAGCCCCATAATGAAGTCCCTTAATCATTTTTAAATCACTGTAATATTTGTCTTTTGTGGTATGCATTGGGATGTTAAACCACATCATTTGATACTTATGTTACGTCGTTTTACTCAATACAAGCCTTACAATCTAATAAGAACCTATTCAAAACCCTCATTCTCAAAACAATCATCAAAATTAGAACAAAAAGAAGTGTAAGAGTCACTGGTTTCTTCCCAGAACAAGCAGGGGTGTTCATCGAAGTTCAGCCCCAAAATCCCAAGGATTTCTCCATATATTTCGTCAGCAAGTACATGGGATTTTACTAGTGGATTCCTTTTATCCATTAGGCCCATAGAATTCAAATAGTTTTCCAAATTCTCAAATATGGTTCTGACCTAAGGTTTCTAGATTCTAAAGACTTATTGTGATTATTTTTCATTTCATCTATAGCGTGTCTCTTGACAATTTAGTGTAATTCTATGCATAGCACATAGAACCCTATGTTCTTTAAATTTCTCCTAATTCAAGAATGATGTATATTCTTAAGTAAACATATACTATGCGAAAGCTTAAAACAATGGATATCGGCAATGGGGATAACCCATTTAGTGTGCATATTCAAAACATAATAAGAGTTTAGTGATCACTAAAAACGTACTTAACAACTTGAGCTGAATCTACTACTATGTCTAAAAACCCCTATTGAATTGAGTTGCTGGAACATGCCCCAGCTAAGTCTAACAAAACTGAAAATTGGAATTAAAGACTAAAATATAAAGTATTTATATTTTTACCAAAGTTTGAGGACTCACTAGTAAAGCTGTTGAAATCAAATCGAGAATTGATCTAAATGTTATGTGGATGCTGAGTGTGTGAACCTACATAATGAAATGATGTCGCGCAAAGTACTCATCAGTACTTGGAATGTACTGAGCATGCAAGGTATAGATATGCTAGGTTGAAAAAATATATAAGTTGAACAATGATAACTGAGCAATGATATAATCTGAACACAGATCTGGGTAAGTACTAAAGTATAATGCACTCTAAACTAGATGTAGTAACAAAGTACTAATCATGAAGGTACCATGTTGAACTGTATATTTATGTAAATGCTCAAAACCTAGTCAATGCAATAATGTCAACTTAATGTTGTAACAAAGTACTAATCATGAAGGTAACATGTTAACCTGTATATTGATGTAAATGTTCAAACCTAGTCAATGCACTAAGAGTCTTACTATGTAAGCTATTATTAGCCGACATAAACCATATCAACTAAATGTGGATTCCAATGTGTAAGCCCCACTAATATGGCCCAGTATAAATTTCGAAGGATATATAGGCATGATTTTCAATTGTAAACACCCCATCAAGAGGAATCAATATAGCTTTCCATATGTATAAATGCATGAATGTTGTGTGATCACTAAAACTGATGCCTAACATAAGGGACTTCTGAACCTATATAGGCATGTATTTATGGGATATTGAGGGTAGAATGAACCCTAGTCCACCTCGGTGCTAATTCTACTCCCAACTAAATATTTTATGAAGCTAAAATGCACTAAATGCTGAATAGCTAAAAAATAGTGACATGCTGACTAAGAATGCCATATTTAGTTATAGAGAATATGGCATTCCAAATTTGGAGTATGCTTTTCTGTCTGATTAGTCTAGGAAGCATAATTCATGAACTAGGATAAACTAACACAAGTTACGGTTCAGAGTACTATGTATGGAGTTATACGAAATCATTAAGAGATAAGGTTTTTAGATTAAAATAACCATAATTACAATAAATTTTAAAAATCAAGAAACCATAGGCCTAGACAGTTATTGAGAATGTGAAGAACTAACTGATATCTAGTAACCTAATGGGTGTGGAACCCACTAGTGAAATCCCACATATACTTCTTCTTATTCTTGAGAGGACAGGTTGACATTTTCCTTTTCTTTTCGCTTAAAGTATTTTTTTTTTTTTGAGAATTAGGGTTTTGGGTAGGTTATTACTATATTTTTAGGCTTCGACAGTGTAAAAGATACATAGTTCAGGCATTAAACGACGCAGTTTAAGAGTCCAAATGCATAGGGGAAAACACCAGAATGACCCTTACTTAAAGGGTGACAAAAGTCCTTCACACAGGGACTCTTGGGCCGTCTTTTGAGCCACTGCCTGTGAACTGAGTTATGGTTTCTAGCCTTGTCTAATAGGGATCTACTAAGATGTTCGTAACTTTTTTCTCTAATCTTGGACTTTAGCAAACTCAGAGGAATTGGAAAGAAGAACCAATATCTTTAATTTCCTAGTTCATGAGCCACCTAATTCATTTTGGGCTAAAAGATATGACCGTTTGAAGTTGACCTAAAATCTTATTCATTCCAAATAACTATCGATCCTTTGTAGAGGTCAGACCTACAGTTTGTAGATCCAACCATGGATCGTACTAGTGGGACATGGGTGGGATAACAAACCCCTAAATCCTGGACCCCAATAATGAGACCTCACCAACTGACCGTGGACCACGAACGTAGATATCATCTCCTTGGACATGAGGTATTACAGAAGATTAATGTTCCCAAGGGGGATGTAGTATACCACCTTAGATTCGAAAAAATAATAATGTAGTCTTCTGGAATCTGGTGCCAGTACCAATGGAACCACCGATTATCCGTAGGTTGACAATGAACCTTAAGTGTGAATCGTTGGTTTCAAGCTAAAATGATTTAGAATGTGTAGTCCCATTAGTCTTTTATGGTTCACCAACTTGATATGTTGTTCAATGTACGAATCCTAAGTAGGTGTTGCATGAGTCCTAGAGAAATTTTGAGGGTCAATGTTTGGACCTGCGGTGGGGATCTAAGGTCCATAAGTGTAACACTCAAGCAAATTTTGAGCTAGAACTTGAATAATCCTTCATTGTGAGTATGTTTTTGCCAAGAAATTTTTTTTAAAAAAAGTATTAAGATTACTATATATAGCACCTTGAGTTCCAAAAAGAATCAATGAAAATTCATTCAAGTCATTCTTAGGTTCTTGTAAGTTTTTGGGTCAACTTAAAATGACTATAAATTTTAGCATAGAATAAGTTAGATGACCCATAAGATATAAAAAATAAAAGAGCTCTGTGTCCTCTTTCGAGAGACAGCGTGTTTGCTAATTTTTGAGCTCGTATGAGTAAGATTTGCCCTTTTTTAAATTAGGTTGTTCATTTAAGGAAAGTTACCCGAAATAGGAGGCATTTTTTATTATTTTCCTTGCCCCCACTTATTCAAAACACAAATTACACCCAGTGTAAACTGATTAGAATTAGTTTCATTCATCCCCAAAATAATTTAAGAATTTCGAGAGAACATTCAAGAGGAGAAAAAGTTCAATTGATCATGTTTTGTTCAAGAAATTAATCATTTCGCCAAGGCGCTAGTTCTTCAAGGTATGTAAGCTTGCTTAGTGTTGAGTTCGTTCACCAACATGTCAATCATATGTTTCTTTTGCCAATTTATATATAAATACTAAGCATTTTAATTTCTTGATTCGTTCTTGATAAGTGTTCTTGTAGTGTCTTTATAAATTAAGTTTTGAGGTAAGATTCTAGTTATGTCAACTTCAAAAAAAACATCTCTAAAAGTATAAATAGTTACGTGGGACATAGCATATAAAAACAAAGGAATTCAAGATTATTTCGATCTTTTTCATGATTGTTCTTCAAGGTAAGTTTTTTCCCCAAGAATTCCATTCTTTTCAACACAAATTTTTCCATACAATTATGTATCACTAATGAAAATCATAATTCTTGTGCATAGAGATTTCAAGAAACTTATTAAATATTCTCAAGAAATGTTTTCTTGATTGTTTACTTTCAAGCTAGAGTATCAATGCTTCTAATAAAGTTTTTCTTCAAAATTCTTCAAGAACCTTATTCTTTCTGGTATATTAGGCTATATAAGTGTTGGAATATTTTGTCCTCACGTCTTACATTTTCAAATTACTAAAAAAGAAATATAGGATTATACCCCTAAATTTGAGTTTTTCGAGATAAGTTGATTTAAGTTCTTGATTTTATGGTTATTTTAAAAATTCTATTTTTAATTATTGAGTTTCTATATTTTTATTAAGATCCTTATTAGATTTGTTCATGTCTATAATCCAGCATGAAACCTATTTTGAGTTGTAAATTTTTTATTAGATTTTAAAGCCAACACATGAGTACTTAAACAGAGTTTGTAAGAAAGTAAAGATGAGTTTTGAGAAACAGTTTTGAAACATGATTAGTTTGACAGCTGAGTATGCAATCAATGCTTAATGAACATATATTCTAGTTATGTCATCAATTTTTATGTAGTATGGTGTCCAGATATATCATCAATGTTTATGTTGTATGACATCCTGAGTCATCAATGATCATATTAAAATATGATTTTGATATACTTTTGGGGAAGAGTTTTCAAGTATGAATTCGGTAAGAGTATAGGGAGGACTATCTATTTCAAGAGGTATCAATTTTTACATTGATAAAAGACAAACTGAGATTTATAAAAGAGTTTTGAGCAGTTTGAGTAACATCTCTTTTAAGAGAGAGAGTTTTGAGTGATAATCTCAAAATACAGAAAGAGTTATGTTTTTAAATATAAGAGCTAGTTATATTTTGTGAATGGTATTGAGAACCGATATTAGGGAGAGTTGTAACAACTCACAACCTCTGTAAACCATGTAGCTTACGTGGGTAGAAAGGGTAATACTTTTTATATGATTCCTTAATACTTTTAGCATAGAGTAGTGGATCCACTTAGTTGAGAGATTCTATACCCTCAGAAAGTATAGGACAGTTCTGGAAGCGTGGGTGAGACATTGTATCATCACATATATCATAGTGTTGGTCGTAAGTTAGAGAAATTTTAGAAAGTTATATTGTATTTTTTATATTCAAATTGAGTTATTATTGTATTCTTCAGTACATTGAGTTATTGTCTCTACTGTTAAAAGACTTCCATATATTGCATTTTTTAAAGAATAATTCCCAAGTACCTCCTCAATCTATGCCTGAAATCTCAGAGACACACTTATACTATACTAAGGTCTATTACCCCCTTGAACTTACCGTATTAATAATTTTTTACCCCCTTTTAACCTACATTGCACTATCTTGTGGACCAAACGATGGTCGACTTTTTTTTAAACTAGTGTCACGTAGGCCGAAAAGAGGTAGAAAATTAATTATAAAATAAGTTTAGGGGGTAATAGGACTTTAGTATAGTATAAGTGTGTCTCTGGAATTTTGGGCATAGGTTGAGGGTGTACTTGTGCAATTATGTTCATATTATTTATGTGTTAGCTAGGTGTATACTCTTCCATAAAACTTATTAAGAGAAGAACTTTAAGAGGATGGTATTTTTAGAACATGAATAGTATTTCATCCTGAAAGATAGTATTAAGTACAAGATTATGAGCGTTAGTACTGGAAGTGCCCAGAATTTGAGGAAAATATGTCGAGGTTCGATAATTTAAGGAAAAGAGATAGGGATGGGGAAGATTATGTGATTGCATTCATGCACTCAGTCAGTAATAAGCAGTAAGTTTCCCTTATGAGAAAAATAAGGAATTATAATGTTGTAGAGAGTTCTAGATAGAAGAAAGAGGAACAATTACTATTCATGATGAGATAGATTATATTTTTCTCAAGAATAGAGTTGATGTGATATGTCATCATGTTAGAGAGGAATAATTCATATTTTGAATAATCGAGCAGAGTATTCATGAGGTGGTAGACCCAAGCTAGGCTTAAGAGTTTTGGAGGGGGAAACCCCATGGTAGTCAGAAGATGATAAAACTATTTGAGAGATAATGTGCAGTAAGTGAGTAAGTAGTACTTAAGTTGTGAAGTTGAATATGATGGTAATTTTTGAGTATGGAGACTAACATGTAAGGATTGAGTACTTGTCATAAGGTTCTAGTGGATGAGTGTTTCTTAATTTGCATCCAGTAATTGTAAGTTGGTTTAGTAAGCGACCAATTATATTTTTATTAGGTTTTAATAACAAAGATTAAGCTTTAATTTGAGATGAGTGTCTTGATCAAAAGGATTAAAACATGAGGGTGATGATGATGTCTTGGGATTTGATCTAGATTACATGTCATATAGTAGGTGAGGAACTGAGATGATTAGCTGCAATAAATGTAAGTGGTACAACTGAGATACGCTAAACCTCTTGAAAAGGGAACTGAGGTGTGGCTAAGTGACAATATTAAAAAGACCATTACAATTTGGTGTACCGATAGGGTATGTAATTAGAAGAGGTTACAAAAACTACTTAGAAAGAAATCTTAGTACCTGTTTATGGAGAGATCGGTAGTCATGAGATAAGCTTCACCCGAGTTTTAGCGTAAAAGAGGTTGAATATAAGTAAGAGATGTTGGAATAGGTCCATAGACATCATGTGTCAACTTTAGACGAAAAAGGGAGATGATAAGATTAAAAACCAAGTCAAGTGTTGAAAATAAGATAGTAATGAGTTCAAAAAAGCATGGGAGATATAATTTTAGAGGTATTTTGTGTAACAGAATAATGTTCAAAAGAGAAGGTTAATGGATCCTATCGTGTTAATGATGGTATGATAATTTTGTCAAAGGTTATAAATGAGGTGGAAGAAGAGAATGAGCTTTTATAGTGAGAATTAGCTAAATGAGAGTAGGTAGTTGGTCTCGAATAGTAATGCGTGCAAATTATAGTTGGTATGGAAGAGATCATAAGAGTAAGAACATTCGATACCCAGTCCAGGCGTAATTTGTGGATGAATGCTCCCAACGGTGATAATGTAACACCCAAGAATTTTTTTTAAGACTCAAACCATCCTTTGTTGTGATTAGGATTTTACCAAGGAATACATAATTTCTTAAGTATTAATATCACTAGATATTGCACCTTGAGTTCCAAAAGAATTAAAGAGAATTCATTCAAGTCATTCTAGGTTTTTCTAGGTTTCGGTTAAATATAAAATGATAATAACATTTAGCACAGGATGAGTTAGAAGGCCCAGAAGATAACAAATGAAAGATCTTTGAGTCAACTTTCAAACGTCAAAAAGTTTGCTAGTTTTCGAGCTTGTGTGAGGAAGATATGCCCTTTTGAAGAGAGTTTGTTCATTTAAAGAAATTTATCCAAAAATTAAGGGATATTTTAGTCGTTTCCTTACCCTCACTTACTCTAAAAGTGAATTACACCCAAATGAGGGTCTAAACTTATTAAAATCAGCTTCATTCATCCCCAAAAGTTTTTAGGGTTTCAGAGAGAAGATTCAAGAGGACAAAAAGCATAAAGTTTCTAGCGTTCGTTCAAGAAATTTATGATTTATCCAAGTACCTAATTCTTTGAGGTACGTAAGCTTCCATAGTGTTGGTATTATTCACCCACATGTCAATCATGATTTTTTTTTGCAAATCTATCAATAAATATTGAGAAATTTAATTTCTTGATAAGTTCTCTTGAAGTTTCCTTATAGATTAAGTTTTGATGTATATTCTATATCGCTCAACTTCAAACAACCATATCTCTTAGACTATAAAGATTTAAGTGGGTCATTATCTATAAATATAAAGGTAATTAAATCTACTTTCCAGTTCAATTAATTTGGTATCAACCGTATTTCTGAGTGAACATTCATGACTATTTTAGTAACTTATACATTGTTGTTACAAATAAGCCAGCGGGAAAACATTGAAATGGGTTCTTTTAGGTAGAATTTTAACCCTATAGGGTAAAAGAGCATCTTCCTTGGATAAAATCCCACACATTGAAATATTTCAAGTTGGTTTCCTTTCTATCCGTGACTTTTATGGAATTGGTTGTGTTTTACTATGGGGACCCTATTGAGTATCTTATTAGCAAAGAGGATGACTTCCCCCATAGGTTTCTCGGTGATCCTAAATTAATTATCAATGCATTCCTAATTTCCATTAATATTATGTTCTTTCGTTCCTTCAGTCCATTTTGCTTTGGTGTATATGTGCAAGATTTTATATGAATAAAACTATATGACAAAAATATTTCTGCAAAAGAAAATCTGTATTCTCCACCCCTATCACTCTAAATAAGTTTTATCTTTAGATTAAATTGATTCTCCACTTCAATTTTATATTGCTTAATTGTATTAACTACTTCTCCTTACTATAGGAAAATATATATAACAATATTGAGCGCAATCGTAAATAAAACTTATAAAATACACTTTTCCCACAATAAGATGGTATTTTCATATCATATATATATATATATATATATATATATATATATATATATATATATATATATATATATATATATATATATATATATGTATAATTCTTTAGGTTTTGAATTCCTCGTAAGAGACTTATAAGGATGTTTAACAAACTTACATTACATTCAGTTTGAAGAGACCCTCAATGAGGTATCCATTTCTTAAGAACATCACATTATTACTTATTAAAGATTTTTCACTAAATACGACACACTTGAACCCGTTCTTAATGAGTAGTGCAACAGACGCTGAATTCTTTCTTGTATTAGGAAAGTGGAGAACATTGTTCAAAGTCAACACTTTGTCGGATATCATATGATGTTGTTGTGTATTTTCTTCACTGTTAGACATTTAGACATTAATATTCTAGGAGATCCAAGGTTCTCTTACATAGAATAATTCAAGGTGTCTTCATAACCTAAATGAATCCAAACATGATAGACTAGAATAGCTTGAAGTTGTGATTTATGATCCCTTCATCTAGTTCTTGACGTGGAAGACAAGACCATCATGGTATCGTAGGATTGAGGATTTATTCTCTCATATGGATATCTTGAACTAGCATAGTAAAATGCATTTCATGGTAGCTTGATTTGGTTATGCCAAAACCATTTCACGGTAGCTTTAACATTGAGGACATATACTCTCCTAATGGTAGCTTGGGATTGAGATTCATACTCCTCTAAGAATAGATTGACTTAGTAGTACTAATGGTAGCTTAGTATTGAGGATCATACTTTCCTAAGGATATCTTCCATATCACCATGGGGTGTAGGATCGGACATTCCTTAAATAGCTTTGAGTTACATGACAGTATGCCCTCCGTGGTTGTTTGAGTTAGCAGAATGTAAACATGTTAGTTAGATGATTAGCTTGGTCTTTCCTTGTAGGGGTGTTATTCCCTAGTATCCTTGAATTTATGTATTGTTCTCATTAATGTGTGATGTCTTTCCTTTTACTAAGAAGAGAAGTAACTTAAGTGAACATAGGAAAATAGCCTAGCGGGACTAGTCCCTCACTAGTGAACATTCATGATATCCTAAATGAGTACTTAGTGTGGATAGTAGTATGTGATGCTATCCATACATTGCACAAGTATGACTTGAGGCTAGTTATGAAGGTTGCTTTACAAAGTGTAGTTTAGCTTGGGTTGTTGCTATAGTTTCCTTCCTAGGATTGTTTGACTAAAGGTGGTAGTTCAATTGTCTACATGAAGCAAGACAATAGTGAGACCAAATGAGGGTAAATATGACTAGGATGACTTCAAGGTTATGCTTAGTGTGAAGGGTAGTATGAGATGCCTTTTATGCAATTCACAAGTGGTTCTTTAGGTTACTTAGGATTATGGTACCTTTATGGTAGAAAAGCATAGAGACTTGACCATGCACATAGACTATGATTAAGATTAAAAAATAGGGATACATGGTTTGGGTGGTATTATGGGATGCTATACATGCTTTGCTCATGTATGTTTTTTAGGTTACTTTAGAATGGGTGTAGATAACAAAAAGTCGATAATTCATGTATGATACTTATGTTGGAACTTCATCAAATATGATTATCGCTTATCTCATATGCCCATTAACTATTTCATATGTTGACTTATGATTATATGATGCTCATGTTGGAGATTATTCTATTACAATGGTATATTTTGTTTATTTAGTATGTTTACTAACCATTTTGAGATGATATTTTGTTGTTTTTATAGCTTTCACACTTGGTACATTTTTTAGTTACACATACTTCGCCTACATTCTAACCAAATGTAGGGTTTCGGAGATTGAGTTCCTTTGGAGGATAGTTTTCTAAAAAGCAAGAAGAATTTAAGATTTGGTGAGTCCTCATAGCTTCAAGGAAAAAGCCGTTATTTTACTTTATGTAATTTCTTAATGTTTTACACTTTTATATGAGATGTGTCCCAAGACATTTATTCAAGAGTCTAATAGATTGTTTGAGACTAAGGTTTTGTAATGACTGACGCATGCTTTATGAAAAATGGTTACGATTGTATGGGTTTAAAAGAAATTTTAAATTTTCCATACTTTTATATTACTTATGCTATGATTATGGTAAGGGCTTCTATGATACCCTTTAAGGGTCAAGTACACCATGTTACACCTACGGTATACCCTCGGGTCGTGACATTGGCGTAAAGATCTTTCGGGTTCATAATGAGGTTCGACAAGTTATCATTTCTTTAGCCAGACTTGAGAATCAAATGCAAGAAATATAAGAGGAAAGATCAAGTTATCAATACTTCAACAATATAATTGTAGACTTAATAAAATCAACTATAATTCAATTTCCAAGTCCCGAGCAGGTGCAACAAAAACTTGTTGCTACCCAATATACACACAAGTGTACGTGGTCACTCAATTAATATAGTTTCTTGAAGAAATGAGTTTTCATTTCCAACGTACTTATGATCTACTTATATTCAATACTAGATTCCTCAATAAAAAAGTAACCATTTAAAAGAGTTTGATGATTATTAACTACTATTATGAATTGAGTAGTAACTAAAAGAAAATAATTGTGAATAACTTTAAAGTGATGATTCAAGCAACTAAAAGACAATTTTGGAACTAATTTTGGTTATCAAGTTAGTGGTTTTACAGGGTTAATTATATGTGTCGGGTCTCTTGACCTTTAGTCGCCTAATCCAAATAGTTGTTCTAACTACATCATTTAGTGGGGATAGACATGTCTAACTGGAGAGCATTTATACTTCATGTTAATTTCTTCATCCGAGTGTCATTCCTTAACACACGTCAACTAAATGAATGATCGAGCTTTCTATATTATTTGGTCTATCTACCTTATCCTTTCTCGATTTTAAGATTAGACAATAGAATTATTTCTATGGTGATCAAGCATGAAAGACTAACACAAGAAAATAAAAGTAACTTAAACACAACCTAGGGTCATATATACAGAGTTTAGGAAATGTATTATTTAATTAAGACCAACAAGGAATCCTAATTAACGCCAACTTCCATCAAAACGTCCACCAGACCTTAGGGCATCATACCCAAATCACACCTCCCATGTTGGTGCGACGCGCTGCCAGTGTGGAAAAATAGAGCCTCACTCAAAATCTAGTGCATCGCACCTTCGTTGCACCAGTGATGCTAGGGCATCGAGCCGGTTTTTGTCATTTCATCGTATTGAACTCCCTTTCTCGCTTGCATCAATCACTTCTCTTAGGAACCATGCAAAATCATCAATCATGTATATTAGTATACAATAATCGCAATTCTACGTCAAACATGCTAGTTATATTAGCGGATGTCCTTGACTTACGTTAAAAGTTTTGTAATTTGTAGTAATTGGGCGTATAATATGCCCAAGATTATTAATCCTTAATTTTATCTCGAAACATAATGAAGAAGAAGCTAGGGTTCACTTTAATATTCAAATTCATCATAACTCTTAGGACTTTATCACTAAGGTAAGTTAGTGTTCACCAATGCAGTCCTTTCCTCCGTCGGGTTCCAAAGATCTTCAAATTTAATAAGTTCAATTCACAATTCAGAGTTAGGTTTTCATTCAATATACGTGGGTTCTTCTCAATTATGAGTTAATTGGATTTTTTTCATCTTGTAGTTATGTATTAAAGTAATTAAATGTTTTCAAGTTAAATTGAGATGAATATGTATGATCCATGATTTTTACTATGGACATATGTTAAAGTTTATGAACAATGAACTACTAACTAAAGATCATAAAGATATGCTTGCATTTATGAAATTGATGTAAATCCCTTACGGGTGCTTTTAGATAAAGGTGTCAATAAGAATGTGAATGTTTTTCTCACATGCTACTATAATCATGATTGTTAAAGGTTTTATCACATAATAATTCATAAAGTTAAGAGATTTTCTCACCTAAGGTGAATGAAGATTTAAAGAGCTATTCTAGTTGAATGTAGTTTGAATTTATAGCTTAATTGCGTATTTCCATGTAAAATGAAATAATATGACTATTTTTGTGAGATTTTACATAACACCACGAAGATATTGAGATGGAGGCACTCCTGTTGGTAGAAATTTTTTCTCTAGTAGCAATTTCCTTGTCCAAAACTATGTGTCCATGTAAGATGTCTAATCTAATGGATCCATGTAATCTAGAAGTTTATGGTAATTAGCTCGGTAAGTAGTACTTCTCTTTTCAGTGCAGAATAGACACATGATGCCATGCATAGCTCAGATGGTTTGTGTTGTTCAATGATAAGCATCCCAGAATTATAAACTAGGTTACTTAGAAAGTATATTACAAAGTGTTTTAAATATGTTTAGCTTGAATTGACCTTGATTATTATTTGTGTTTTCTCACTTCTTATTTTATGCTCTAGCTTGGTCATTGCATGTCATGTGAAGTCCTCTTAGCATGAATTTATATCATTTATTCATTGCTATCATACTTAGTACATTCCATTTACTAATACATACTTGTGTGTACATTGTTTCACTAATGTAGAGTCTATCACTCCTACATTGCAAACTTTTGTCCAGTTGGTCTCTCTCTTGGAATTCAAAGAATGGTGAATCCTCATGTTTCAATGACTGAGACACTTGTATAATTTTCTTCATTTCAATTTTCACACATTGTTTGTGGTGTATGGGTTTTGTCCCAACCATTTGTTTTGATGTATTAGATTATTTATTTAAACTATGTTAGACTTCTGCTTTGTCAAACTCTCTTATGATATAAAAAAACTGTTTTCAAGTGTATTTATTTGTATTAACTACACCAAAGGGAAACAAGCCTAGATGTTTTGTAACGAATGAAGTCGAATGATCAGCTGCAACACCGATCAGACAAAACTATAAATACTAGTTAGCGTTGTATTTTATAGTACCGAACAATATTATAATTTCTGTATAGAATATTAATTTTTCATATTTTTGCTCTGTGTTTTAGAGGGGTTTTAAAGACTTGAAGATCCAAAGGGTTTCATCTACAATATTTGGACATAAATCTCTTGGATTCTTCATTTTTGGCGTGTATCAAGACTTAAATCTTCATAATTGGTTAAATTTGATCTCAATTTGGTAAAAATTTCTATCTCTTATACATGTGTGGTTTAAACCCCCAATTCTTGGGATGTGATATTGTGAATACAAGTTATAGTAATTCTTGGGTCTTGCTTGTTGTTAGTTTATTTGTAGTTTAAATGTGATTTCGTTTAGTAGTTATGGATAAATCTAATGAGTTGTAGTTTCAAATATAATCATCTATGTTTTTCGGCTTGCGAGAAAGAGAGATAATGGCCGGGTGGAGTGGATCAACTCGAGGTTCAGCTCGAGAGAGTGGACTTAGAATCATTCCCACACACTCAGCTCGAGAGAGTGAGTGGGTTAAGCCGGAGGTTGTTCTTCATGCGTTAAGTGGGTCTCTTAGAGGATCACATTTGAAAGGGGTTAAGTTTCTCGAATGAGAGACCTTATCCCCCTGAAAATCTAGTCTAGTCACAAATATTCTATGAAATCTCTATCAAAAACATGTACCCAATAATTTAGTCTAGCCCTTAAACCTACTCGCATCCCAAATACCCTTATCATTATTTAGAACTCTTTGTTTATTTTGTTGTTTTACTTACGAGTGAAAAAAACTCCCATTGATAATTAATGCTTCTGTCACCGCTAATAATTTACAATGTTTTTAACTGATAATGTTTGTGACTACGACTAAATAGAACTAAATTTTAATTTTCTATTAATTCTCACAACCACTCCCTTGAGACACGACCCCGACCCTTGATTGGGTTACTATACTATTGTACGATGGTAGACACTTGTATTGTAAGTTGTGTGTTGATTACACAAAAATAAAAATGGCGCCGCTGCCAGGGAGTGTAGTTACGTAAAATATTTTTTATTAGTAGAAGTTTTTGTTCTTTTTAGTTGTAGTTTTACTGAACTTATTTGTAGTTTTGTTTTACTTGTTTGAGTATTAAAGCAGGGAAATAAAGATGGATAATCATTATGGGTACCACACAGATCATCCACTTGTACAACTATAGAACCTCATGGACAGTGTCCTCGCATTTAAACAAGTAGGGGATGAGACGATTCAAGAAATGTGGCTGAAGTTTCAAGTAGCGTCGCAGACATGCCCCACTCATGGGATGACTAACAAGGCGCTACAAGAGAGATTCCATTGGGGTCTTGGACCTGAAAACAAAAGTAATGTTGATATACTTTTTCACGAGTGGTATCCTAAACCAGCCCTATAAAGTCGTAGCCGAACTCCTAAATGAAATGATTAAGACCAACAAGGAGACAATAAAGAAAAAGAGTGGGATGCAAAACTAGATCTATTGGATTGTTTATCCAAAAGAGTCATGGAGTTTGAAGTACAAACTTTAGAGAAAGGTGAACACTTCTCCCTTTGAGAGTATATGAAGGGGAGGAAGAAGGATGGAGTACACGAGGATGAAATCCTCTCACTCATCCAAAAAAAAATTGATATTCAAGATATAACCTACAGTAATAAGAAGAAATATGTCACCTCGACAGACAAAAGAGCTTCTTAACAAGGATTATTGTCTAGCGCCTTCTCTATCATTCTTTAATTCTTCCTTTGGATAGTTTCTTATTTGCATTTGAGGACAATTGTTTTTTATTTGTGGTTGGGTGAGACCTAATTTATGTACTTATTAATTCTTGAGTTTTGTGTTTATTTTAGGGTTGTTCTATCTATCATGATGTTTTATATGTTTTTGTGGATATTTGAGCTTATGTCTTTCCTTTTTATTTTAATTACAAATTCGATTTTGACCCTTCCGAAAAATTTCAAATTTTTCGCAAATTTTCACCACTCCTTGCTTGCGCTTACATGTGGTTGTTCCTTAGAAAATTTGAGTCTCCATTTCAATCAATATTGATGACTTAAATAGTACTTTGAATCGAACAAAAATTAATTTACATCTTTGATGAGGCCAAATGAAGTCGCGTAGAAAATATGTGAACTCTTTGAAACTCATTGTAATTAGCCATTTATCAAATTGAATTTCTTGTGATGATCGTCTCACACTAGCCAAAGCTTGAAGTCTTATTTGACTTAAGTATCGATGCCTTGTGTGATAACCTTACCTTGAATCATGCATGACAACACCTAGAATTTTCCCCGACTGTCCAGTCGATTTAGTAAGTCTTTCTCTTCATATGATCTTAGGAAATTTTGTAGAGTGTTAGACAACTTGACATATACCTCTTTTGTAACCTCCTTGTGAGTGTGTGAACTTCCCTTGAGCACTCTTTGAACCTTAACCTTGTTTGGCAGAAATTGGATAAATACTAGACCTTTCTTAATCCATTTCCCATAATCCTCATGATTGTTGGTTTTATTGAAATAGCCAACTTAGGTAAGAATCCTATGTTGGGGGTGTGGTAAAAAGAAAAGGGAACGTTAAGAAGTTCAAGGAAAGTCTCCCTTAACCGATGGTGTTGCGAAAAATAGAAACCCTCCATATAATGAAACGAAAGGATAAAAAAAAGAAAAAGAAAAAGAAAAGAATGAAAAAGAAAGTTGTCGAATAAAGTACAAATGAAATTGGGTTTCCGAGAAATCGATGTAAGTGAATAATAGGATGACTTATGAGCGCTAGAGAAAATGTTGAATGAAGAAGAAAGGAAGTGTTGTAGGGACAACATTAATGAGGATCATTGTGTTCCTCTTTTTGAGTGTGAGTGTTGTATTTGATTCCGTAACTTTAATTTATTATACCTTTGTTTGTGAGAATGGAATCATCATTTGTGTGAAGGAAATCAAATGCTTTTGTTGAGCTTGAACTTAAATTTGAAGAAAGTAATGCAAGCTTGAGAATCTTTACTAATGATGTGTCACAATTTGAATCTTGAGTACACAATCGATCCTCGCATAAGTAATTTGAGTTTTGTTGTGTACCTTCATGATTGAATCTTGTGTAACACTTTCTGAGGCATCCTGGTTGAACTACTAAATTTTGATCAAAATTTTAAGTTTGGGTGTTGATAATTCCAAAAACTAGACTCATTTAGGGATATATTTTAATAGATAGTGTCCTCAAAATCTTATTGTATCTTAATATCTGATGAAACCTCTCAAGTTTTAGGTATTTGAAGTTTTATGGAAATCATGGACTCTATGTCACAAAAAGGGCTTAAAAGAACGAATAAATGAAGGTCTGAGGATCGCTGAGTCCACTAGGAGAGTCACCAAAGTGGTCTTACTTCGCCTATTGTTCTAGTGTGTTGTGAATTAAAGGAAATGATCAAATATGAGATGCAAAAAACAAGTCTGCGCGTCGCCCATTAATTCCGAAAAGCAATACTATGTCGTCCAATGACCCAAAGCACCACAATGATGAAGGCTGGTGCAAGATGTCCAGAACGACACCGAACGGGGAATCGCCAAGTCAATCGGAGATTCCGACTAATGATGCTGAACGATCTACTGGACCTTAGATCTGAGAAACTAATAAATACTAGATATAGTTGTAGTTTAGAGTGTCTAACAATATTATAATGTTCGTCTAGAATCGTACTTATTCATATTTGTGCTCTAAGTTTGAGAGGGCATTGAAGACTTTTAGATTATTCAGTTTTGGCGTGTATCAGACTTAAATCTTCATACACACTTTAATTCAAGATCAATTTGGCATAAATTTCTATCTCTTATACATGTGTGGCTATAACCCCAATTCTTGGGGTGTGATTTTGTGAATATGGGTTAGATAAGTCGTTGGGTCTTGCATGTTGTTAGTTTCTTCGTAGTTGAAATGTGATTTATTTAGTATTTTTCAATGAATCTAATGAGGTTGTAGATGTAAATATAATCCCCTAAATGTGTTTCCGACTTGTTTGAGAGAGAGGCCGTGAAACTAAGACTACTAAATTGATGGTTAGGGGGACTGGATCGACAAGAGGTCCAGTTCGAGAGAGTGAACCTTAGTCTCATTCCCACACACTCAACTCCAGAGATTGAGTGGGTTATGTCGGAGGTTGTTCTTCATGCGGAAAATGTGTAACCGGGAGGAACTCATTTGAAATAGGGTAAGTTGCTCCAGAGAGAGCTTATCCCCCTTAAATTCTAGCCTAGTCATAAATATTTTAAGAATTCTCTATCAAAAACATGTACACAACAATTAGTCTAGCACATATTCTTAATTGTATCCCAAGAATCCCCTCTCATTATTTAGAAATCTTTGTTTAATTTTTTGTTTTTACTTACTAGTGACAACCCGTCCCCCAATTGATAATTGACGGTTGTGTCACCCCTTTTAATCTACAATGTTTCAAACTACGACTAATTAGAACAAAATTATAATTTTCTATTAAATCTCACAACCACTTCCTTGGGACACGACCCCAACCCTTTGTTGGGTTAGGATACTATTACACGATCGTAGACACTTGTATTGGAAGTTGTGTCTTGATTATGCAAACATCATCACCAAATAACAAAAGCTATAAGGTAAGGGAGAGATATATACTAGCTACCGCCTAACAATTCGTCTGATTGGTTGTTGTTGTTTACCTGTTGGAATCTCATTTTCTTTTATGCTAATGAAGAGCTTCCCTCATAGTCTCCCTTGGAGATCAAACACAATGATAAGGTTCTCAAAAGTAATTTCATCCCCATTAGTATTATTGCTAGTATCTTTTCACAAGAACGCCTCCTTTTTCTTCTCAACATTCAAAATAGCTAAGAGCTTCATGGGGGACAAGACAACGGACTGAATGCTCAATGATTCCCTAACTAGCCTCCATACGAGCAACACCAATGGAACTGGCATGTTCGATTGGAGGCACTCTTAGTTCCATCAGTAGTTCACTCATCGAGGTCATGTCAACCTGAACTCTCTCAAATAGGCCCACAAGCCATGGATATTTCAATTTTTTTAAAAAAAAAAATTGTCAAGAAAAAGAAGAAGTTAGACGGTATATTATTATAAGTAACAATATTAGATACAAATTCTAAAAGGATGCACCTATTAGGGGTGGAAAATTTAAATAACTCTATGTTGAGCAGTATAACTTAGAAATTCAAATATCTAAGATAATTCTTAATATCTTATTTATAGAAGTTCATAACATCTATATTTGCAAATAAATTTAAACTATTTTTTCACTATTTTATAATATTACAATTAATTGTCGATCGAAAAAAGTTACCATCATTATCTAGATGTCTTAGAAGTAATTTTGTTTCAAAGATGAAAACATTGCTTGTTTTTTATAAGAGGATCATAATTTTAAATTGAGTATTCAACAATTTTATTATTCTATCACAAATAACATAATTTCAGGTCAATATGTATATTGGTGAAAAGAAAATTTGACCACGATATAATTTTCATTTTGAGATGGATTTCAACTACAACAAATTTATAACATAACCAAAAAGACAATGTTCTTTTTTGGAATATTAGTAATTCCTATTGTTGAAGTGAAATTCAACATAGAGTTATATAGTATGATTTAAAATAGTCAAAATTTTAGCATAAAACTGACAAGTATAATTTAAAATATTCAAGGTTATGCTATAGTCTAGTGAGCACGACTGCAGTTCATCTCATGTTTGCAAATTTATGTAAAAGAAAATATATTTTTGATATGATAAAAGAAAAATCAGTCATAGTATAAGTGGTTGGTTTTGAGCAATATTTTTTGGTCAAACTAATACTATTTTATGATGAAAAATTACTTATTTGTAATAAACTTGCTTCCTTAATTTACATTTAGTTTGGGGAAATTGGATGGTAAATGAAATTGGGGCATAAATAATTGGCTCCTTCTTGAACTTCAATATGTGCACACCTGTCAGTGATTTTGAGCCAGTCAAAATTACATATTTTGTGCACCCCTGCCACTAAGATGCATTGGAAGTAAATATTTAATGCATACTAAGTTTCATTAAATAGGATATACATAAAAAAAACTATTTTCCTCAATTAATTTTATTCCCTAGCCTCTTTTTTTATGAAACTTAATTGTTTGTTATATTTTTTTGGGGGGTCCAAAGGGGGGGAAAGAGAAGAAGGGAAAGGAAAAGGTAGCGAAAAATCAATTATAAGAAGATTTTTTTTTTGATCTAACCCTATGATTAATAGTATTTTTTGTAGATCTATCTTCTTGAACTTTGTATTTTTCTTGAGCCTCAAAAGGTGAGCTTTTTTTTAGAATGAAAATTGTCTTCTCTTTTTTCTTCTTCTTTTTTTTCTTCAATTTTCAATGTTGTACTAAAAATTGTGTTGTTTTTTTTATATTTTTGCAGAATGAAGAGATTGAAATCCGATGTAGTTGATACACCAACATTTAAGCGGCCAATTTGTTCTTCCAATGAAGAATCGTAAGTTCATGCCTTCAATTAACTTTATTCTGTGTGTGGTAATTTTTATATACATGTTTGTTCCCAAATTTTTTTATTTTCCAAAATCAAGCATTGGATTAAAGTGGATTAGAATATTACTGAGCTGCTACTTGTGTTTAAGAACATTACAAGTTGACCTAATACATCAAGTGCCCCCTTAAATAATATTTTATTTAGATACTCAAATTATAATGTGCTCAAATTATATTGAGCAAATGAACAAATGAAAAATGTTTTATTGGATACTTTTAGTTTGATTTTTAGAAACATTTACCATACAAGTATCAATAACGAAGATTTGTTAAACTCTTAAAATATATTACCTCCTTTAATTATACAGATTGACCTTCATACAACTTAAAACCTCAAGCATGTTCCAATAGGTATCGGTATGACTAATTAAATGAGATAATTTATTTTATGTAGTTAACATATGTAGCTAGAAATGTTTGAAAATGCAACAATGTATTTAAAAATAAATCAGAACATATGAGCATGTGTTACAATGCTCAGTTTGAATGTATGGTATATCAAGTGTCTACATATATTCTCATGACATAATTAATGTTAAGTCTTCCATTGTTGTATGTGTCTAAAATATTTTATTTTCTATGTCAAAAAATGTAGTTACTTTATCTTTCAAAATTTAGTTAGGTATGAAGATATATTACCCGTGTTACTAGAATTTGAGCAAAAATGTTTAACATTCTCACTTATTTTACTCAATGTTAGACCACATCATACATTTTTCAGCAATATATTTAACTGGCTACTTATGGCTATGGTTCTGATATTTTTATTTTTTCTATCTCTTGGAAGAATAAGGTATGCAGCATATATCTAGATGCTACTCTGTCTTATATAAGGGAGATTAAGGACACATTTGTAGACCAAGAGGGGAAGTATGAAATGTTAGTTGATGTGATGAAAGACTTGAAGGCTGGAAGGTTTGAAACTAAAATTTACCTATGGTCATGATCTTTATTAAAACATATTCTAATTTGGTGACTTATATGGAATATGTCTTTAAATATTCCTTACAGAATTAATCCTATTGGTGTCATAGAAAGAGTGAGAGAATTGTTTAAAGGATTTAATGCTTACTTGCCCAATGGATATGAAATAATGCTCATCCATGAACAAAAGGCTTCTTTGAAGAACGCAACTAACTATGAAAAAGAACGCAATTTTGTGGGAAATATAAAGGTTACATTTTTGCTATGTTATGATTTTACTAATAAGAGTAGGACTTATTTTTGTTTTAATAGATTAGTCCTAATTTGACTTTTAACTTCTTGCAGAAGTGTTTTGGAAATTACAATGAGTACAAATTATTCATAAATATTATGATGATGTATAAGAAAGAGAGAAAAGACCTCAATCGATCTTCATCGAACTTAACTAGAAAATCCGTTAAAAAGTCATCTTTTGCAAAGAAAATATGTCGACTGGCACCTGTGTTGGGAAACCACAACTTTGTATTTCCAACTAAGTTACACTCGAGATTATTCCACAAAGTTCATCTGCATCTTCTATTTATTCTACCATATTTTCTTGAATTTTTTATTTTTCCTTTACTTTTTTGGAGCATGACAGACAGAAGAATTATGACCAGCCTTACAATAGTTATAACAGTTGCCCTTGAATTTCTTTTTCACCTATTCTGACTTTTGCCAATTGGAATTCTTTCTCTTATTGCCTTTTATAGGAGCTTCTTCAACAATATTAAATCTGTTTATTGTAAAATTCTCTGTTTTCTTTTCGGTAGCCTTGTTATCTTCCTCAATCTTATGACGAATGACAAGATATTCCAGCTTTATTTCCTTATGTTTGTGCTTTACATAATTCTTCAAGTCATTCGACGAAGGAGGTAACTTATCAATCATTGAAGCCTCCAGAAAGGCTTCATTAACTACCATGTCCTAAATAATGAGATCATGGAAAATAAGTTGAAGTTCCTACACTTGTGATCCACCAGTTTTACTATCTGACATTTTATACTATAAAACCATTGCGACCATAAACGTTTTTAAGCATGCATCTTCTGTCTTATATTTCTTCTCAAGTGCTCTCCACAATTCTTTCGAAGATGGCATTGCACTGTCGACATTATTTAAGAAATCCTCTACATCACTTAAAATGTAGCCCTTCCATAGGAAGTCTGCATGTTTCTATGCATAATAACCATGAACTTTCGATGTATGACATATCAGCAGCAGGCATTGGAATTTCTTCATTGCTAAACTTATGCAGACAAGAGTAGTAATGTAGCACCCCGTATATCTAATGACCTATACTAGAGCCTAAAAAGTAATCTCTAATAGTCTAAGGATGTCTAGATATGAAAATTTACGTCCTAAATTAATCTTCCTTACATCAAACTAAAGTTCTAGTACCAAACATCAAAGAACGACAACCCTAGGATCCACCCCCCCAAAGGGTCAATGTGAGGACCCAAGGAAGAGTCCAAAAAGTTTTCAAAACATCACCGAACCACGAGACCAATTGAGGAGACTTCAATTTTGTCACGATTCGTCAATGTTGGTCTTGATTCCAACACTTGACTCCTTGTCAAGCTACCCCAAAATGCACCCTTAGTTTCATTCGACGGATGTGCAAGACGGTCTGTCGATCGTTTGAAGGTCCATGGATAGGTCTCTTAAGTTGAGACTTAGTATCCTCATCAATACCTCAAAATGGAAGCCTTAGTACCAATCCAAAAGTGACCATTATGGTCCGTGGATTGTTTGATGGTCCATCAACGGGGACTCATTGATGGCACCTTCATTCACTGCCTCCATATGGCTTAAGTGGGGGTAGATGGGTAGTTATCTAATTAATTAGTTTACATTTAAAATGGTTATAATTAGTAAGTTTAGGTATATTAAGGTATTTCATGTCATAAAACAAGTCTTTCACCTTATAACTCAAAAACCCCAAAAGCTCCCAACTTATTTTAGACTCTCTCACTACCCAAGGACTCCATTGAAGGAGAAGGTTAAAGATTCAAGTAGGGATCAAGAACAATATGTTCCTCCATTAATCCTTAATGATTATCAAGGTATGGGAACTCTTCACTCATGGGACTCCTTTCCCCGACGGGTTCTTTAAAATTGATTTCAATGTTCTTCCAAATTTCTATATTTCTCTCAGTTCATGGGTATACTTTAAACATGACTTATTTGGTCTATAATTGAGTTATTATTATTTATTATGAATTCTATTTGATGAATTTAAGTGTTGTTATGGTTTTTGACCTAATTCTCTAAAAACCCATAAATGTTCTTATCTTAACCCGAACTCTTAAATTGTGTTGAATATTGATAAGAGGTTATGTAATTCAATATATTCTTGTATAATTGACTATTTTATGATTATTATAACCTATTTAATGTATGAATATTATGAATTTGAGGTAAAGTCTTGAAAGGGGATCTTGAAGGCCATAGGTAACACATTTAAGGTTACGAATACACTATTGTGCTATTTTTGGTTTATCTTTACATTATCATGATATGAAATGTGATGATTGTGATAAAAATATAGGTATGATATTATAAAGTGTTTAAGGTAATTACTATGTATATCTTATTGATATGTAATGAAGTATGGTTCTCACATGATGTTGGGTTTGTGATGAAAAGGGCTTTCTCATCCTAAGGCCTATGAGATATGTACATGTATATAAGGGGTTAAAATCCTAATACATATACTATGAATTGATTTTTAATAAAGACTTCAAGACATTTCAAAAAGGGATTTTAGCTTAGCACCGAGTGAACTTGACAATGAGAGATGTTCCTTCACTAAGGAAGGAAGGTTCACCCGATGATCTCATGAGGAGGAAAATACAATGATACTTAGAATAAATAGGGTTTCTAGAAACAACCTCGTATTTCTTAAATATGTGCCCCCATAGCAATCTTAGCTAGTGGATCCACCTAAATGCTATTACGAATGTTTATGTATTACCTTTGCAAGTAGGACACCCTTTTTTCGGGGTGATGGGTTTAAACCGGATTAAATGTAGCTCACCTGGTCTATGTAGGTTATGGTGAAGTTTTCCAAATGTTAAAATTAATGAATGAAAGGAAGAAGATGAACACTAACTAGGACTACTCAGGGGATGTGCTTTGTGTAGGTAAGGGTATGGACTTTACCGATACATTGGACAAGTAGGTCTTGAGAGGGGTTCTAGGATAGGTTTTTATGATTATAAGTTATGTATGATATACATGATGTTGCTCTCTTACCATATGCATAATTTTATTCTCTTATGATATGCATGATTTTGGTTTCTTACGATACGCATGGTGTGGTCTCTTATGATATGCATGATGTTGGTATCACTTGGTATGCATGATGTTGGTTTCACTTGATAGGATGAAGTTAAAGGTAATGACAAGGCTTTTGATCTTCTTGATAGTTTACTTGATGTGTCTTGGGTTATTGGGCTTCACACACATTGCACTAGTACACTTTAAAAGGGGTTGTGAGTAAGCTCTTAAGATGTATTTATGATATGAACTCTAATTTGAAATGTTGACTATGGTCTTATGATGATGTACTTATGCTTATGGATATTACTTTTTGGTATGGTATGTACTTTTATATATGTTCTTGGAATATTCATAAAGTCTTTTAAAATAAAGATGTCATGCTTATAATCAAATGTCCCTTTGTGCATGTTTTTAAGTGTTTTACTTGCATACGTTTTTATACTTAGTACATGTTGTTTGTACTAAACCATATCTCTTATGTATCAACAAAAATAAAGATTTGGTCCATTGATATTATTCAAGGCCATTTCATCAAGAAGCTTGAATTGTTGTCCTATGTTGGTGAATCCTCAAGTCCGGGGACAACACTCTACGATTCTTGCTTTAGTTGTTTTTTCTTATATTGAGAGAAATTATTCAACTTTTCGTATTTCAAAGATTATGTTATATTCGTATTATAAGACTTGTAATGATTTAAGGGCTGAGTCCAAGTTTTCATACTCTTATGTCAATATGGCTATGTGAGACAAGTTAGTTCCATTTTTATATACAAAGTAAAGTTGAACTTCAAATGAAAACTTTAAATCTTCCACTTTTATTCAATTTATTTTGCAAAGATGCATGATAATGGCTTTTCTAAGACCTCTTCGAGGTCAACAACGCCGGTTACGACTAGGGGGTTCTCTCGGGTTGTTACAGACCAGTGAGAAAAATATATGTTATTGCCATCCTTTGAAATTAAAATGATAATTTTCCCGGTTTTTCTTCAGGTGGTACAGTTGTTCGGGTTGGCGCAGCAACAGCCACCAAAGTCTTAACACTGCCAATAATTGTCACATATGATTAACAAAAGTCGACACAACTGATTCCATAACCATGAAATTAAATTGCAAACTTAATAGGATTATAATCCATAAAGGTTTTTGTCTCCACAAGAAACACAGATTAACAAAAAGAAATTACTTAATATTGTTATGCAATATGTATTCAAAACAATATTAGTGATAACAAAACTTTGCAGAAACAGTAAGTTTCCAAAGTTTAAATCACTCGGTGAAGAACATAAATTAATTAACAAAAAACTAAAATCATAAAATGTACCAGAATCGGTATAATATGGATTGAAGAGAAGTTCGAGCTCACAGAATTCACAATGTTTCCTTAAGGAAAGTATTCTCCTCTAGTATCCGAGGTTTGAATTGGAATATATATGCTCTAGGATAGAACAATCTCAATCACCTGTGTATTGCTACCAAAAACTTTGGTGTCAGCGAGCCACTAAATGGCAGTAAAGTACACAAATGTGCAAAAGAGGAAGAAGAAATCAAAGAATTTCATAAGTAAAAAGTCTGAAGAATCACTAGTATTTACAACCAAGAAGAACTAGTTTCGAAAGGTTGAAATTTTTCAGACATTACACGACCATTCATACAAGCTTTCAACCTTTCAAAGGTCATGGCTATAATTAAATGTTGCATCAATTCAGAACAGACATCTCTAACAGCGTGAAATTCAAATAAAATGGGAAAGTATTTTAAATAAACTGTTATCACAGATCCAAGTCGGGTTGGGATGTTGCAGCAAATTATTTAAATAATCAAAACACCGAATTTGAAGCCGAGCCGAGCGAGCGACGACGAGAGGTCCCTCTTTCCAACCGTTTTAACAACTAATATAATTGTTTCTCGATTTATAAACTTGTATTTTTATTTCAACCCCCTAAGGGAGGAAATGTCTTTTTAATAAAGCATAAAAGAACTCGACAAGTTCCTCTATATTCATCTTCCCTCCATTTCCCATTAACTCTTGACATAAATACCCAACATGAGAATCATGAACATCCCTCATAGTATCTCTTGGAGATCTAAAACAGAACGCTAAGGTTCTTCAAAGGGATTTCATTCCCATTAGTATTCTTACTAGCAACTTTTGATACGAACACCTCTTTTATCTTCTGAACATTCAAACTATCTAAGACCTTCTTGTGGACAGAGTCAAAGAACTCAAAGGTTCCCTAACGGGCCTCTGTATGAGCAGCAATACTAAAGTGATAGGCTCTCCTTAAGGCACAGGAAAGTACATCAATAGTGCTCCCATTGAGGTTACGTCAATCTGAATCCTCTCAAATAGGCCTAGAAGCTATGGATAATGCAAGGGAGTTGTTTAAAAAAGATCAATAAAATAAAGAATTTAGGCTTTAAATTATGAAAAATAATACTAATAGATACAAATCCCAAAAGAATGTACTTGTTAGTGTCACGACTCATACCATCGTGATCGGCACCCACACTAACTTTCGTGTGGGAGAACCTCTACTACAATCTAACCCAAACAACCAACCTAGAACTAAGGCATTTAAATTACGAAAGTAAGCCAAATAGTGAAAAATTGAAGTCCCATAAATTTCAAAAAAAATCTAACAACTAAAGAATGCGGAAGAAATAACCTAGAATTTGAAAGTCAATGTACCAAAACATCTATCAATGAACGAACTCTAAACAAGAAAAGATGTAACCTCAAATCTAATGAACTAATTCACAAACTAGGACAAAGTCTAAGTCCAAAAATTATAGAGATAGACGAAAGAGAATGCACGATAGCCAGGAAGAATTGGCTCACCCTTGAATTCGAACAATTACTGATCTTCTAAGTGAGGTCTTCCAATAGCCGCTTGAAGATGTAATATGCATAACAAAAATAAGAGCAAGTGCAGTATCAGTACACAACTATAGTATACTGGTAGGATCACACAATTATCCCACTACGTTCAACATAAATAAGTCATTACAACAAGATATTAACATGTTTATATCAAAATTACACAATATTCTCTACATTTAGGAACAATGAACAACTTCACATTTTATGTCAAATCATTGGTACTCTAATGAAACTCAAACTCAAATTTTTAGCATACCAGAATGTGGTACCATATCCAATAATTATACTGGAATGTTGAAATCGATCCCATATTTATGCCTGAATGTGATAACTAATCTAGTTAGTTATGTCGGAATGTGTCAACTGATCCATTCAACACACCACAACCAAAATCACAAGTTTATGCTAAACATCATATATTTAAGTTATGATTTCACGGCAATGATAATTCATCAATCAAACAAGTGTAATCAATAATGCAATATTCATATACATATATATATATATATATATATATATATATATATATATATATATATATATATATATATATATATATATATATATATATATATATATATATATATATATTCATATACATATATATATCATACAGAAGCAAGAACTAACATACAACACACGATTATAGAATCACAACCATCACCTACCTCAACACAAGCTTGAAATCCTAAAAACTTAATCTTTCCCTTTCCGAATTCATTCGGCTTGTTCTTGGTATACAAACAATTACAATAACATAGGAATCAACAAACAATAACTAATTATCCGAATTACTATCAATTCTATGAACCTTAGGTAGTACCCATGATCCCAAGTGTCAAAATTAGGGTTGTTTCTACCATAGAATCTATATCAAAATCCTACCCCATCAATATTTACCCATTCTATTACGTTCTACGGGTTATAAATGGATATAAAGAGTGAAAAGTTAAGCCTCAAAAATGGTGGGATAAGAGTAAGAGTCGCTTGGGGTTAATTTGTTATCTCTAAAAGTTGAAAAGTGTGAAATGAGGTTATTTAGGGGTTTATTAACGACCTTAAGTCACGTTAAGCCAACCACAGTGGCCCTCACCCCCTATAGTGTCACTGCCAGATCAACAAAACACACCATCTAAGCGTCTTGCAAGAACAAGTGAGCTATTCAAAGAATTCTAACACCCTCATTTCACAACACACGTCTAACTAACGACATTGAAAAAATAACATTGATGCTAAGATCGATTTCAGAAGTTCTACTCGCCTGAATTAATTTTGTAAAGTCATACGGTTTCCTTAACGAGTTATCTACCCACTCTTGTAATCAAAACTATAAATAATTCAACCGATAGTTACCAGATAACCCTAAACCCTAATGACTCTAATTTTGTCCAAATCTGGACTAGTTGGGAAAATTCAAATACTACAAAATAGTTTTCCAACCCCAAATTTTCCCCATTGGCTTCCATATAAATGAACCAGATTGTTACAATAATCAATTTCCCAATCACTTATCCCTGACTAACAAACTTATGAAAACTAGGCTAAGTAGAGAATGAAGTTGTACTTGAATCAAAAAACTATTGGGGATACCTTACTCGCATATCCTTATGAGTTTCCTAAGTAACATCCTAAACTGGACGATGCTTCCATTGAAATTTCACAAACTTAATCGTCCTCAATTCCCATACATCACGATCAAGAATTGCAATCAGTTCCTCCTCATATTGGAGGTCCTTATCTAATACAATTGAATCGACTTTACGATATAATCCTTGTCACCATCATATCTCTTCAACATGGACACATGAAATATCGGATTAACTCCCCAAAAATTATGAGGTGAAGCTCATCTATACGCTACTAGTCCCACAAATTGAAGAATCTCAAATGAACAATGTATCTAGGACTTAGCTTATCTTTCTTGTCAAATCTCATCACCCATGTCATGGGTGATACCTTAATAAGAACATTTTCACTAGTTTGAAAGTTATATCTCTTACCTTGTGATTCGCATACTTGTTTTGTCTACTCTGTGCTTCTAAATATCTTAACGTGAATACACCTCACCTTATCTTGAGCAACCCTGCACTAAATCAACCCTAGAAGGTTTCACCTCTCTAGTCACAAATAATCATATGGGTGATTTAAATTACCTCCTATATAGTGCCTCAAATGATGTCATATTGTGTTGTAGTGATAATTATTATTATAAGAGAATTCTCATAAAGGTAAATTTTATCCCAATGTCCTCCAAAATAATAATGTATTCCCTCAACGTGTCCTCTATTAATTGGATACTTGTTTTCGATTGTTGTCCATCTATGGATGAAAATCAATACTAAAGTGAGTTGTGTTTCCAATTGATTATGTAATTTCTTGCAAAACATATATGTAAACTGCGTACTACGATTTGAGATGATTGAAAGGGCCAGACAATGCAACCTCCCTATTTCTTTCACATATACTGTAGTCAATTGTTCAGCATTATAATCTATTCTTACCATAATAAAATGGGTTAACTTGGTCAATCTATCAACCAATACCCAAATAGAATCAAACTTTTGCAAATTCTTGGGATGTCCAACCATAAAATCCATGGCTATTTTTTCCCACTTCCATTCCAGAATTGGAATTCTTTGAAGTAAACATGCAGACCTTTAGTTTTCATACTTTACTTGTTGACAATTTTGACACTTAGCTACAAATTTCGCTATATTCTTTTTCATGCCCAAACACCAATAAATCTGCTTGAAATGTTGATACATCTTTGTCACACCCGGATGAATAGAATAACGCAAACTATAGGACTGTTAACAACTTTTGAATCAAATCATTCACTCGAGGATCACAAATTCTTCCTTTGAATCTAAGCACACCTACCGAATCAAGAGTGGTCTCTTGAGACTTACCAATCACATCATTTTTCTTAAGCTCCTGCATATTTTCATTTCCATATTTATTGACCTTGATCTCATCAATGAATGTGGTATTTACTTCAATACTATCGAGCACCCCACCCCTTTCTATGATTCGCAATGTCATGAGCTTAGACTCCAAGGTCTAAATTTCCTTAGCTAAAGGTCTATTGGTTACACTCAAAAAAGCTAAATTACCCAAACTCACCATTTTTCCACTCAAAGCACCTACCACCATATTAGCCTTACTCTGATAGTATTGAATGGTCACATCATAATCTTTGAGTAACTCCATCCACCTTCGCTATCTTAAATTCAGATAGATTTGACTGAAGACATGTTGTAAACTATGATAATTGGCGAACAATTCACACTTAATACCATAGAGGTAATTCCATCATATCTTAAGAGCAAACACTACCAGTTCCAACTCCAAATCATATGTTGGATAATTCCTCTCATGCATCTTCAATTTACGTGAGGCATAAGCTGTAAAATTCTTATATTGCATCAAAATAGCGCCTAATCAAGAATGTAAAGTGATGATTCCACAAAATGGACTCACTTAGGGCTTTATTTTAATAGATTTAGTGTTATCAAATGCATATTTTGTCTCTATAACTTATGTGAATCCTTGAATTTCAGTTATTAAGACTTTCAGACAAAGCATGGACACTATCAAGCAAAATGAAACAAGGCAACTGAAAGAACGAAGAAATGACGGTCTGAGGCTCGCCTAACCCGTTAGGAGAGTCGCCAAAGGTCCTTGGTATCGCTTAATGATCTAGTGTGCAATGCCTTGAAGGAGAAAATCAAGTTGGTTGTGGACAGGAGCAGTCGGTGTGTCGCTGAACAGTTTGGAAAAGCAATGCTATATTTCCCAATGATACAAAATGCAAAGATGCTGAAGGCAATAGCAAAATGACAATCGAATATACCAAAGGGAAAATCATCGAGTTGACCAGTTATTTCGACTAACTACACTGACTGATCCTTTGCATCACACATTTCACTACTATAAATACTTGTTTTAATTTTTATATAAGTATGGAATTATAGAATATAAACATTATACAGTTTTAGTTCTTAGAGCTTTTGGACACATTATTCTTGAGCTTGGAAAATTTTGAAGATTTCCAATTTCAAGAAATTTGAAGTGGGTATTGGATATTATCCATCTTAGACATGTGTAAACACATTTGCAATCGTACTCCATTGATGGAAACATCTTTTGGTATAATTTTCTATCTCTTTACTATGTCTAGCTAATCCCCAATTTTGGGGGTTTAATAATGTGAATATGGGTTGAATTAACTACTAGGTGTTGCTAATTGATAGTCTATTTGTTGTTTAAATGTGATTTCTTTCAGAAATTCTGTTTGAATTTAAATGATTGTAGTTTCAAATACAATTTTAACTTCGTGTTTTTGACTTGCTCGAGAGAGAGGTTTTAAAATCAAAACTACTAAATTGATAGCATGTGGTTAGTGGGTTTTCGTGGATTCAACTCGAGAGAGTGAATACTAAATCCTCTCCCACACAAATATCTCGAGAGAGTGAATAGGTTATGGCAAAGGTTGTGCTTAATTTCTGCTCATCAATGTTCGAGAGAAACCGACTTAATTCTAGGTAAATTGTTTGAGAGAAAAGTTGTCCCCACTAAAGTCTAGCGTTATCAATTCATAGAAAATGATTATTAATTTCAACAACCCAATTTTTTACCTTAGTCCATATTCCTATCACGTCCCAAGAATCCCATCTCCATATTCGTACCTTAATACTATTTTCTATTTTTAATTACTAGTTGTTCTAAAACCCCTTTTCATTGATAATTGACATTAGTGTCACCCTTTGATTTAGTATGTTTCTATTTGTTAATGTCTTTAACTAAGATTAAACGAACATAATTTTTATTTTCTGCTTGATTTCTAACTAATAACTGCTCCCTTGGGACTCGATCCTAACTCACTGGTTGAGTTATATTAATATTGAACTATCATCGATGTTTAGAATTAGATGAAATATCTTTGATTATGTTTACCATAAAAATGGTGTGGCTTCCAAGGAGTGGTGTTAGTTGAGAATCTTTAGTTAAATTGATTTTTTGTCTTTTTAGTCTTAGTCCTACTTAATTTTTAGTTTTGTTTTTCAAGTTGCTCTTTTTATGCAGAGAAGGTGAATAGATAGATATTCCTCCGCTAGAAGTAATGATGTTCCAGGATAAGATTTTAACCTTCAGGCAATTTGAAGGTGAACTCCTTCATGAGTCGTGATTAAGGTTTAAAGCACTTTTTATTCAATGCCCTACACATGAAATTCCCGATGTAGTCATGCTGGAATATTTTATAGAAATTCAAGTCAAGGGAGTAGAATATTGGCTGATCAACTTATCCTGAGTAATCTAGTACGACGGCCCTATGTGATAGCAGCCCAACTCTTGACCACATGAATGAGCCCAATCAAGTAGTAGAACGGGACTTTAGTTTAATAGCCATTTTAACTCAGTTAGATGAGATAAAAAGAAGATTAGGGATCTTGATTTCTAGTGCAAGAAGAAGGTCACTATGTTCCTCCTCATAAACTAAGAAAACTTAAGAACAAGGAGGAGGAAAATCAAAGCAACGCTCACACTTCTGCTCCAAAAATCAAATGAATAATATAGGGTGCTGGAGGAGTTAAAGGGAGAATGTCTTGAGGCTAAACCAGATGACAACCTCCCATTCCTTGCTCGTTCAGTTAATGGGATCCCAAATGGGCAAAGTGTTGTCTTCTCTCTACTTGATCCAAAAGCAGGGTGTCCTTATGAAAATAAAGCAAACTCGATTAATGGAGTTTAAATGAGGAATTTCATCATGCCACAACGTTAATTAAGGATCTTCTTGGGAGGAAATCCAAAGTTTCAAAACAATATGTTTAGTTTAGAATAATTATGTGTTTAATGTTTAGGACAAAGTGAGGAAAATGTTTGAAAAGTGCAAAACTTGGCGAGCTAAAGGTCCAGCCAGCGTATCGCAAAAGAGGTTGGTCACCCCGACCTAGACCATTATTGGACTCAAGAAAGCATTAAATATGAGTCTGTAAAACTTAGCGAGCCCAAGAAATTATTGGGGAATCACCGACTAGGTTAGCGATCGCGATCTTTACCGCTACTTGGGCCCCTGATTTACCGTAGGTCATGTAAAACTTGGTGAGGTAAGCGATCACTCGGCGAGGGCAGCGAGCATGACTAAATGTTGTCAATAGGAGAGATCTATATGGTTTTTATAAGGCCAAAGTTTTATAATTTCAATCTTTTTCATTTTCCCTCGCTTTCGGCATTCACTAACTCCAACCTGCTAAACATTTTTAATATATCCGCACTCTAAGTATTTTAGTGTATTGATTTGTACACAAAATTGGATTAATTTGCTACGTAGCATTATAGTCTTGTTTTAATCGGCAGTAAAGGTTGGTTTACAAAACCCCACATTTACATTTGGTATTTGTACTCTTATACAATTGATCTTATCTTGTTATCGTGTGTTAAGAATCTCTGATAGAACTAGAATTATTAATTATCTATTGTAGTTCAATATTCTTGCTTGTAGATTAAATATTGTTGAAATCCTGTAAACTTTGCGCCTTAAAGTGAATTAATTCTCTAGGTGGTGTGCTTGCTTGTTAATATGTTTTATGAGTCTAGTTCTAACTCGAGCATGTTTTGACTTATGTTTTCGGGGGTTATGTGGCTGAATTTGAGAAGTTGTGTTGAAATAGGCATGTTGGGTTTTTTGGAGAGATGGGTCAAGCTCTCTGAACCACTCTGTGGTTCACCTGATGTCCTCTTCTCACCCTTACTTTTATGACTAATGTGTTAATGAGATCTTTAACTATTAGAGAAAATCCTGAGGTCACCAAAGGCACTCACTGACTCGTCGTAGTCTTCTTAGTTTCCCTTTGTCTGCACCCTTGTAGCTAAATTGCACTATCACTTTTGGTGGAAAACTTTTGCTCGTCGAAGGCTCTTGGAGATTTGCTGGAAGGTCCTTTCATTTACCGACTTGTCAAAAAATAAAATCCAATACTCTTGTCTAGCTTGATCCAGCTCGCTAAAGTGATTTGGCGACTCACCGAGTGAATCAGTGAATCTGTCTGCTACTAATTTTTTTGAGAAATTAATTGAATTATTTCAAAATATTCCTGATGTTTTTGGCAAATATTAACCAAAAGTTGCTGGAAGACACATACACCCCAAAAGAGAAATAAGGGGATTAAACTAAATGAGGGTGTAGTTTAATACAAAAGCAAAGCTACTGAACTTCCCACAAGTGGTAGGAAAGGCAAGAGAAAAGGGAAGGCACTTGCTTCATCAGAGATCACCTCCGACAGTAATAACATCTATACCACACACCTCACCTCTTCTGAAAGTGAGGGTGCACACCAGGAGCACCCCGTCTTTCGATTTTGATGGTGTTGAGTTTATAATAGCACAAAGGGCTGAACAGCGCTCATAAAAGATAAATGATCCATTTAGGATCATAACTCCTCCAGCCACCACATCTCCTCCTAAAGTTTCAAAATTGGTACTGGTGCGAGCACCACTAGTGCAGGGTTCTTGTAACATTCTGGAAAATCATATGTATAATGAAGAGCCAGTATACCCTTAGGATAGCCTATTAGGGTACATAGGCACTCCAATGCCTAATATTTAGAAATATTGGGCATAGTGTAGAAAAAATGACTAAGAGATATTAGCCAATTTTCTATATATGAATAAGAAATACACTTTTTGGGTTATCATACCCCAATCCAAGATTGATGTTAAATAGATGTACCTGCAATGAAGACCCTAATATAAAATAAAATCCATTATGAATAGTTTCACACAAAGTACTAGGCATCCAAGTGTCAAGCCTTGTACCATTCCACATATACATTTAAAATGATCATGTAAATTAAGCAGTGCTCAATGACATAGTGAGGGTCCTTGGAACAATAAGTAAACATTCCCAAATCAACCATAAATAATAGTTAGTTAGGAAAGTGCAACCAACCCATGTGCAAGACATGTGAACAAGCTAGCAAAGGAGGGGACCACCCTAACCGAATTCGGTTAGGGTAGTAAGGGGGGGAAACGTGCACAAGGGACCATTCCATGTAGGTCCTAACCTCCCTACCAATTCTAGACTCTAATTTAATGCCCTAAATAACTAAATAACCTAGGACTAATGGAATTGGATCCATTAGTGCACTCGACAACCTAGGACCAAAACCGGGTTGACACTAACCTAGTACTATTTAAAGAGACAACCTAGTACCTAACCTATTTTGGTCCAAATGGTTAGTTATGTTCCTATCAACTAAGGGGTAATTTATTAATTCCACTAGGTTACCTAATTAATTTATTTAGCAAATTACAAAGGAAATTTTCAGATTTTGGTTAAGACAAGAAAGGGACAACCTAGTATCTAACCTAGGATGGTCCAAAGAGATAGTTAAGGTACTAAAAGCTTAGTCATACTTTAGTAATTACCCTAGGCTAATTAATTAATTAATTTTTCATCTTAATTAATTAATTTAAAGTGTCAAAACCGAAATCACAAAGAAGTTTCAAGATTTCGGGTGAGACAAAAAACAGACAACCTAGAGTTTAACCTAGGATGGTCCAAAGGACTAGTTATGATTATAACGACTTAAGGGTACTTTAGTAATTACCCTACATTACTTAATTAATTAAATATACATTTAATTAATTAAATTAAAGGGGTCAAATCGAAATTCTTATGCAAACCTAGTATAATGCAAGAAACATCCTAGTACTTAATCTAGGATGGCCCTAAAGGATTGAATTACGGTTCCAATGACTTAGGGTACTTTAGTACTTAACATAGGTCCCCAAATTAATTAAATTTAAGTTTTAATTAATTAATATAAAGTCAAAATGTTGACCTAGACCGTAGTCAACACCATAATTTCATATTTTAGGTCAAGTCAACATTCTCCTATGTTTAGTCAACTTAGGAGGGTTTTTTGAGTAATTAGTTAATTAATTTATTTCATTAATTTATTAAATCCTAAGTTGAATAAGTCAAGGTCAGTTCATAAACCTAATAACCATGTTCAAAGTCAAACAATTACACAACTAAAACCAGAAAACAAGCGTGAGAATAACAGTGAACAAAACTCAAGAAAAAAACAGAAAATTTCTTAGACGATTTTCAAGGTTCGTTCAAGGTGGTCTTCGTAGATTAAGTTCTACTTAAGGTATGGTTTTCTCTCCTTGACTTATTTATCCAAAAGAACTTTCTTTTGAATGATTCAAAGATCTTGAAAACTAGGGTTGTTTCCCGTTGTTCTTGTCGAACTCCTTTCCCTAGTATCCTTGTTACAATTTCAATGTTGAATAGGTTAGAAATCATGTTGTTGGTATGTAGTGATGGATGTTCTTAACATGTATTGTTCTTGAATGATGAGTATCGAATGAACTTATGAACTTGTAATTGCGTAAAGTTAATCTTATCATGATAATTAAGGATCGATTATATGCTAAGTTAAGTCTGTGATGTGTTAAGTCAATATGTGTCTTTGGCTGAATGTTGAATTGTTGTTGTAGTGATGTTATGAAGATTTTAAAGCCATCAAATGTTAATATAATTCTCTCCAATATGTTCTTAAAACGTTATATACTAAAAATCCATAAACTAAGAATTGGCTCAAAGACATCTATGAAATCAAATCTTGAATTTTTTGGCTATCTGGTTCCAATAAAGTTGGATAAATCTATGTGGTCAAAATTAATATATGCTAATGGATAGGAAATTATGTAAATTATTAAAATATCGGATAAGGGTTCATACATATGGCAATTTAAATATGAACATACCTAAAAAATTTACTTATGTCAAAAAGAATGAATTTGCTAGTCTAACATCCCAAATCTTGAGCCAATACTAATTATATGTCAATTCTTTTGTAGTAAAAGTATCAAATATATATTAATCAATTCTAAAGTAATATAAATGAATCCATAACCAAGGGCATGACCTTCATTGGGACAATTCCCAACATGCTCTACATGAATGAACTATAAGCACATGAAACTCATTGAATGAAGTGTTCATCGTCCATAAAAGGGTGATATGAAGCTACAACACTAAAGTAAGTAAGTAACGTGAGCTATAACATAATTAAAGGGGTCTAAATTAAGTAAGTGGCCATAATGGGGGTTAACGGAAGTGAGACAAGACTTACCTACACCAAAGCTAATTTGTTAAAAGAATACACATGAATGAAGGTGTTAGAATGTGTGAAACTAGTCTCATTAACACCTAAGGATGATATGTAAGGATAATTCACATTCATTAATGTAAATTAAGGATTATATGAAAGAACATTCACATTTCATCAATATAAAGTAAGGATGACCAGTCATCAATAGAGTAAGTAGATTTCAACCTAGAATCAAGCCTCCATAAAGCTTGAGTCAACACTAAAATATGATGAAATGAACATTCACGTAAAACGGATGAGTAATTATGAAAAGAAAATGTTCTATTGCTATTGATTGTGGTGACAATATTATAAGAGGCTAATGTGAAAGATGAGAGCCATCTCAAATGAGCCTAAGTAACTGTTACGAAAACGTACTCACCTATAAGAGTGTAAAGCTAATGAAGAGACCAATCTCTATGTACACTTTAATGAAAGTATTGAGACTGATGTATACTTAATACAAATGATGAGATGAGAAATAATATATTGAGATATGATGTCCTCATACTAGAAACCAGCTTCCATGACTTATGAGTTGAATGAAATGGAACTTTATACTGAGCACCCATAGGCTAGCTATGAGCGGTGATGCCTTCTTTTGGGAAGGGCAGAGGTTCAAGTAACTCTCATGAGATGAGACTGTCTGGCATGTCGGGTATGGTTCTCTATATATAACCTAGTCTTCAAACCTATACTGCCAATATAGGGATCTGGCAGGGTTCGATTCCCATGTATGCTAGCATATCTTGGGTCACTTTGGCTGGTCACTTTGGCCGGTGATTCCACCTCTTTCCGGTGTGGGGTAGAAACTGGATTTCATGATGCTCACATAATCTATGCCAGTTAAGGTTGGAGTTCCTCAAAGTATTAAAGATAATGAAATGAACAAAACCGAAGGTTTTTGTGAAGAACAATCTGGAAGTGAAATTAGATTCAAGTAATGACATTAGGTCATTCTTGGTCATTGCACTTCATGATCCCGATGAGCGTCTTAAACTTCATCCTAGGTATTGCTGGTGTTTACATCATCCTACGAATGAATGTAATGAATAATGTGAAGTACGAATGAACGAATGAAGCAGACTCTGCGTTTGCTAAAAATGACCCTCGGGTTGAGGTCCAATATATTGGGTCCTCACATGAGATGTCTTATGCTACATCAATGATTCAAAAGTCTCGTGTATATGGAATGTATTATATATAAAACATGAAAGTAATGAAATCAATGGCATGATCAATAGAGAATTGCTTATGAAAGGTAATGAATATATTGTGTAACGAATGACTCACTATGAGGTAGGGAAATCATTCCTTAGTCCTTGGTTTACTTACATCAATTCATTGTGGGTATGGGACTACAATGAATCATTGCACTTGTAATTAAAACATAGTACCAAAAGAATTATTGAACTACACAACAAGAAGAAGAAAAAGAGTGAAAATAATCTAAGTGTACAAATAGTAGCTCTCGGCCTAAGAGGATCAAAAATCTCAAATATTCGCCCGAGTTGTTCTATATTATGTTAATGATACTAATGTTTTGTAATCATATAGAAAATGAGTTCTGTGATTTGAATGCATTAAAGTACATCATATTCATACCACAATTCACAACTAACGAATTAGGAATGTCTAATGACTAGACTTTCCAGAAATGGCATGTAGCTTAGGAAGAAGTTTCATTGATCATGCATAGATTTATTGTGTATGTGTGAATACACCCATACTTAATAGAAGTGGTGTACTATCCCTCTACTATTTACTATTTTTATAGGTGCATGTCAGAGGACAGTTGACGACACTTGCAGCGGTTTGGACTTCAGCCTTTCTCCTAACCAATGGTAGGTCCTCATGATTTTGAGGATGCTACAGATTTAGTCTAGCCTTAGTTTTATACATAGCTAGTGTATGTTGTCCCTAGCGTTTCTTTCGCACCTTTATTTCGAAGCTTTGTAATAAGCCCGTGTTTGGAAACTATTTATGATAATTCATCTTCAGTTTTGAATTGATTTTTTATGTTTGATGGTTGTTCTCTTATGTTGAACTTAGTATATGATGTATCAAGTTAATAATTATATGAAGTATATGTATACTTCATACATATAAAAAGTTTTTAATTTTGTGCAAATTTAACTAGATGAATGTGATGAATGCAAGATAAGGCTTTTATGCGATCTCTGAGAGGTCAATGACGCCGGTTGAGATCCGGATTCTAGAATACGGTTCATGACATTTCTTTGCCCAAGTTAATGAAAAAAATTAAAGACGGAGGGATTGAGGACAATTCTTGAGGAAAAACTTTTATCCACAGATTCAGTTATTGATAAGTATCCAGAGATCATGTGTTGCCTCGAGTACCATAATTTTAAGATATCGACCAAGCCTCGTGGCCATATACTAAATTGTTTTAAGGAGTTTTATGCCTCTAATGAGACTTTGGTACCACAGAGGAAGAAGTAGGCAGCAACATTCAAACTGGTTGACTATGTAGTCGTCTTGGGAAAAAGGGTCAAGTGTGACCATGCTTTTATTGATGCTATCCTAGATTGTCCTGATGACATTAATGATGACTTCCAGCCCATGATTAGGAGTGAAATTCTAGACAAAATGAAGAACTGGCTAGATCCGCTGATCTCAGACAACACTTCCAAGTGGCTTGAGGTTGGTGCTGTATTTGAAAAGAACGACCTCAATGTGGTAGCTCGGTATTAGTTTGGTTTCATCAGAAATAGAATCATGACATCCCAAAAAGATTCTATTCTATGGCATGCCAAAGTAGCCTATCTAGGCTGTATTATTGATGAAACTCAGATAAATTTAGGGACGATCATTGCTTCAGAGATGCTCATGCGTACAATGCATCGACATACCTCACTTCCCTTCTTATTATTGATCACCGAGTTATGCAGACGTGCTCGGGTACCTTGAAATGCCAAGAAGGATGTGGAAGTGACTCTCATATCCTCCACTAATATCTAAAGGATTAAAGTTGGGTATATTACGGATTAGGCGGAGAGGAACAAGAAGTAAACCTCGATGTACTCTTCCCTAGTCCTGAATACAAAGACATCACCTGCAGAGGCATCATTGCCTATTCCGGTATTAGCCCTCAAAGCCCAACTACTACTACTCTTTTATCACTCCAGGTTCTTTTGTTGTTGTGCTTCCTCCAAGATCTACAGCTAATTTTGTCTTCCATGCTCCAATCGCTCAAGTATCTTTACTCCGGATGGGACAACTTTCTCGTTATGCCGACCGTTGAGTTTCCATACTTGAGTCCCTAATCCCATACATGATTCATACTACCCTAGATGATGACATATCAGTATTGAGTGCTTCCATTGTTTTCCTTGCGACGAGGATAGAGGTGTCTGAGTGTGGATAAGGGGACACCAAGGCGGTGACGGCCTTAAAGGCCTCTATAGCTGTGTTACAGACTTATGTGGGTCAAATAAGTTCCACCGATATGTCCGTGATCTAGGATTTTGCAGATCTTATATGTACCAAAGATGCCTCGTGCTATCATAAGAGATGAGGTTAAATTTGTGCAGACAATTGATTTTGAGCCCGAGGCAGAGACTGTGATGATTTTCTTGAGTTAACTATGGAAGTTGCAGATGAGGGCCTCACTGAGTCTGAAGAAGCCATGATAAATGTTGTTTTACAGTCTTCCCTAGAAGATACATTTTTTGTGGTCTTTTGTGAAGCCGGTACTTCTGAGGTGACTCCAGGAACTGATTTCCAAATCAAGGAAGATTTATCGGGCATCGATGCCCAGACATATTGAGCGACTACTTAGACAGAATTCCCAATTTAACTCCATCTCTGTATTTTCTTATTTTAAATTATGGACATTATTTTTTTGTATTTGAGGTCAAATGATTTGATTTGTGGTGAGATGAGTCCCATCTTTCTTTTGGGATTGATGTTTTTTTGTATAAGTGTGCTTTGAGCTGAATTTCTGTGACATACTATATTTTATGGATGTTTGAGATTGTCGCTCCTTATGCTTTAAATTGTAAATAAGTTTAGACTATTCAAAAAAATTAAATCTTTTCCACCACTTGTATATTCTTAAATGTGGATGTTATTTTGCGAATTTGAGTCTCGATTTGATCAATACCAATGACTTGACTAGTGCTCATAATCGAACTAACATGAATATGTGGCTACAATTATGCCAAATGAAGTTGTGTAGACTATATGTGAACTTTATGCATATCATTGTAGTTAGCCAATTATCAAATCGAGTCTCTTGTGATGAAGGTTGCACACTAGAGAAAGTGTGGAGCCTTGTTTGGCTTTGGTATCAGTGTCTTGGGGGAAGATATTACCTAGAACTATGTATGATGACACCTAGAATTTGCCTCATTGGTCCCGTTTACTAAGTAATGTGAACGCTTGAGATGAACTAAGGCATCTTTAAAGAGTGTGAACCAATTTGACGTAATACCTCTTTTTGTGGACTATCCTATGAGTGTGTGAACGTCATTAAACATCCCTTGAGTCTTAAGCTTTTCTTGCAATAAATTTGATGAAATCATAACCTTCCTTAACCCACTACCGATAATCCTCATGATTTGTTATGTGTTTTAATAGCCAACATAGGCCAAAAGCCTAAGTTGAGAGTGTAGTGAAAAGAGAAGGTAAAGGAGTGCAAAAAAGTCTCCTTCTACCTATGTTTTCAGAAAAATTGAACCTCTCAATACAAAAAAAAAAATGAAAAATAAAATGAAGAAGTTTTGGAATAAAGTTGTGAAAATGCCAAAAAAAAGAGTGGTTTCCAACAAATCATGGAATGTGAATAATGGGATAACTTGTGAGCACGAATGAAACTGATGAAGAAATGGAAAGGTACTGTTGTTCACACCATATTTCATGAGGATGAATGTCAATAAGCCTAAATAACTATACATTTTCACTCATCCCCATTACAAGCCTTAAAAAGACCTTTTGGATCTTGAGTGAGCTAAAGCAATTGTCAATTGGAAAATACGGGCAAACTTATTGGTGAAGTCGTGCATTGTGTTTGATATTTTTGAATGTGACAGTTTCATTTGATTAAGTATCTTGAACTTTTTAAACCATTATGTGTGATTAAGGAATCATTCTTTGTGTGAGGGAATTTCATCACTTTTGTTGAGCTTGATCTAGCACTTGAAGCGAGTATTGTGAGTATTAGATTCTTTGGTAATGGTGAGTCACAACTTGAGTCTTTGAGTAAGCAATTGATCCTTGCATGATTAAGTGAATCTATGCACTCATGGTCAAGTCCTTTGTAGCACTGTTTGAGATATCCTTTTTGTACTGCTCATCTTGAGTTTTACTTGAGGACAAGAAAAAACTTAAGTTTGGTGTGTTGATGAGTCTATAAAGTGGGCTCATTTAGGGCTTTATTTTAATAGGTTTAATGTACTCAAATGCATATTTTTTTTCTCAATAACTAATACAAATCCTTGAATTTCATGTATTTAGACACAAAGACAAAGCATGGACAATATCGAGTAAAAAGGAACAAGGCAGCTGAAAGAACGAAGAAATGATAGTCTAAGGCTCACTTAACCCATTAGGGAGTCACCGAAGAGCCTTTCTATCACCTAATGTTCTAGTGTGCAATACCTTAAAGGATAAAATCAATTCGGCGGTGGAGAGAAGAGTCGAAGTGTGGCCAAATGATTCCGAAAAACAATGATTTATCACCCAATGATATAGAACGTGAAGATGCTGAAGGCAAGAGAAAAATAGCGATGAAAATATACCAAAGGTCGGATCGCTAAGCTAACCGGCGATCCCGACAAACTACGCCGAGTGATTCTTCGCAGCACAGATTTTAACTATGATAAATACTTATTTGAATTTGTATCTAATTATGGAATTTTAAACAAGAAAACATTATTCAATTCTAGTTCTTAAAGTTTTTGGAGACACTGTTCTAGAGCTTGAAGGGTTTTGAAGATTTCCAATTCCAAAAAATTGGAAGTGGCTATTGGATATTCTCCATTTTAGATGTGCGTAAAAAGATTTTCAATTGTACCCGCTTGATGGAAACCTTGTTCGGCATCGATTTACATATCTTTACTATGTCTAGCAAAAACCCCAATTATTGGGGTGTGATTATGTGAATATGGGTTGAATTTACTTCAAGGTGTTGTTAATTGATAGTCTATTTGTTATGTAAATGCAATTTCATTCAGTAGATGCCTTACTTATTTGAAACCCCAAATGCATCTATTGGATGAAATTGCATTTAAATTTATTGGATTGTAGTTGAATATATAATTTTAACTTCATTTTTAAGGCTTGCCCGAGAGAGAGGGGTTTTTAAACCAAAACTACTAAATCGATAACATGTGGTAAGTGGGTTATCACGGTTTCAACTTGAGGGAGAGAATCCTAAACCCTCTCACACACATTCAACTCGAGAGAGTGAATGGGCTAAGGAGAAGGTTGAGCTTAATTGTTGGTGATTGGTGTTCGAGAGAAACCGACTAGGTTCGGGGTAAATTGACTATTAATTGCAATCACCCAGTTGTATAACTTAGCCAATATTCCTATCGCATCCCAACAATATCATCTCCATATTTGTATCTTAATACTATTTGTTATTTTTGTTTACTAGGCGAATACAAACCCATTTTTAATTGATAATTGACATTCGTGTAACCCTTTGATTTAGTATGCTTTTATTCGTTAATGTCTTTAAACTAAGATTGATTATAACATAATTCTACTTTTATACTTGACTATAGACCACAAATTGCTTCCTTGGGACTCGACCTCAACTCACTAGTTAGGTTATATTACTATTGAACGATCGTTGATGTTTAGAATTTGATGAAACATCTTTCATTACGTTAACCATCATGAATCATCATTATTAATAATAAACTATTTACCTTCAACCGGTAATGCTAGAATATGTGTGGTGGACAAGAGAGTCTTGAGCTTTTAGAAGCTCTCCTCACATTTTTGTAGTTCATTCAAATGGTATCTCCTTTTTGGTCAAAATTAGTTATAACATCCTATATCCAAAACAAACCAGAAATCAGCTTTTCAGAAATTTGCAAGTGCAATCAACGGTTACAATCGATGGATCGTAGTCTGATCTAAGGCATGGGAAGTACATTCGTCATTTTCCATTGAAGCTCCCCCAAAAATCAGCCCAGATAATTGACCAAGTGTCGATCCATAGACAGACCTGCGGTCCGCGGTATCTGTCCGTGGATTGAGACTCAAGTTACCCTATCTATGACATGAACTATGGATGACCAACATGGACCGTCGTTCGATCTACTATCCGTAGGTCTGACCGTATGTGAAAGTTAGCAGTCAGTTAGGGGAAACTGTTGTTGGGTCAACTTCAAATGGTCTCAATTTTAGCATAAAATGAGTTAGGTGTCCCACAACCTATGAAATGATAGAAAATTGAATTATCTTTTCACGACTAGAGAATTTGGTAAAATCTGACCTCATAATAAAAAGTTATCAATCATTCACAAACGATGGACCCTCGATTAAACGGTGCGTCAATATAGGTCGTCGATTGCTACGATAGAAATTTAACTCAAGGGTCTTTTGATCTTTTCATACTTCGTTGGAACCCTAAGATACGTTGTTTTGACCCTAAATCATACTTAAGTCAAATAATTAATCAAAACTTAGAAAAAAAGAAGCAAGAGAGGACAAAAAGTTCAAGAACTTTAGTTCAAGAAAGTAAAAAAGGTTCCATCGATTCCATCCCCGAAATCTAAATATTTCTTCATGGATTAATCACCAGGAATGTGGGATTTCACTAGTGGGTTTCTTTCACCCATCACATCCCTAGTTTTCAGTCAGTTTTTAAATTCTCAAATCATGACTAGTGTTAGAGTTTCTTGAATGTTTAGAATTATTGGGTTCTTAGCTAATGGAATGACCCAAATTAGATTAGTCTGTTCATGTTCAGATATATCGCATTAATTTTAGAACCATAGCTATGTATTTATTTAGTTCTTGAATTACACATGCTAAGTCAGATATTTCAGTTATACATGCCTCACTTATTAATGCATCATTATCAGATTAGTTATTGTATTCTCATTTGCATGTTCAGTTTGAGCTATCCAATATTTACAGAAACACATCCATAATTAGTGAACTACTTTATTTATTGGGAGTAGCATAATACCGAGTTGGACTAGGATTTAGCGTACCCACATAGTCCCATAAATACTAGCCAAGTAGGTTGTAATTCCCCTCTGTGGGCATCAGGTTAGTGATCACGCCAGCATGCCATTATACCTCTGGCAGGGTATATTGGGTCCTCTCATGGGGCGTATAAATCGGACTCCACATTAAGCTTATTTGGTTTTATTATCTGTTCTTTGTAGCTCCCATAGTTCAGTCAAACTCTATTGCATTGACCATCTTTGCAGTTCAGTTAGTATTTAGTCTCATCATGTTTATAATTTTGGTCAATGCATCCAGTTAGTTCAGCATTCAATATAACATGTATAGAATATATACTTGCTTTTGTTCTTGTTCAGTTACGTTTTATTTCAGCTTTATTTTATCCTACATGCTCAGTATCTTTCAAGTACTCACACATACGTGATCTATATCTTCTCATGATGTAGGTTCAGGTTTTTAGTATCCAAATCACGCTTAGATCGAATTCTGATGTCCATTTCAGCAGAATCAGTGGTGCGTCCCATTATTTCTACTCAATTAGAGGCTATTTCCAGACATAGTAGATTCATTTTGGTATTGAGTTAATATATTCTTATATTAAACTCATCATTGTTTTCATTTATCTTAGTTATAGCGTATGGGCATCCCCCATATTTTTCATGTTAATTGTGATTTAGCTTCCGCATTAGTTTATTATCTTTACTATTCTCATGATCATGCCAGCAGAGTTATCTTGGGATCATTGTAGTCCTAGGTCCCGTGTCCGAGTCTTCGAGGTAGCTCGGGCGAGACATTAGTCAAGTGAGTTGCAATGAAGCAAAGTTCATCATAATTCAACGATAGTAGCTAGAGAACCCCACAAAATTCCTAACTTGCATCACAGAGCTTGGCAAAACCAATTCTTAATCGCCTCAATCTTTCGAGGATCTACCATTACCCCTTCTTTCGAAACTACATGCCCCAAAAATGCAACCGAAATTCACTCTTGGAAAATTTAGCATACAAATTTTGTTTCCTTAGAATATTCAAAACAATACGAAGATGGTTGGCATGCTCTTTCTCATTTTTTGAATATACCAAAATATCATCAATAAAGACTATGACGAAATAATCAAGAAATGGCTTGACACCCCATTCATTAAACTCAAAAAAGCTACGGGGGCATTGGTCTACCCAAATGACATTACAAAAGACGCAGAGTGCACACAGCGAATTCTAAACGTCATCTTAGGCATATCCTCAAACTTAATTTTTAATTGATAGTAACCGAATCATCGACCAATCTTATAGAAAATTGTTGCAGCTTGCAATTGGTCTGAAAGATCATCTATTCAAGGCAAAGGGTACTTGTTTCGAATAGTGACTCTATTTAATTGTCTGTAATCTATACACATCCTCATACTATCATCCTTTTTCTTAACGAACAAAATTGGGGCACCCCATGGGGAAGCACTAGGACGAATAAATACCTTATTAAGAATTTCTTGGATTTTAGCCTTAATCTATATTAACTCTTTTTGGAGTTTTGCAATATGGAGGGATGGAAATTGGACGAGTATCAGTCTTTAAATCAATACAGAAATCTGTAATCTCTATCCGGACGCATACCAGGCAAATCATTGGAAACACTTCACCGACTTCAAATACCACAGGTTTGGACTTAATAAATGGAGTTTCAACCTCAACATCTCTAATATGAGACAAATAAGCCAAAAACCCTTCTCTACCAGTTTACTAGCCCGAATGGAAGATATAATCTTAAATTGTTTCGGCGTTTATACCCCTTCCCATTCTAATTCTGTTCCTTCCTATAATTTCTAGAGTTACATACTTAGTATTACAATGAAGAATAACATTGTGGGAGGAAAACAATTCATGTGTAATATTATGTCAAAGTCAATAATATAAAAAATCACCAAATCCGCCCCAAGTTCGAAACCCATAAACAAAATAGAACAAGCTCGATAGACATGGGTGACTATGGAAGACTCTTCAACTAGGGTAGAAACATGGATACATATGAATAAGTAAAACCCAAATCAAACAACAAATTAGTCATCTGGTCAAATACAAGAATAGTACCTATGATTACCGCATTAGATGCCTCTTCCTCATTCTTTCCCAGAAAAGCATAAAACTAAGCCCTATCATCTTGACAAGCCACTTGCCTGCTTGATTGCACACCATTTCCTCTACCTCCATAGCCTCGCTGATTACCTTCTTTCCCACCTTATCGTTGTCTTCTACCATTATTACCATTCCTACGGGTACCATTACTTTAGAAGGTTGTTGCGTGAAATCTTACATAAGTGGGTGGGGACAATCTCCCCTCATATGCCCAGGTTATCCAAAACTGTAGCAAGTATGATCAAAATATGGTCTACCACCCATCGAAGGAGCGACTCTCTAGCTATCCTAAAACTAATCAGATGGAGTTCTCGAGTAGTTACCTGTAGAGGCATGCATGGTGGAGTGAATTTTCTTGTCCGCAAGTGTTGGTCTTCCAGACCCCTTGGAGTAAGAACCTTTGAAAGTTACCCATATTATTGTCACTTTTTGCCCATGACTTGGTTTGATTGTCTCGCCTCACCCCCTCCACTTTCTTAACATAGTTTGCCACCACATCAAATTTTCTTCCAGCATAGGTTATATGAACATATAATACTTGTAACTCAAAATTTAATCCCTCAATAAACAAATGGATCATGTCCTCTTCCGTAGTCACCAATTTGTGTAGCATATCTAGAAAAAGTGGGGAACATGGCCTCAAAAGGATCCATAGACATACCACCTTGTTCCAAAGACATAAATTCAATTTTGTTACGATCTCTCAAGGTTCTAGGCACCTATTTCTCTGAACACAAAGCATGAAATTTGGTCCAAGTGAGTGGACGTAAAATGGAAGATCAACACTCTGTATAAGCTCTCCACCACTATTCGGCCTCACTTTGAAGTTGGAAAGACACAAACTCAACCACATGTTGATGAACAATACCCAATTTATGACGCCTCTCATAGCAATCCATAATGAACTCATACGCATCGTCACTCTCAGAACAAAGAAATACAAGAGGATATAACTTCCGAAACTTAGTCAACATATCATGCACATTACCAGTCATAACTGAACCCAACAAAGGACGAAAGAAAGCATTAGTACCTATGTTTCCACCCACCTTGAGAGTAGTAAGGGGTATTTTATTATTTTCCTTACCCATTTGAATTAATTCATTTTAGTTAATATTTTAGGGGTATAATCCTATTAGGTTAAGTTTTATAATCCTAGTATACGTTTAGGGTTTTAGTTGAGGGCACAATAAGAGAAAAGAAGAGAAGAGGAGAGGATCAAAGTGTTCTACGAGAGTCTTGTGCTTTGTTGCGAATTTTCGCTTTGGGTTTAATACCTAATAGGTGTGTAAGCTTTCATAGTGCTGAATTTGTTCGCACGCACGTCAATCATGTTATTTTCAGCGCAAATTTCATTCTTGAAGTTCAAAGTTTAGAGTTCTTGATGAGTTCTTTATAAGTGGTCTTGAAGTTCATTCTTAATCTTGTTGTGTTGGGGTTTTTATGATTTCATGAGATGTAAGTGAGTGTTTTGATGGATCTATTCAGTAGATTAAAGTATGCTTTTATTAAATAATCAAATCCAAATGATTGGGGAAGAAATCGTCCGATTCTAGGCGAATTGGGTTAGAAGACGAGGAAAAAAAAGTAGAACAAGGAAAAGGCAGGGTGAAAATTATTTCTCCAAGTCACTAAGAGGTCGCAGACTCCACTTCTTGAAAAATTACTTCGAGAAAATATTTTAAATCATCTCCACATCGTGGACTTGCTCTGTATACAGTGTTTTTCAAAAGTTTCTCATGCTTAACAATATAAAAACATCCTAAACCTCTCGAGATCTTTCCTATCACAAATAACAACCTTGAATAATTAAATCAAATTCAAGGTAGAGTTGAGGTTCATTTTTTGAGAGTTCTTCCAAACATTTAGGAGAAAGTCTCTTTGGGCCTTTTTGAGGAGTCTTCTGTAATTTCTAATACCTTGTTTCAAAAATCGAGAAAATGAGTATGAGAATGTATTCGTGAGTCTACTTTATCATTATGAGATCCTTCTAATCATGAACCGTAAATATTGAATTCATAATTCACATTCAAGAGAGATTTAAGAGTAGAGTTCAAGAATATCTCTGAGTTCAACTTTGAATCCTTTGAGATCATCTATCAACTTGAACTAAGTTTTGAGGAAGTAAGAAAAAGAAGGAGAAGGGTCATATACATGAGTTTCATATTCTTATGTAGACCATCAAGTCGATTTTCTTCATGCCCTTAATTATGCATAAACTTTGTAAGTTAAGCATCTTTCTGAGAAATGGTTCTTGAAGTTCTAAGTCTTTCCGTGTTGAGTTCCTAATCCCTTTTGAAAAGTATATTTGAATCTTTGAGTTTAATATTTCATGCCCATAATTTCATGTGAAGACTTTAATTAAGTTGAATAGTTTTGAGATTAGTTGTATCATTGAAGTTCTTGAGTTCCAAGAACTAAGTTCTATCAATGGTTATCGAAAACATTGCATTAAATCGTTCACGTCCATAAATCGGCATGAATCATATTTTAAAAAATCTTTTACAAATGTTTTAACTTTGTTTTAAGACTTAAGATTTGAAATTAAGTAAAGAATAAGAGTAAAGTTCATTTTTCTTTAAGATGATATATGGGAACTAAGTATTCTCAAGATTAAATGATTTTACATATATAAGATGAGAGGAAACTGAGATTTCCAAAAGAGTTTGGAACACTTTGAGTACTACCTCTTTTAGAAAAAGATGAGTTCTGAGAAGAGTTTCTAAAACATGATTAGTATGACAATCAAGTATGTCATCAACGTTTATGCAGTATGTCTTCCCGAATCATCAATGATCATTTTTAAATATGAGTTTGATATGTTTTGAGAAGGAGTTTTCAAGAGAAGTTACCTCTTTTAAGAGGGTAGTTTTAGCAAATATCTCAAACTCGAGAAAAAGTTTGTTCTAAAATCATATGAGCTAAGTATATTTAGGGAGTAGCAATGAGCACGGATATGGGGATGCGATTTCATATTAACTCAATTCTCCATAAAGCATGTAGTCATCATGGGTAGTATATGATTATACTTTTTAGATGAATCCTTAAAATACTTTTAGCATAAGCTAGTGGATCCACTAAGTTAAAGCGTTCTAGATGAGGATAAAGTGTACGATAGTTCTGGCAGCGTGGGAAAGACGCTATATCACTACTTAGGCTCATAGTATTGGTTGCCAATTAGAGAAACTCCCACATAAACTTTATTACTTTATTAAATAAAGGGAAAAAGGTCAAATATGTCCCTAAACTATTCGAAAAGGTCTAGATATACCCTCCGTTTAAAGTTTAGTTCACTCATGCCCCTCGCCGTCTAACTTTTGGTCTAAATATGCCCTCATGGGCGTTAGTTGCCATGTTGGACATATCCAACTCATTTTTCATTTATTTAAATGCCACATGGAATTGCCATGTCATTTTGACCTTACCACATAACATTTATATGAAAATAGAAAGATATTCAGACTCATAAACACCTAATCCGACCCATAAATCAGCTCCCTTTTAAATTCACTATCCGATCCATTTTTAACAATTTTGTTTAATTTTTATTATTGCGGTAAATCCTGAAAATGAGTAATTGTATAATAAAAATAGAAGAAATATGAAAAAATTAAAATTAACGCCAAAAATTCACAAATAAATATAGTAACCTTAAATCTAACATTTCAATTTTTTTAAAACTTTTTATTTTTTGATAAATCTCAAAAATAGTTAATTGATTAATAAAAATTATAAAAAGTATGAAAAAAAATTAACGCCAAAAGTTCACAAATAAATATAGTAACATTTCAATCTACAATTTTTTTAAAATTTTTTATATTTTTGGGCAAATCCCGGAAATGAGTAACTTTTTAATAAAAAGGGAAAAATATGAAAACAAAATAAAAAGTATATGTCAAAGTTCACAAATAAATATAGTAAACTTAATTTCAATAAATTTCAACAATTTTTTTTTATTTTCTATTTTTTTCATATTTTCCTATTTTTTATTTCTGAATTTTTTGCATAATTTTTTTTTAAAATTTTTTTGTTAATAAAATCATTTTTTGGGATTTGTCAAAAAAAATTAAAAATTAAAAAATGTTGAAATTGTTGAATTTAAGGTTACTGTATTTATTTTTGAATTTTTGGCATTAATTTTATATTTTTTTCATACTTTTTATTAATAAATTACTCATTTTGGGATTTATCAAAAAAAATTAAAAAGTGTATAAATTGAATTTAAGTTTACCATAATTATTTATGATTTTTTGGCGTTAATTTTATACTTTTTTCATATTTTCCTATTTTTTATTAATCAATTACTAATTTTCGGAGTTTATCAAAAGAAATAAAAATTAAACAAAATTTTTGAAAATTGGTCGGATAATTTATTTAAAAGGGAGTTGATTTATGGGTCGGATTAGGTGTTTATGAGTCCGAATATCTTCCCACTTTCATATAAATGTTATGTGGTAAGGCCAAAATGACATGACAATTCCATGTGGCATTTAAAGAAATAAAATATAGTTGGATATGTACAACATGGCAACTAACGTTCATAAGGGCATATTTGGACCAAAAGTTGGATGGCGAGGGCATCAGTGAACCATACTTTAAACGGAGGGTATATCTAGACCTTTTTGAATAGTTTAGGGGCATATTTGACCATTTTCCCTTAAATAAATAAAGATGCGTTTGCTATTGCATTTTCTTAAAGAACTAAGTTTTTCTACTATTTTATAAAGCTTTACATATTGCATGTGTATTGTTTCTTTATATTGAGTTTGTCACACCCCGATCTACCCTCGAGACGCGGACACGGAACCTAGGACCACAAGTGATCCAAGCTAACCCTGTTGGCATGATCATGGGCATACTAAAGATAATAAATTGTTGTGGAAGCTAAATCATACTTAAAATGAAAAGATGGGGAATACCCATATTCTATAACTAAGATATTTGAAAACAATGAGTTTAATACCAAAGAAATATTAACTCAATACTAAGATGAATCTAACTATGTCCGAAATAAGCCTCTAAACTTGACTGGAAATGCTGGGACAAGCCCCAGCTAAATTTAGCATAAACTGAAACTAAATGACTAAAGAGTGAAATGAAACTCATGACTGTTGTCCTCAGAGAATGAGGACTCACCACTGAATCTCCTGAACTAGAGATCGAGAAATTGATCTATGTGTGATCTGGATGATGAGAGCCTGAACGTACATCCCGAGAAGATTTAGCGCGCGTATGCATCAGTACTTAAAAGGTACTGAGCATGTAGGATAGAGCAAAGCTTAAATAAAACATAATTGAACAAGCACAAAAACAAGTATAATAATCTGAACGTGATGTGTTGATTTCTGAGCTAACAGGATGCAATGACCAATTTATAACATGTTAAAACTGAATACTGAATATACTGATAAAAGGTCAATGCAAAGAGTCTGAATGAACTGTGGGAGATACTAATAACCGATTATAAAACCACATGAGCCAAATGTGGAGTCCGATGTATACGCCCCATCGAGAGGACCACATATACCCTGCCAAAGGTATAAACACATGCTGGCGTGATCACTAAACTGATTGCCCACAGAGGAGACTTACAACCTACTCAGCTAGTAGTTCTGGGACTATTGAGTACACTAAACCCTAGTCCAACTCGGTATTATGCTACTCCCATTGAATTTTGTAACTTAACTGGTTATATCTGAATTCCTGTAAATACTTAATAGCTCAAAACTAAACATGCAAATTGAGAATGCAACAATTAATTTGGTAATTATGCATTTATAACTGAGGCATGTATATCTGAAGTGTCTGAAATATATGACCTAGCATGTGTAATTCAAGGACTAAAGAAATACAAAACTAGGGTTTTGAAATTCATGTGATAATCTGAGTAATAACATGATAATGTGATTTGGAACATATATTTAATAAATTCATGAAGTTATATCAAAGTTCTAGAAACCCTAGGTTTAATCACAATAAGAGAATCAAGAACTGAATGAAACTAAGTACCCAATGGGTGAAAGGAACCCACTAGTGAAATCCTACATACCTGGTGATGAAATCCACGGAAAAAATACTTAAGTTTCGGGGTTGGAATTATTAGAGCTTGTGGCGTTTTTGAACTAGGGTTCTTGAGCTTTCTTCTCCTCTCTTGCTTCTAATTTTCTTAGTGTTGATTTAATAATTTGACTTGGATATGTTTTAATTATGTTTCTAGGCTTAAACTTATTAAAATATGATGGTTTAGGGTCAAAACGACGTAACTTAGGGTTTAAACGGAGTGCGAAAGGTCAAAAAGACCCCTGGAAAGGTTGTTGTCGGGCCTCACGACGGCCAGGACTGACGGTCCATCGTGCGCCCGACGCCCCGTCATTGGGTCCATCGTGAGGGCCTGTTCAGCAGGCCTTTACTAAAATGGCATAACTATTTACTCGGAGGTCGCATTTTAGCAAGATTGGTGGATATGGAAAGATAATTCAATTATCTATTTGTGGGTAGGTCATGGGAGACCTAATTCATTTTGTGTTAGAAGTTGTGATCATTTTTAGTTGACCCAACTGCATTTCCTCTTAACTGGCTGCAAATTTTCCACTTACGGACGGTAGGTCCACCTACGGACCATGTTGGTCATCCATAGCTCTTGTCAGAGAGTGTTTGAAGGGAGTCTTGATCGACGGTCATGGACTACGGACCGTCGTTTGACCTACGGACCGTAAGTTCGTCCGTCGTCCAAGACTTAACCAATTTTTCTAGGCTGAAACTCTTGGGAGTTTCTGATCCCATCGACGGTTGTGCAGGATGGACCGTGGTTCAGGATACGGTCCGTTAATGCCACCATTGGTAGCACCTGCAGATTTTTCTGAAAAACTAATTTTTGGTATGTTTTGTCTACGGGTGTTACAGAGTTGAGTATCAATAGATGATTATCCAGAGTCAAATATCATATCTTTAAGTTGAGTATCTAATCTTTGAGTTGAGTATCGTGTCCTTGAATACTTCCGTGTTGAGTAATTTGAGTGGTTTCGAATATCTTTGAGTATTCCTTGAGTTGAATAAGTTTGAAAAGAGGTATGTATGTTTCCTTTTATCAAGTTCCAGCTTATGCTTATGTTATAGAATTCCCCTTATATTCTCGCACATTCCACATACTGGGCGATTTGGTTTTCATATTTTCATGATTTACATACAAGGCATTTAGGATCATCAACGGGAGATTCGTTTTTACATCCGGGTGTTCGAGTTACTATGGTTAGTCTCCTTATTTCCGGAGGATTTCATTTACTTTTCAGTTTAGTATGGATGTCATGGGTCTTTTCCCCGCCTCCATCTTTATTAATTATAGACTTCATAAATAGTTAGTATAGTGAAGGAGTTTGTATTATTTATGTATTTTATAATCTTTTTTAAAGACTTTAGGTGCCTACTTTATGCAGAGTTGAATAAATTTTTTCTATTCAGTGTTTTCTTTTGAATGAAAGATTTCTATTTTAGTTTCATGAATTCTCTTCAGTTTTTAAGTTTTGTATGCTTAAGTTAGTCTTTCCCTTGTAGTCAGAGAGGATGAGAGTTCGGTTGGGAACTAGCAATGGTTTTTGAGTGTCTGTTACGTCAAGGGTGTAGGCTCGAGTCGTAAAATCAAGGACAGATTTGTAGACCAAGTAGAAAAGTATCACATATTTCTTGATGTATGAAAGACTTAAATTCTCAATGGTTTCCAACTAAATTTTACCTATTTTTGTGATCTTTATTAAAACATATTCTAGTTTGGTGATTTATAAGGAACTGCACTGCGTCTTTAAATATTCCTCACATAATTGATCATGTTGGTGTCATAGAAACAGTGAGAGAATTGATTAGAGGGCATCCTGTCTGCTCCATGTATTTAATGCTTTTGAGCCCAATGGCTATAAAATATTGCTCAATGATGAAGACAAGGTTTCTTCAAAGAAAACAACTATCAATGAAGAAGAAAGCCATTTAGTTGAAAATATAAAGGTTACATTTCTGTTATCTATGATTTTACTAATAAAAGTAAGACTTGTTCGTGCTTAAAAATATTATTCCTAATTTATTAACTTGTAACTTCTTTAAGATATGTTTAAAAAATGACCATGAGTACAAATCATTAGTAGATATTATGATGATGTATAAGAAAGAGAGCAAGGACATCAATTAAGTGTATCCTGAGGTTATATTTTTTTAAAAAAGAATTGGATACATAGATATCAGACAATCTTTATGTTCTTGTTTCTTACTATTTTATTATATGTGTAGGTTGTGGTACTGTTCAATGAACATCCTGATTTGATAGATGAGTTTACTAAATTCTTGCAAGATTCAGCTACTCCCAATCCATTATCTAGTTTACTCCTTGTATTGAATTCCCTCTTGCCCTGTGGCTAAGATATAATCCTTAATGATGAAGTCAAGCCTCCTTTGGATAAATCAATTCACTTTGAACAAGTATTCCGCTTTTTTGAATAAAATAGAGGTTACATTCTATTACCTCGTGATTTTACTAATTAAAACTTATATTAAAAATACTTTAGTAATACCTTATTGACTTATACTTTTTTTGCAGATATATTTAGTTAATAACTATGAGTACAAATCCTTCTTAGATATTATGAACGGATGTCAAAGAGGTGTACCATGAGGTGAATGTTTTTTTATAATTTGAGTATATAGACGATCTTCATGTTCTTGTTCATTACTACTATTTTCTTATATATGTAGGTTTTCGTACTTTTCAATGAGCATCTAGATTTGCTAGATGAGTACTATGGATTCTTGCAAGATTTAACTACTAAGTTGTTGTCTAATTTGGACGACACTAAAGTTTGATGAATTGATATATAGCACTTTTGTTGTTCTATTCGGGTCAAATTTACAGTTAGTAAGTGGATTTAATAGAATTGTTTAATTTAAAACTTAGATTATATTGTACTTTATTATTAATCAATTTTTTTCCTCTAATCCTGCATTGTTTAATTGATATAAACTTTTAATATGTGAGGTGTATCTTTTTTCATTTTTATCATTTTGGTAAATAATTTATTAGAAATAAAAATATATTTAGATAACAAAAGTTAAGGGTTCTAACATTATCAAATGTCTACAAACTAATGATCTTGAGAAGCGTGTTACTTTAGATGAATAAAAAAGGGATAATGCACAAGTACCCCCTCAACCTATGTCCAAAATCCCAGAAACACACTTATACTATATTAAGGTCCTATTACCCCCTGAACTTATTTTATAAGTAATTTTCTACCCCTTTTTTGCCTACGTGGCACTAGTTTGAAAAAAAAAGTCAACCATCGTTAGCCCACAAGATAGTGCAACGTAGATCGAAAAGGGGTAAAAAATTATAAATAAAATAAGTTCAGGGAGGTAATAGGACCTTAGTATAGTGTAAGTGTGTCTCTGGGATTTCGGGCATAGATTGAGGGGGTACTTAGACATTATCCCAATAAAAAATGTTAACTTACCCCTTAACCAGAAAATAGATATAAAAATTGGTTTTGTTTGGTGAAAATCATTGAAATGAACTTCCTAATTTGTCATCAAATTCAATTCCTTATAATAATAAGTATATATAATATAATTGATTGATCAGTCAATACTTCACCCCAATGTTAATTGATAACCATTTCATGTTTAAACTTAATGATGCATGTTTTTATTTTTGCATAAGACACTGTATAAGAGCCTCCATTTCATTCACCAATTCCAACAAATAATAATTTGGTACGAAAATTCTACAAAAACAATTATTTATACGTTGTGAAATGTTAGTAAACTTCATAATTGCCTCTAACATTACTTAAGAGTATTGTAGCTCTATCTAATTAGTCACGAATATTGATGAATATATTTTCAAAACTCAAATATCTAGTATTGTCTTATTTTTTTCGTCAATATTACTACATTACATCTCAAATTAGCAAATCAACTAACTCCTGATTTTTTTAGAAGTGATATTGTTTCAATATGAAACAAAATTACTCATAAGTCATACGTTGTATTTTGCAAATGAGACGCATTTATTCAATATTTTAAATATCTAAAAACAAAAATAACAGGGACAAAAATATTTCAACTTCCGCAGTCTCTTACATATAATATAATGTGTTACAATTTCTAAGAATCCTCTGATCTTCTTATTCTTAAATATTTTAATGGTCTTTGAGATTGTTCTGTGATGGATTGTTCTTGAGTTTGAATTTTAAGGAGTTAAGTTTGAGGACTATCAATTTTTTTAATCTAGACAACCTTAGATGGGTGATGTGATGATTCTAAAATGTCTGAAACTTGTTATTTGATCATGTTGCACTATTAGTTTGTGTCAAGGTAGTTTTAGATGAGTTTTCGCTGCGTGTTCAATGATTTGTGTTTAATTGTCGTTGAGATTTAATGGTACCAGCTAAATAAACGAGGTACATTGTCTATAGACATCCAAGGAATGCTTTTATAAGTTAATTGAATTAGTGGATTGTCCATTTAGTTTTTTGATGAATTACTTATATAATATATATCATTTATTTATTTTATCAAATGTGTTAAAGACTTAATTTGCATATTTTATGCCGAGTTAGATAATTTATTTTGTTTAGAGTTTTTTTTGAGTTAAAACTTTCTATTTAAGTTTCATGAATTTTATTCAACTCTTAAGGTTTGTATGCTTGAGTTAGTGTTTTGCTTGTAGTCAGTCAGGATGAGAGTTCGCTTGAAAATCAGGAATGACTTTCGAGTGCCGGCTATGTTCAGGGTGTAGACTCAGGTCGTGACAAATTTGATATCAGAGTACAGAGTTCAAGTGTCTTAGGATGTCTATGAGTCGTGTCATGTAGGATCTTATTTATGGTTGTGAGGGCCCCACAACTACAAATGAGAAATTACAAACATTTAAGAAAAGTTTCTCTTCTTTCATACTCTTAATTGTGCAATAGATCTATGTCATAGAGACTTATTCTAACTCATGTGTTCTCCCATCCTTTGAACTACCCATCAAGCTAGAGGTGGTTCAAAAGCAAAGTCAATTCTTTGTCAATGATTTGTTCTTAACATGAATTTTGACGAAGTCGCGAGCCTCCATAAGAACTTCAAAGAAGCCCAAGAGTAAGTTAAGTGTTCAGTTTCAGAGGATGCACCCATACAAATATGAATCGTGTGTTTAGACTAAAACCGGGTTGTAGTATTTTCTGTAAGCCTTTTTTCATCTGAAATCCTCTTTTAAGTTGTATGTTTTGAGATTGGGTAATATTTTTGCCTGAAAAGGTACTATAAGCTACGAGATCATGAGTAGTAGTAGTAGTAAAAGAGTCCACTAGTAGTCAAAGATCCTAGAGTTAGAGGAAAGTATGCAGAGGTTTAGTAATCCTAGAAAGGGCGATAGTGATGAGGCAAGCTATGTTACTATATCTTGTTGGAAAGTATGCGCCCTCCAATCAGTCAAGGAACATGTCCCTTGACTCAGCAAGAACAGTAACTAATAATATGCGTCCACTTGTTTTGATGTAACCGTTCCTCAGCTCAGTTAAAATAACTAACAGTAAGATAAGTGCTGAAAGTAAAGATTGAACAAACAACTTTACGTGGAAACCTCATTTATCAAGGGAGTACAACAATGACATGTCTCAACAGGACTTTTCGAACTGCGTTTCACTAATCTTCTCAAAAGAAAAAGTAGAATCAGTTTTACACCAAGATACTATCCTGCTAATCTCTATGCTAAGTAATACACCTTATCACTCAGACGAGTCAGAGCAGATACAACACTGCCCACTAAGCTATCCCCTAGATAACTTAGACTCCAACTAAGCGGATACCGCACCGCCCACTATACTAACCCAACTTATTAATATAAAATTTTATAGTAAGACCCAAAGTTACTCCTAATTATGTTCTTGCAAGACTCCAACCAAGTTTGAAACGGTTCTAACAAAAATGAAACAAATCCTACAAATAAAGCTCAATAAAAATATTCAAGAACAACAACAAGACCAGGTCCCTTGCAAACTTCTTTGTGAGTTCTTTAAAAGGCTTGTTGTCTAACATCCTTCTTTGGATGAATGAATTTATTTGTTGTTTGTCATGTTTAGTAAGTCAACCATAAAGAGTTATTGATCGTTGGACAAGCAACTACGTCTATTCTGATTGGTGTAGTATGTTGACGCCTCACCAACCTCTGACACGACAGCTTTACAATTGTTCTCAATAATAGATCTGGACGAGAGAACTTAACAAGTGACCAGGTCCCTTTGTTTGTGAGACACTAAAGTAGACAATCTCGTTCACTCTTCCTATTGGTGCACGACAATTCAGTTTTCACATACCACCTGACATGACAGGTACTCCATTTGTATCTGGACGAGAGCACACTATCAGGGACAAGGTCCCTGCATTTGTGAGGATCATCAAAAAAACCTAGAATATAACATATATCATTCACCACTGTAAGAGACACTAAAATAGAAGAAAATTTATCTCCTTCATTAAGTTATTTTGTCCTATTTTCTTTATACTTATATTACTCTGAGCTTAGTTTTACAACGATGTTGCTTTGATTGTAATATTAATATTTTTATCAAGCAAATTATTTATTTTTCTTATTTTTTAATAATTGACACAATGACACACATGCATTTATACTAAACTAATACTCCCTCCATTTTAAAAAGACCAATTTATTTTGACTTCACAAGAAATTAAAGAAAAAAGAAGACTTTTTTGACTTTATGGTCCTAAACTAATGTCAAATGTATCAAAAAATCATTTAATCGTGTTGCATTAAACATAACATATCAATGTATAACATCAAGCACCCATTCACCCCGACGTAAGATACATATTGTTATACATAAATATCAAGAAAATTGATCATATATAACCGGTGAACACCCACGACACATAAGTCTGCTTGGGTGCTAATGACCCTCGTTTTCTCGTGGGCGTGGGATCTATTCCCGCATAAGGAAAAAACCTTTTTTTTACTTCTTTTATCACGTTTGTTTTATAGGATAATGCACAAGTACCCCCTCAACCTATGCCCGAAATTTCAGACACACTTATACTTTTACTAAGGTCCTATTACCCCCTGAACTTATTTTATTAATAATTTTCTATTCTTTTTTGGCCTACGTGACACCATCTTGTAGGCCCAATGTTGGTTGATTTTTTTTCAAGCTAGTGCCACGTAGGCCGAAAAGGAGTAAAAAATTACTTATAAAATAAGTTCAAAGGCGTAATAGGACCTTAGTATAGTATAAGTGTATCTCTGAAATTTTGGGCATAGGTTGGATACTTGTGCATTATCTCTTTGTTTTGTATTAATTAACTTTTCTTTTGCCTTTATTTATGTTTTCTGGCCTTCTATTTTCTAGTAATTCTACCTTTTCTTTTCCCTTTATCTAATTTACTTTTTGAAAAGTAAAATTACTAATTTATTATAGCCAAGAAAAAGAAAAAAATGGCTATCAAATGTTTCAATAAATTACCATTTGTAAAGATTTTGAACAGTTCTATTTTTTTTAATTAAAAAAGAAGCACCATATCGAACTATATGGAGAAAATACATGACAACCCCATTAAATTTATACCTAATTTTCAAATAGACACTAAAGTTTGGGAGTCATACTGCCCCACGAAACCATTTTTAACTATTATAAATATACAATTTTGACAGCAATATTAATCTCAAATCATGCGCGTGTGTTTACTCTCAAATAAAATATTATTTTATTTTATTGCTATCCATTAATAATGAATCGGGTAATACCCTAACCATTCACACATTCAACCCTCAAAATGTAATTTAATTAATTTACCGTTTTTACAATTGCAGTAAAAGGAATTTTGAAAGAGTAAAAAAGATTAAAAACGCATAGTAGTCAAATAATTCTACACTTATTATAGTTATATGCACCTAATTAATAATAACTTTATGAAAAAAAAAAAGTTAAAACATCCACCATCTTAAAATCATTAATTCTCATCATATATCATAGGAAAAAGTAAAATGAAAGACAAAAAAGGAAATGAGTATTTTTTTTCCAGAAAAATAGGTGAGTCTTTTTAAAACCGAGAATAGTACTACTATTTATGGGTAAAATAATAATATTAAGTATTTTGGGAAGGCAAAGTGCGGTATTGTTAATACTCTTTTCCAACCGAAAAGCCTTTTACCGTTAAATTGCCCCCTTTTTACGGCAAACTACCATTAGTCTCCGTAAAACTAGAATTCAGTGTTTTCCTCTTTCTGTGTTTTACTTCATTTTCAACTGATATTCAATACATTCTGCCTCGATTCCTTAGAAAGAAACAAAAATAGATCGCTATACATATTTATATATGTATGTATATTTATATTTATGATAAGTTATTATGAAGCAGCTTCACAAATGGAGGAAATTGAATATTAGTTTCTAAAAAGCTGACGTTTCTGAATTTGTTGAATTTAAGATTTATCAACTTTTGAATGGGGGTGGAGTACACATGTTGCGAGTCGGAGTTCTTCATTCATATAGTGATCATTGTATTTCTTGTAATATTTGCGGGAATGATGTCTGGCCTTACATTGGGGTTAATGTCGTTAAGTCTTGTTGATCTTGAAGTCCTTGCCAAGTCTGGAACTCCAAGTGATCGTAAAAATGCTGGTATTTAATTATCATTGCACCTTTCATGTTAATTAAGCTTTTAGATTACACGATCACAAATTCAACGTGATATCTGGAGTTGGCTACAACAAGTAGGTGTACATTTGACATTTTACTAAAAAGACAAATTACTTTTAAGGGAGAGATACTATTTAACCATTCACTTCATATGCAGTGTTGTAGAGCCAAAATTTTCACTAAGGTTTCAAAATATGAAGAAGTAAACACACAAACAAGCCAAAGCATTTCAACAATCTATTGCGTATATATCTAAACAAAAAAGTTAACGTTGCATAAACAATGTAATTTTCGGTCAAAGGATTCATCTGAACCCCTCAACCCTATCTGCTCTGTTCACAAGTATCATTCATACCCAACAATTTCCACAAAATGGAGACCCAACTTATAACTTGTACAAACCTTTCCATTTTCCATTTATATCTTATGCATTTGTTCGTAAAGCTACTAATTTGAACGCTGATGCTTCTGGAACACCTCTAACATAGATGATAAAAGCTCTTGATTTTTTTCCGCAATACTGAATACTCACTTTAAAAGCAATCATATTTGTTTGGTTTTGTTGAATCTTTTGTTTTCTTGTGCCTCATTGGGAAGAAGAGAGAGTTGTAGTTTCATCGTTATGACTGTATGATGCTGGTCACTGGCTGGACCAGTTAGTTCTAAGTGTGTTTAGTTCTCAATAGTTAATATGAAATTCAATGATTAAAAATTTGTAATTGTGAATCCTGTTGCCTTACTATGGAACTTTGTTTTGTCTTAACAGCGAAGATCTTGCCTGTTGTACAAAATCAGCATTTATTGCTCTGCACCCTACTTATATGCAATGCTGCTGCCATGGAGGTAAGCAACTATGATAGTGTATCTTTTGAGGCAAATTTTCTTGCACTAGTAGGATATCCGCATTTCTGAGAATTCATTTAAATCATTGCAGGCACTTCCCATCTTTCTTGACAGCCTAATTTCAGCTTGGGGTGCTATACTTATTTCTGTCACATTGATTCTTCTGTTTGGTGAGGTGAACTTAATTTTTCCTTAACCGACTCTATGGGGAGTGGGCGTCCTGCATTTTACCTTCCCCTGCAATACAAAAGTCTCATATGCGTGTCACTTAATGATAACTGAAGTTATTGTTAGAACTTTTTAGGTTAATCAGAGCTGATTTATGCTTATAGTACTGGTTTGCCTTCTTTGATGTTGCTGTAATTTGACGTTTTGGTTTACCGAGTAATCTGCATTGAGGATTGATGAATTTAGCAAATATTGAATTTACGTTATTATTCTATGGTTGAGCAGATCATACCTCAGTCCCTTTGCTCTAGACATGGACTGACCATTGGTGCAACTATGGCCCCATTTGTCCGCGTTCTTGTTTGGATCTGCTTTCCTATTGCATATCCAATAGGCAAGGTGAACTTAATTATTTTAGGCATGGTCTTTTCACTTAGAAATTTTCCAATGATGGCCAATCGAACCAACTGCTTATTGTAGTACAAGTTAATGTGTCTAATATATATATTGTTGGCCTGAACCTCTTAGTTTCTATTGTTTGCAGCTATTGGACTATCTGCTAGGTCATCAAAATAGTGGTCTTTTCCGACGAGCTGAGTTGAAAACTTTAGTACATTTTCATGGAAATCATGTAGGTTTTTAATTTCTAAGCAATATATAGTTTTAGCTTGTGCTAGAATTAGAATGAATCATATTATTTTCCATTTCTACAGGCTGGTAAAGGTGGAGAGCTAACAAATGATGAGACAACTATAATTGCTGGTGCTTTGGAGCTTCACGAGAAAAGAGCCGGTGATGCTATGACCCCCATATCTGATATCTTTTCAATTGATATTGACGGGAAGTTGGACAGGTTTTGCATACTCAGAATGTCCATACACAGATATATTTGCATGAGTATTCAAGCTGTTTCATACTCTTTTATTTTTTCCACAGAGATTTGACCAATTTAATTTTGGAGAAAGGGCATAGCAGGATACCAATCTACTTTGATCAACCTACAAACATAATTGGACTTCTTCTGGTACATATTCCTGGCAAATTTTGCGTTCCACATAATTGAAAGAACAGTTTTTGCTTATGTTATTAGTTGTTACAATGTATGAAAAAATAGCCACTTCACTACTTCCCATTCACAGTTCCATGATGTTATTAGTTGTTACATGGGAAAAGGGTCTCATATACCTCTCAACTTTGTCATTTAGAGCTGATATACCCCTGGTTATGAAAGTGACTCATATATATCCCTACTTGTAAACAAATGACTCACATATACCGTTTTTCCTCTAACGGAAATGAAAAAAAATAATTTTAATCTAAATTTTTATTATTTTTTCTAAAAAATATAATCCCATATGAGTAAATTTAATCCTCGTCAAACATATTTTTTTTTTGACTTTTTTTTGTTTCAATGACTAATTTATAATTATTTTTTTGATAATGAAATTTATTTATGTTTCACTAATATTCTTGTAAAACTTATTGTAGATGACCAAATTTTTTCTTCGAATACGAAATTAAATTACAATACACACAAAAAAAATAGTTTAAATTTTTTTTCTTTAAACTAAGGAATGAAAGAAAAAAACAAAATAAGAATAAGAAACTCAAATAATTATAATAAAAGAAGTCAAAAAATAATTTATGTATGAAAAAAAATCAAATATACCTTGAACTTTGATAGAAGAATCATATATACCCCTAAATATTTCTAAAAAAATAATTACAAGTAATAAATATAAATTTGAAACTATTTTTTCAACTTTCATTAAATGAAGGGTATATGTGAGCCATTTTGTAACGGCAGGGGTATATGTGAGCCGTTTGTATAACGGTAAGGACATATATGAGTCACTTTTATAACAAGGGGTATATCAGCTCTAAATGACAAAGTTGAGGGGTATATCAGACCCTTTTCCCTTGTTACAATGTATGAAAAAAATATCCACTTCACTACTTCCGATTCACAGTTCCACGTTTCACTTTTGCTTTGGAGCCCGTCATATTTGGAGGTTTTAACCAAAATAAGCTATTATATAAAGTCATTCACCAAAATAATATATTTTTTTAAATTTTTACAAAACTAGTATAAACGTATTCCACAATAACGTTTTAGGATATATTTTATTTTTTAAAAGTTGATGGCGTCAGATTGATATAGGTTACTCACAGTAACGTTTTACTCCTAAAACGTTACTCACAGTATTGTTTTAGGAGTAAAACGTTATTGAAAATAATGTTTTAAAAGTAAAACGTTACTTACAATAACGTATATCAACCTAATGCTGTTAGTTTTTAAAAAATAAAATATACCCTAAAACGTTACCATGAAATACGTTTATACTAGTTTTGTAAAATTTTAGAAAAATATATTACTTTGGTAAATTGTTTTATATAATGACTTAGTTTGGTTAAAAATTCGTCATATTTGTCTTTTGATGGCCCAAGATGCTCCAAATAAACTCTTTTCTTGTCCATAATTAAAAGATAGTGACTACATGAAGCAAAAGTAAGGTCTTTTTGGAGCTTAAAGATGATTTGGAGGTTATTTTCTTTCCAGAAAGTGAATAGGCCGTCTCTTCTTTTCCATGACGACAGAAATATGTGGAAACACAAGCACATGTTATTCTACCAAATGATGTTTCTCGCACATATATAAAACCTATCTATGTGGGAACACAAGCAGGCGTTAGTCATTTCAATATCTCTTGTTTTCATTTACCCTGACCATGCAGTGTAGACAAGTTAAAATTCCATTTGATTTGTCAATACAATAAGTTCTTATACCCCAACCAAGTACATAAGTAAATAGTTCCATTTCTCGGGTAATACAATAAGTCATATGTTGATGTACTTTTCCCGTGACCTTGTAGGTCAAGAACTTATTAACCATCCATCCAGCAGATGAAACCCTTGTAAGAAATGTTACCATCCGAAAGATCCCAAGGTATATTTTGGTGTTGCTCATGTAAATGTACTCTATATATATTTGGACGCATTATCACCCTAACGCACTATCACCCAGCTACTTTGAATGTATTATCTGTGATTAAGAACTAAAAAAGAATATCCATAATTCAACTAGCTTCTCCTTGTCTATTAAATTTCTCCCTTTACAAGATAAGGTACCCAAATACATGATTTACCTTTTTTATGATGCAGGGTCTCATATACCATGCGATTGGATGACATCTTGAATGAGTTTCAGAAAGGTCATAGTCATATGGCTGTGGTTACAAGAGAATGCAACAAAAAGATGACAGACCAACCTGCTAGCAATAGTTCCCTTGCTCACAGTGAGCATCTTCTGCTTTCTGTATCTTCTCACATGTTAACTTTTTTCTGATATGAACGTATCGCTTTGTTTTCCCTATCAAGATTCTGTTGAGGATGTGAGAGTAGACATTGATGATGAAAGACCTGTTCCCGAGAAGATTACAGCTACATCATCACAGAAGGGTAAGAGTAGTCTTCCCAATGGTGGAAACAATAATTCAGCCAGGAGAATTAGGAATAGGAGCAGGATGTCCTCGAAAGATATGTATGCGGACATTTTGCGGATAGATGAAAATGATCTGCCAAATATCCCTGATGATGAAGAGGTAGTTGGCATAATAACTATGGAAGACATTATTGAAGAGCTTTTACAGGTAAAATTACTCAAGATTTTGGATTAAAATGGTATCCATAATTTATTTAGTTGCCAAGGTATTAAATTGTCAATTGTGTCTTTTATGTAGGAGGAAATTTTTGATGAGACGGATCATACAAAGCATTTGTAGCAGCAGTTCTTATTGTATTAAATATAACAAATTACTGATGTGTAGAAATTGGAACATTTTGTATGTATGAGAAATTCAATCTACTGTACTACTCATATGCTAGTGTATACTAGCCCTATTCACTAGATTGAAAAAACTTGACATCCAAATTCTATAAAATTAGCAATTTAAAACAAAATATTAATTAGAAATCTTGAGTAAATAAAATACACCCACAAAATGAATTATTTAGTGTTGCCTTCTTTATATTTACATACATATTATTTTTAATATAGTATTCTTAAATGACGTAAAATCATTAATTAACTTAGCTCAAAGAGTAATATTATTATTGATAATGTTAGCAAAAGAAATGAACGACTACTCGAATAAGATGTGAACAGAGACAAACTGATCTTTTCTATTGCTTTCTGAAAACAACGATATAAGTCTTTTAGATAGAACTCGGAAAGAACGAAAACTAGAGAAAAAATAGGGCAGTAGTTTAGCACTAACAACTCATCACTTGCTAATTGACTAACATCAACTAATTAGGACTCATAGAGCAAGTTAGCCGGAAATATAAAAGACTCGTAAAAGTAATGTTACTACTAGCACTAAAATTTTGAATCAATCAACTAACACTTCCCCTTGATTCAAAATCACACACCCCAACTGCAACCTAAAATATTCATGCTTAGCTTGAGGAAGACACACCCCAACTGCAACCTAAAATATTCATGCTTAGCTTGAGGAAGATGCACCCTAAATCTATCCACTATTCATTTGTTCTGCAGAATTCGTAACACTATTCTTCCGTCAACTACCAATGTCCGTATAAAGTGATATTGCAAATCGACGTTCTTAGTTCAGCAATGGAACGAGGGATTCTTAGCCATAATAATTGTTGATTTCTATCAGAAAAAATCTCAGAAGGCTCCTTTTGGTCATAAATTAAAATCTTCAAGTAGTTCCAGATCCTTAAAGCTTGTCGTGCTGCTAAACTTGTTGTTGTATACATTTCATCATATGTTGACAAAGCTACTGTGTCTCCTGTTTCTTTGAACTCTATGTCACAGCTCTAGAACCAAATTTGAAACAAATTTCGGAAGCGCTTTTTTTTAGTCATCCGAGCAGCTATGGCTGGTAGTGGTACCGGAACTGGAAGAACCGGACCGGTAATTACCGGAACCGGTACTGTGTGGACCGGTAACGTTCCGGAACCAGTACCGGACCGGTCCGGGAAACCGGTAAAATTAGTAATGTTCCGTCCAGGTCCGGAAGTGAACCGGTAGTATACCGGACCAGACCGGACCGGTAACCGGGACGAACCGGTATTTAAAAAAAATTAATTTTTTTTAATTGAATCTAATTTTTATTATAATAATTAAGCAATTAAAAATTTAAATTTCAAACTTTAAAGTTAAAAATTTAAATTTTCAAATTTTAAATTCAAAAAGTTTGAAAATTTTAAATTAAAATTTTAAAGTTATAAAATTTAAATTTCAAACATTAAAGTTATAAAATTTAAATTTCAAACTCTTAAATTTTGAAAATTTTAAATTCAAACTTTCAAGTTTTAATTTAAAATTTTCAAAATTTTAAAGTTTCAAATTTAAATTTTCAAACTTTAAATTCAAACTTTTAAAGTTTGAAAATTTTAAATTCAAATTTTAAAGTTATAAAATTTAAATTTCAAACTCTTAAAGTTTGAAATTTTTGAATTTAAACTTTAAAGTTATAAAATTTAAAATTTACTATATTAAAAATTAAATTTAATACAACAATATTAAAAAATAAATTAAGGCGAATAGCCTATATTTTTATTAATATATATTTGATATTACAATTACATTTACAAAAATATTAGTTTGAATTAAATCTCAAATTATCATACTTTTACTAATAGTTGGTGCCACCATATAAAACCCTTCGTAAATCATTCAACATTTCTTTAGTAACATGTTCGGGAATAGGTTGAATAGAAAGATCTTCCATTGCTTCAATCCCGTCGTCACTATAATCCTGCATTACTTCATCAACGTCATCTTGAAATTTGGTCGGTAGTGGTTCACGACCCAAATTTCTTCTCTCGGCATTAATCCAATCTCGAAATAATACCGATATCTCCAAGCTGTCGGCTGCTAGTGAATGCCTATGTTCTCCAAGTTGAAACCTTGTTGCACTAAAGACGCCTTCCGAAGCTACCGACGACGCTTGCATTACTAATATATATCGAACCATCGGTACTAGTTTTGGAAATCCTTTGGTGCGATCTCTCCATCATTTGAGAATATCTTCAGTAGGTTCTGAAATTTGATTAATATATGCATCAAAATCATTTCTATTATCGTGAGAAAGTTCAAGATAATCCTCTAAATAATTATCAATATTATTTTCATCAAATCTAACCCTAGAGATTTCAGGTTCATTTTCAATTGATAAATTTATATTAGCATTATATAAATCATACAATTTTCTAGCTTCAATTTTTATGTTATCTTTAACTTATTGACAGCTAGGAATTTCTTTTAATTCATCATTAATATCTAAGTTAAAATATATTTTTTCAACCATTCTTGATGAACCGAAATCTTTATACTTAGGGTGTAATAAACATGCAGTTAAATAAATTTGAGGAATAGGAATATAATATTTTTTAAATTTTATAATCATTTTTTCAATGGTTTGTTGAAATCTAGGTTTATTTTTAAATTTATATAATTTAGAAGAAATCATACAAATATCAGGCAAAACAGTACAAATTGATGGACTATAAAGTACAGAAATTCTTTTTGTAGTTAAGTAAAAAACTTTTAGGAAATTTATAAGTTCATTTATATCACGCCAATCATTATCATCTAGTCTATATGTCATATCAGAATTATGAGCATTCCAAACCATTTGTAAGGGTATTCTATATTCATAAGCGACTACAAACATTTCATATAAAGTATTCCATCTAGTAGCCACTGTTTTTGGAATTTTTCTAGGTGGAAGATTATTTTCAAAACAACGATTTTGAAAATCTTTACGCCGAGACTTAACTTGACATTTAAATATAAAATGACATGCATTTTCAACTTTCGTACATCCGTTATCATACATATTTACACCATCTCTAACCATCAAATTATATATATGTGCAGTACACCTAATATGATAATTATCACCATAGAAAGGACAAAGTGTAGTTTTTAAATATTGAACAGCAGAATTATTACTTGAAGCATTATCTAAGGTTATACTACTTATTTTATCACATATTCCATAACTTTGTAAAATATCTAAAATAGTTTGAGCAATATAACTACCGGTTTTTTGCATTTGACAACATTTATAACCTAAAATTCTTTTTTGCATATAGCAATTTTCATCAATCCAATGTGCAGTAACAGTCAAATAATCGTTACCATTTACACTACGACCCATATCAGAAGTATTAGCTATTTTACAAGTATTATAATAAAATAAACAACGAAGATATTGAAAATGTTGTGCATGATAATCAAATACAGCCTTTTTTATTGTATTTCTAGCAAAACCTTTAAAATTTGGATTATATACAATTTGAATATAATGTATAAAACCGGGATTTTCAGCAAAACTAAATGGCAAACCCATAACACATATCATTTTAGCTAGTTCTTCAAGATCTTTTTCTCTACTATATGAAGGTAGTAAACTAGGGCCATAAACATTAGACGGATTTAATTGTGTTTGTACCATTTTAGAGCCGCCTACTCCTACATTTTCAGGAAGCAGGTACCCTTTTTTTTTAGCTTCCGCTACCACTTTAGCATGCAAAAATTCATTTTTACAACAAGACATTAAATGACTACTCAAATGTCCCGTCCCGCCAAATTTGCCAGCAGTTTTATGATTTAATATATGTTTACATTTATTACAAATAGCTCGGAGCAGCCTTGTTGTTGTGAATATCCATTTGTCACAAATTGAGCTTTATGCTTTTGAATGCTCCCATCAACATTGTAATTTGTTTGAAACACCCATTTGAGACATATTCCTTTCTTTCCTTCAGGTGCATCAATTAACTCCCATGTAGATTTTCGTTTAATTGCTTGCATCTCTTCACTCATAGCATTCTTCCATTCAGATTGTTCTACTGCTTCTTCATAACGAACAGATCTGAATGAGCAAAGCAAATTGACCAGAAGTATTGATAGTGTTAGAGTACTTAGGATTCAATTTCTTTTCCATTTTTTATCTTATTAGTGGAATTGGCTAAACTGAAGACTCATCATGTGCAGAAGTTGTTGAGCTAACATATGAACGTAAGGGAGAAGAATTGGGTGAATTTTCAGAATCTACTGTAGGTTCTTTGTTGGATTACTAACCCCAAATTCTCCTAAGGAACAAGTATATTCTATATGTTCCTTTGCAGATAACAACAATCACATTTTGTGAAGCAAATAAAATAATGACACAATATTTTATCGAGGAAAATCCCAATTCATAAAGTGTAAAAATCACGACTTACACATCTGTATGATTTAACTCCACTTTATTAGACTTCAAGTCTCAACAAAAGATTACAAACCTATGTAACCTAAGGAATTATAAACTTCCTAGCTAAGAAATTATAAACTCCAATTCCTAGCTACCCAAGACAAAAAACCCCAGGTTTAAGTCTTCTACCGTCTGTCAAGTTTCTCAAACTTGTTAAACGAATCCTACACACACACACTCGATTATAATCAAAACTCTTAATTACAATCTTACAAATTTTTCCTCACAAATTTGTAACACTCCAATAAATCTCAAAACTCTCTCAAACCTCTTGATCGTGTTTTGATCTTCTCTCTATGTAAGTGCGCAATTTTTTCCAGCGAAACTATCACCCTATTTATAGATTTGAACTTGAATCCAAAACCTATTTCAACTAGAAATTCTACTTGTGCTCTGTTTCCTTTTTCTCTTGAAACTTAGAAGCTCACGTGTAGGATTTCTACATTGTGCGAAACTCGTCTTGCCGCATCTTCAACTCCTTCCTAAACTTTAAATTTGCCGCATCAAGAATTTGTAGAAGTCAACTTGGATTAGGTAATATATAGCCACAAAACTTTCCTTAGTTAAATAAGAAAAACCTTCCACAAAATTTTCCTTATATATTGCCACAAAACTTTCCTTAATTAAATAAGAAAACATTATTGATCGCTAATTCCTTTTTCGACTTGGTTGCGAACTCCTTTATAAAAGGAAACTTTCTCTATTGGTTGCTTGACAAAAAAGCAATATTTCCACAACATTATATCCTCTAATTCGCGAGGTTGACGTTCCCTTTATCCAAGTCTCATTCGTTCTGTAAGTCGCACTACCTGTTTCTTTCATTTGTTCCTCTATTTGTCAATTATAAAAAAATTTCTCAATCTAACAAATTTCCCCTTTTTGATGGTTTTACTAAGCCTTTCTCCCGTGCCAGATGCAAATACAATGTTATAGTGCATGAGTAGCATGACTTTAAAAGTGGTATGGAGACTTACAACTTAATGTACAAAACTGAGCATAAAAATTCAAAATTAGAGGGCAGTATGCGCAATGTTCATTAGCCACTCATGTGACCTTAATCATCCCATAGTTCCAAATTGTTCCTTTTGAAAGTGTTTTCCTTGGATGATCATATTTTTGATTGATTGATCATCAAAGTGCGCATAACTGTTAGATACTGCATAGGTTGGACATGTTTCTTTCACATGCTTCTTCAGTATTTCCCTTTTTTTTCAATATTTTTTTTCACAGTGAAAGTTATTCTCATCTATTCCTTTTTTTTCAAGTGAGAGGAATTCCTTATAGTTACAATCATGCATCTGAAACAACATGTTCATTAGTGAATGTTGTCTGCTTCCTCTCACTTTTCTTGCAAATTCAAAGGTAAGATTTCGGGACCCAGACTAGCTTGGGTCCTTTGTATTGATAAAAATGACGAATAAGATCTCTATGAGCCCACTTGGGCAGATTAGTTTTCCCTTTGAGTATACTTGTTCCTTTGAATAGTTTTATAAGTTCCTCTTGCTTTATTTTTTGCAGTAACTCTGTATTTAGGACAATTTTCCTTAGAGTGGCCCGAGTTACCACAAATAATACATAAAGAATTTCATATCATAGATTCTTCATACTCTATTCCAGTTATTATGTTCCGAGTATTGTTACTTAGATGTGTTACTATCATGGAAGATTTTATCAATTTATTAGCTCTTTCCAAATCAGTTTTTGATACAATTCAAAAACTAGTTAAAACCAAGAATCAATTGATTGCTTCCATGACTAGTTTAAAGTTTGAGTATATTGATCTTGAGAAAGTTAATTATGATCTCATGAAAGAAAATTCTTCATCGATACATAGCAATTGGATATTGGATATCATGTTCCCAGAATTAAAGTTTGAACTTGCATCCTCATTAAACACAACATTTCTACTAATAATGACTTTACCAGTTATGGGATAATTACATAGACGATATACTTTGGATCGAAGACTATAGCCAATGAAAATGCATTTTTTTAGATTTTTCATCAAGCTTAGAGTGAAAATTGACCAAAGCACGTGTTATAGGACGAAAGATTCTTAAGTGGCATACTTGAGGCTTCTTCAAATTCCAAGCTTCAAGAGGTGTTGCGTTCTAAACAACCTTTGTTGGTGAGATGTTAAAAATCTAAACAGCGGTTCAAACAGCTTCTCCCCAAATATAATTGCACTTTGCTTGTAGTTAACTTTGAGCCATTTCAACCACATCATTCTGCTCTGGTGTATATGGTGCTTTAAGTTTCCTTTGAATTTCATTCTAATCATAGAACAAATTCAAATCATTACACAAGAATTCGACACATCTATCGGTACATAGTGATTTTATCTTGTTGCAACTTTGATTCTCTAAAAATACCTTTAATTTTTTCAGCTTTCAGATTTAATTTCAAGAAATAAATTCAACTAAAGTGGTTGTAATCATCACTAAAAATAAAAAGATAGTGACTTCCACCAAGGGATTCCACTTTCATTGCCTTGTATAAATCAACATGTACAAGTTCAAGGCAAGTTGTAGCCCTCCATGATTTTCTCACTTGAAACGAATTCCCAGTTTGCTTCCCATAGATACATCCTTCACACAAGTCAAGTTCATTGGTTTTTTTCAAGCTAATAACCATATCTTTTTTAACCAAAAGTTTCAACCTATTAACATTCAAATGTGCAATATAAGTGTCACAAATTAGTCCCATTCTTTCCTTGAACAACTAAGTTAGTATTGCCGACATTTGAAATATTAAGAGGAAACCATTTTTTAGTCATAGAACATGGGCTATCGTATGTCCAGATTTTTTGTCCTTAATGTCACATGCATTATCATAAAAGATTTATTAGACACTAATCATCAATTATCTAACACTTAACTGATTATGAACCAAATTAGGGACATATTGCACAACATATAAAAGTTTCACATTACCTTGGACAATTTTTATCTCAATTTTACATTTCCCTTCAGTGTGCACTTGTTTATCATCTCCTACTCGCACCGCACTTTTCTGGGACTCATCAAGATGCCTAAATGGAGACTAAAACTGGACATGTGATTCGAGCATTGGGTATCAATGAACCACCAAATTTGCACTTTCAGTTATTTGGGAACTAGCCATAAACAACTTACTTTCTTCTTCCACTTTTTTTTTTGAGAAATTGGCTTCGTTCTGCTCATCTTTTTCCTTTGTCCAACAATTAACTTCTTTATGGACAAATTTCTTGCATCGTCGCTTTGAATATTTCTCTTGTACTGACGGAATTCACCAAGTGGGTTTTTACCTAAGTTGCTTCCACTAACACTCCGACCATGGAAATTTCCTGCGTTGTCCTCGTCCGGCTGAGTTTTCTGTTTTTCCTCATAGGAAATCTCCCCCTTAACCTGGAATGCCTTCTCTTCAAATTTCTCCTGTGACCTATTTAGCCTATCTTCACGAGATATCAAGGAAATCATTAATTCATCGAAAGAATAGGTAGATACGTCCTTAGATTCCTAAATATTGTAACAAAAATCTCAAATTTGGTGGTTAAAACTCTCAACACTTAAGACACAACAATCTGATTATCAATTTTCTCACATAGGACTTCTTCCTATTAATAATAGCAGATGATCTAGACAAATATCCTTGCACAAATTCATTTTATTCATGAATAATATTTCAAAATCATGTCGAATAGTTTGTAACTTATCAATAATTATTTTATCATCTCGAAAGTACTCTGGCTTGAGGATTTCCCATGCTTGTTTGGAAGTTACAGAAGGTGACATGCGAGGAAATATTTCATCATCACGAGGTTGTTGGATCGTGAACAGAGCTTTAAGAGTCTCTCTTTCGATGTCCTCTCAATTAATTTGCATTCCCTTATGGAATTCTAGTCTCAACCACATCTCATAGTCATGTTCTTGAGACTTTAAAATAGTCTTCATCTTTCTACTCCAGAATTGTTAATTTTCCCCTTTCAAAATTGGAATTAGAGGTTGCATGAAGCTATTGTAACATTCCCTGGCATAATTTTTTTTTGTTTTCTCTCAAAAAAGATCTCCCAATATTTCACTTTTTCCCTTCCTTACTTTACCAATCTATGCTTGAGGAAAGGATGGATCTTAAGCTGGTGTAAAATTCTTATACCTAGAATGTTGACAAAAGATGTCACAGCCCGATCCTATATCGTGAATGTGACTGGCATTCGAGAACCATTTTTGTTCCCCAAGCGAACCCTCATCCTGACTGACTACATGCGGAAGACTAACTCAAGCATACAAAACATAAAACTGAATAAAATTCATTAAACTTAATTACAAATCATTAACTTAAAATGAAAAACTCTAATTAAAAATAATATATTCAACTCGCCGTCAAATAGGAAACTTAAGTCTTTAAAACATTTAATAAAATAAATGAACAAACGTTTTAAACTCTATTACCTATATATGAAGCCTCTAAATGACAAAGATGGAGGGCGGGACAAGACCCACGACATCTTGAATAAATCTAAAGTAAATAGAATCCTCCAGAAGAAATGAGGCTCACCATAGCTAAATTGAACTCCCTATGGTATCAATGAAGCTCCTATTGATTATCCTTAGTACCTGTATCTTCTTCACGAAACAATGCAGGACAAATGACTCACTACAAACAATGTACAATCATGTAAGGAGAATTCTAAAGCATAAACATAAGCTTGAACTGATGGAAAAGAAACATACTTATCCCTTCTCAACCACTTAACTGAATTCAACTCAAAGAAACATAGTTTAAGTAAATGATAAAATATTCAACTCAGCAAAATAAGGCTCAACTCAATAACAAGAGACTGACTTTGGGTAATCAACATTGAATACTTAACTTAATATAAAGTAACAATACACATGCAAATATATGGAAAGTTTTTAAAACAATAGAAAGTAACTCAGTGTATTTAAGAATACAATAACACTCAATTTATATATAACAAAATATAATATAAATCTGTGTGAGTTTCTCTAACCGACAACCATCAATATGAGTTATATGGTGATACATCTCACCACACTTTCAGAACTGTCATATATTTTGTCGGGACGTTGAACCTCTCAATTAAGTGGATCCATTGTTCTATGCTAAAAAAAATCAAGGGATCATCTAAAAAGTATGCCCCTTTTTACCCACGATATGGTTTGTGGAGACTTGAGTTATTATCAACTCATCCCCATATCGGTGCTCAATACTACTCCCAAAATATACTCAGCTTATATATTTAAAAATATACTGTGTGGTTTGAGATTATTATTCAAAATCTTTATCTAAATGAGATGTTACTCAAACTGTTCATAACTCTATTTGAAATCCCAGTTTCCTCTTTTTTTAAATTCGAAAACATTTACTTTTGAAACTACTTAATTCCCATATATCATTTTAAAGAAAATGAGTTCGACTTTGCTCTTTCATAACTCAAGTTCTCAAATATTATAACAAGTTTAGGAAAAAATTGTAAAAGACTTTTTAAAAATATTGTTTATGCCGAATTAAGGACATCAACGACACAATTCAAGGTTTTCAATAAACCTATATAGAACTAAAAGACTCAATGATACTACTCATATTAAGAATGCTCAACTAAGAGGGTTCATGTGAAATTATGGACATGATCTACTCACCTGAATGACTCAATGATGCTTCTGATCTCAAGATTTCTCGACTCATAAGACTCATGCAGTATTATGGGCATCAACTACTCAAATAAAGGACCTTCATGGGTAACATGTCGTAGTCCCATGATTAGGAATATAATCTAAAAAAAAATCTTAGGAACTCAATACTCAAGACTAAGAATTCCAAGATACTACTCTTTTCAAAGATTCTCAATTTATGAAGTTAATGAGGAACTATGGGCAAGGAAGACTCGACTGGAGGGTCTTAATAATAATATGAAATTCATGTATAAGACTCATACTTTCTCAAAACTTAGTTCAAATTAATAGTTGATCTCAATGGTTTCACAATTGAACTCACGAACTTTCTTGAACTCTACGCTTAACTCTTTCTTGAATTTGAATTATGAATTCAAGAGTTATGCTTTATGATATGAAGGATCTCAATGATGGTGTAGATTCATGAATACATTTTCCTTTTTCTTATACTCACTTACTCGAGTCTTGAAACTAGTTATTAGAAATTATAGAAGACTCCTAAAAGGAGTCAAAGGGACTTTCTCAAAAGACTCGAAAGAATTCTCAAGACTTGACTCTTAAATCTACCTTGAATTTGAATTATGAATTCAAGGTTATGATTTATGATAGGAAGGATATTCTTATAATTAAATGAGTTTTAGATAGTTAATAATGAAAACGGCTGAAAAACACCATCCGGAGAGAAAATATGCGATGCGAGATGAATTATAATGTTTGGTCAAAATAATTTCTGAAAATATTGGATTCCACGTTCTCTCCGCGATACAGAGGGAAAATTTACACTCTGAAGGGACATGTCTTAGTACTTTGTTTCTATCATACTTTTTCTTATTTTCGACCTTGATTCACCTAGAATCGGATGGTTCTTTCCCAATCACTTGGATTTTAATATTCACCTTATGTACATGATAATCTAATAGAAAACACTCCCAATTCACTTACTTTTATCTCAATAACTCATCAAACCCATCCTAATTCAAGAATGAAAGCAATACTTTCAACAACTCAAATTCTTTAACTTCAAGAATGAAACATCACTAATAATTACATGATTGGTGTGTGGTTAACAAATACAACCTTATGAAAGCTTACATACCTCTTAGGTTCTAAGTCCATGGTGAAAATTTGCAAAAACTCTCAAGAACATGGATGAACACTTTGATCCTCACCTCTTTTCTCCTTTTCTCTTCTTAAACTCTCAATTAAAATCCTAGGTGTATATTAGGAATATGAAACTGAACCTTATATGATAAGACCCTTAAAACCTTACTAAAATGAATTAAATATGATTGGGTAAGGAAAAGAGCAAAGGACCCCTTCCTATTTTTGGGTAACTTTCCTAATTTGGGCAACCCGACTTCAAACAGGCATATCTCCCTCATACGAGCTCGAAATTTAGCGAACTCAATGGCGTTGGAAAGATAATTTGAAGACCTTCAATTTTATTCTTATGGGAAACCTAACTGATGTTGTAGTGAAGGTTATGATTGTTTGAAGTTGACCTAAAGCTCAAAAGTAAGAAATGACTTGTATGAATTCTCTTCAATTTTCTTTTGAACACAAGGTACTACACATAGTGACCTTAACACTTAGGAAAAATTCAAATTCCTTAGTTAAAGCTCACTCACTACGAAGAATGGTTAGGGTGTTGGTTCACAAAAATTCGGAGTGTTACAATATCTCCTCCTTGGGATTATTTGTCCTCGAATGATGACTTGAGTGGGTATAAAATGGGGTTACTCTTACTAAGGTCCGATTCTAATGGTATACTCTTACTATATTCAAGATTAACCCAAATCCTTAGGGTTCTATAACTCTCTATAAGGAATCTCATCCCAAGACTATTACTCTTTCCCACCACATTGGGCTTATATCATTAACCACATAATATTTAACAGTGCCACATTCAAGCTTAGTACTCTAACAACTCAATGGACTCCTACTAACCAACTCCTTCAGAGCTAACTGTTGGCTCTCATTTAACTATTTCTCATAGTAAAACCTCATCCTCCAATGTCATAACCTAATATGGAATCATCACACCATCAATATCCCGATAAGATCATTAACTTTCTCCTTTTAGCATCACTTCAGTACTAAAAGACCTCTAAAAAGATATCTCCCATGATATTTTGAACTCATTACTATCTTAGTCTTAAACACTTGAATCGATTACTCATCTTGTAATCTCCCTATTAAGTCTAACGTTGACACTTGAAAGCTATGATCATGTTCTATTATATCTAACTGGTCTACATCCTTTTATACTCTAACAATCGAGATAAGATTATCTAATGACTAACGAACTCTCGATAAGCAGGTACTAAGACCTCTTTCTAATTACATACCCTCTCGGTACCCCTATTAATGCTCTTTTACTCTTGTGACTTAGCCACACTTCATTTCCCTTATCTAAAGGTTAGGGTCTCTCACTTGTGCCACTCATATTTCTTGTGTCACTCATATTTATTGCATCTAACATCTCAATTCCTCACCTACTCTATGTCAAGTCTACCAGATCAAATCCCAAGATTGACATCATTATCCTCATGTTGTAGTTCTTTCGATCACGACACTCATCTAAATTTCATGCTTAATGTTCATTATAAACCCCAATATCAATAAGATTGCTCGTCTACTATACTATATATCATTACTTGATCAATTCTATAACCTTTTTTAACATCATGACCTTTTTAAACAAATCATAAGCCTAGCTTGGATCTATCACCTCATGAATACTTTGTGATTCTATTCAGCACATATATTTAGCCCACTCTAACATGATCGCACATCGGTATAAACTCTATTATGGTTAAAAAGATAATATTATATCTCATCTTTACTAGCAACTCTTACTCTACCTCCTATCATAAGCTCTTCACAACTATCAGTTCTTAGTCTACCCATGAGGGAAAATTCCTTATCAATAGGTTACTGGGTGAATGACTATAATAACATAGCTTGCCTCATCACTATCTCCCTCTCTTGGATTTCTAAGCCTCTACATATGTTCCTCTAACTCTGGTCTCTTTTGCTATGACTGCTCATGCTCTCGTAAATCATGCTACCTTTTTTTGGTGAAAAATACTATCCAAGCTCTAAATATACTTTTTCATAAGGATATCCACTTAAACAAGGCTCAAAGAAAAGAGTACAACTTGCTTTTAGCTCAAACACACGATTCATAACTATGGGTTCATTCTATTGAAACTCAACACTTAAATCTCTCATCACTACAAAAAGAATGTGTTTATAGACGGATGAAATCCGTCGCTAAATACCTTATTCCGTCGCTATTTTGGTCTAGCGACGAAAATTCATTTGTCAGTATTATGCGCGTAGCTAACCATTTAGCGAGGAAAAATCAAATCAGTCGTAAGTTTAGCGACGGGTGCACGACAAATCTCTTCCATTGTCAAAACTAACGACCAATAAAATTATCGATATATTTTTACTTTTGCTCGCAATTCTATAAGATATTTCATCGTTTCACCCTATTTATGACCGAAAATTTGTCATTAGTTCCGTCGGTATTACTTTCTATACATTTTTACCTTTTCTGTAGCTACAAAAATATTGTCACAAATTCATCGCTAATCCGTCACCTTTATATTTTATTCATTTCTACCTTTTTATAGCGAAGAAAATATTGTCACAAATTCGTCGCAAAATTTCATCCCCATTACTTTTTTAATACATTAGTGACAAAAATATTATTACAAATCTTATTCAAACATTTTTTAAAGTTGCAAAAGTAACTACTATTCTACAAGATCTAAAGCACATATCAAACTTCAGAGTGTATAACCAAGTTTAAAACAACCCAAACGAAATTTCCAAGCAAAAGAAACTTAGTATTTGCAACAAAAATAATAACTAGCCAACAAACTAACTAAGAGAGATTGGAGAACCAAAATCTTATCCGAAACTGATGCATGAGCCTCATCAACATTAGCTGGAGTAGGAGTTACAAGAGTCATATGAGTGTTTGGCTAAGATGAGGTTGAAGAAATCAATTCACATACCTTCTAAACAAGTACAGGAAATATTTAATTAGTTAGTTGAGGAATCAATCGTGTCATAAATTCATCCAAATGTTCTGTTGTATTGTTTAAGCATTCGTACATGGTACTGAGGATGAAGCATCAGTTACAGAAGCTGAGGCACAAATACTTGTCCCATAAAATGATTTATGTCCTTCTTTTCTTTGTTTCTCCTGTGGCTTGATAATATGCTTGCAATTGATCAACATCAAATTGAGTTTGTTTTTGATTCTGTAATATTTCTAGATACTTTTCTTGTAACAGACAATAATAATTAGTGAAGTTCATTTATAACAACCGCAACAATAGCAGCAAGTATTGACATGATAAAATTGATTATCGGAGGAAGAAGATCAAAGAGAATGAAAAACAAGCTGCCAACATTCCTACCAAGGAGAAGACAAAGAAGATCATCTAGGAACAACCAAGACTTTTAGCTAACATGGAAGCAATCAATATGGCCAAAGTGATAGAAATTGAATTCGAGAATTACTATAGGACTACAAAAAAGATAACACCTAAGAAAACTTGGAAGAGTGCAACAATTGGGAATTGCACAACAATCACAATTGGAATGTCCAAACACTTTCAAGTGCTACACAACACCATATTAGACATTAATTATAAGCAACTACATAACAGAGTTGATTGCTCATAACTAAAATAAAAAGCAATAAGAGTTATAATATTGACAATAATATGTTTGGGGGATGGTCGTATGTCACTAACTTAGAATGTCAATGTAATGGTAGAATACAGGTAACTTGGAGGCCAGTTTACTACACAGTAGATCTGATTGAGTAGACTACTCATACTATCACTTGTGTTGTCAAATATATTATAGTGTAGCTTGTATTTTTCATGACTTTCGTGTATGCTTACAACACTAGGGAGGGTAGAAGAGAGCTATGGAATATAGTGGAGAATTATAGCATGGTATATATGCCAAAGGCCATGGTTAATCGTTGGTGATTTTAACTCAGTATTGAAGGCACAAGATAAAATTGGAGAAAATCATGTTTCCTGGGCAGAGGTGTCTGAATTTCAGCAATGTGTGGACGCATGTGGCTTAATAGAGTTTTCTCAACAAGGACAAAGATAAATTTGAAATGATAAAAAGAACGGCGAGCAGAGGATATATTCAAAAATTGAGAGAGATACCGTTAATAGAAAAAATTAAATGATTACACAATTTTTCGACAAACGAATATATAAAGTAAATGTAATTATAGAAAATTGTACTTACATGTACAATTCGAGCTCATTAACCAACAAAAGATTCTACGTCATAACTATGTGTATGGACATGCAAATATAACTCACTTGGTGTTAGATCTCGACCCTTTTCAATAGCCTATACAAGAATTTTTTCTTAAAAATATATGAAAATGTGAAAATATGAAAGAATTATATGGGTTAATGTATGATAGTATAAAAAAGATTACACAAACTACAAACACACTCTAGAAAATATGGCAGTCAGCCCTTTTTTTTCTCAATGAAAGTGGCCTGCAATGCAACTTTAAAAATTTAGCATCCTAAAGATTTAATATTCAAAATATACAATTTTATTCTATTTTGATAATACGATTCTTCAGGCTCATTTTCATGCCATGGTTATATGATGGAGAAGCAATTTTTGTACAAGAATGATGGTGATTATCTACTTGTATTTCTATTTCTCTTAAGTTCTCTCTTTTCCATTACCTAATTTTCTTACTATCTTTGATGCCCCTTTTGAATTTAGGCTCAAAGAAGGAATTCACATCCTTTTGGATCATTGATTCATGTCCCAGTGAAGGCAAACTCATCACTACAAGTGTATATGACAACCAAATAAGTAAAATATTTATTCTGTGGTTAAACAAATCCATCACCACAAGCTAAGTATGAATATAACTCAACAAAACTAATTCAGTCAACCTTCTCCTAACTAGAATATAAGTCATTAAGCTCAATCAACTTTATCTTCCTATAAACCTCCAAATTAGAGAAAATCGTGTGCAATTTCCCTTGCTTCATATTGTTGGAACCCAAAACAGAAAGCAAGAGTATCGAGGTGAGAAATGGTGAGAATTGAAGTTGATTGAGTAAGAAGTGATTCACAGGTTGAGTCTAAAACATTTAACTGTGTGGTAAAACAAATCCATCACTACAAGTGTACAGGACAACCAAATAAGTAAAAGAAGTTCAATACAATTATAGCAGCAAAGCCTTATAAATAATAGTGAGACTTTACATGTTGTTTCAGTGTTTCATTTGTTCAAAAATCAAGAAACACTACTAGCACACAAGATTATATATGGAATGTTCGCTTATTACATTACTTTGTACTACTATTTCTATTCACAGTTAGAAGTCATCGCCACCAATAGTATAATACTACTATTCATATTCACAGTTAGAACTCATTACTACTATATATTATACATATAAATTAAATTAAGGATGTGAGAAAATATACTTACAAGTCTCTTGCGATGCTCTTCAATATTAATAGAGCCTTCTATGTGAGTCCCTTCTGAAACAATATTCTAGCCACCATTACGATTTCTTGAATTTATTTTTGACTTTTTAATAACCTTGGGATGTTTCAAAAATCTCATCCAACTTTCCAATGTTTTGTTGAATGCCTTGAATTGGGCCCTTAATTATCTGTCAATTATGTATTTTGGGCCCAAGCCTGTTAGGGCGTAGCTTAGCACTATATATAGACGCTATGGTAAACCCTATTCTGTAACTCTGTTTTTGCCTCTCCATAATAAAACTGCTCCCTCTCTTCCCCGTGGACGTAGCCAATTTATTGGTGAACCACGTAAATCTGTTGTCTTGTTCTTTCGCATTTATATTTTCACGTATTATCTCGAATTCCGCATAACAAATTGGTATCAGAGCCCCTCGGTTAATCGGTGTTCTTTGAGAATTCGAGATGTCTGCTTTGAACGTGAAAATCGACAAATTCACAGGGAGGAATAGTTTCAGTTTATGGCAGATCAAGATGCGGGCTTTGTTGAAACAGCAAGGCTTCTGGGCGCCGTTGTCGAAAGACAAGAACGCCTTCGTTACTCCTGAGATGACGATTCTGGAGGAAAAGGCGCACTCGACGATCATGCTGTGTCTCGCGGATGACGTCATCACGGAGGTCTCGGATGAAGAGACTGCTGCTGGTCTGTGGTTGAAGCTGGAGAGTTTGTACATGACAAAATCTCTAACCAACAAGCTGCTTCTGAAACAACGTCTATTCGGTTTACGAATGGCTGAAGGTACGCAACTCAGGGAACATTTAGAGCAATTGAATACTTTGTTATTAGAATTGCGTAATATCGATGTGAAGATCGAGGATGAAGATGCTGCCCTGATTCTGTTAGTATCTCTCCCAATGTCGTTTGAGAATTTTGTTCAATCGTTCATTGTTGGGAAAGATACTGTGTCGCTGGAAGAAGTCAGATCGTCCCTTCATAGCAGGGAATTACGGCATAAGGCTAACGACACAAGTACAGACATACAGCCTTCCGCTCTGTTCACCAGTAGCGGAAAGGGAAGGAAAAACGGCGGAAAGAAAAATAAGCCGATGTCGAAGGGTGCAAAGCCGGATGATGTTTGTAATTACTGCAAGGAGAAGGGACATTGGAAATTTGATTGTCCAAAGAAGAAGAAGCAATCGGAAAAACAATCAGTTTCTGCTGCTGTTGCTGAAGAAGACACCAATTCTGAAGAAGACATTGCCCTAGTTGCGGATGAGCACACTCATCATTCAGATGTGTGGGTTCTCGATTCTGGGGCATCCTATCACATCTGTCCTAGGAGAGAGTGGTTCACGACTTATGAGCAGGTAGACGGAGGCAGGATCTCGATGGCCATGATTATGCGCAAGGTGGTTGGGACAGGCTCGATCAAGATAAGGACACATGACGGTAGCTTCTGCATATTGAACGAGGTCAGGCACGTTCCATTGATGACGAAAAATCTGATATCTCTCAGTCTTTTTGACAGCAAGGGATTCAGCTGGTCGGGAAAAGATGGAGTCTTACGGGTCTGGAAGGGTTCAAATCTGATTCTTAAAGGTGTCATGCGTGGTACTTTGTATTTTCTACAAGGTTCCACGGTTACAGGTTCAGCCCATGTTGCATCGTCAGAAGTTCACCAGGAGGATATGACTAAGTTATGGCACATGAGACTTGGTCATATGGGTGAAAGAGGGATGCAAATTCTGTCAAAGGAGGATCTTCTTGCTGGTCATAAGGTTAAGAGCCTAGAGTTTTGTGAACATTGTGTCTTTGGAAAACTACATCGCAACAAGTTTCCAAAGGCCATTCACAGAACAAAAGGCACACTTGATTATATCCAATCTGATTGCTGGGGTCCATGCCGTGTTGAGTCTTTGGGAGGCTGCAGATTTTTTGTGTCCATTATTGATGACTACTCAAGGATGACTTGGGTGTACATGATGAAGCATAAAAGTGAAGCTTACCAAAAGTTCAAGGAGTGGAAAATTTTGATGGAAAATCAAACAGGGAAGAAGATCAAGAGATTGCGAACTGATAATGGGCTGGAATTCTGCTGGTCTGAATTTGATCAATTCTGTAAGGATGAAGGGATTGCTCGACATCGTACAGTCAGAAATACACCACAGCAGAATGGTGTAGCTGAGCGGATGAATCAAACACTTCTGGAGAGAGCAAGGTGCATGCTCTCTAATGCTGGGCTAGATAGAAGATTCTGGGCAGAAGCGGTTAGTACAGCTTGCTACTTGGTTAACCGCGGACCACATACAGCATACAAAGGCAAGACACCTATGGAGATGTGGTCGAAAAGCCGCTGATTATTCAAATCAAAGCTTTTGGTTGTACGACTTACTATCACGTCGGTGAAGGTAAGTTAGAACCAAGAGCTAAAAAGGGAGTATTTGTGGCTACGGAGATGGAGTGAAAGGTTTCTAACTGGTCTCCAGCAGAAAAGAGGGTTATTATGAGCAGAACGTTGTCTTTGATGAAAGTTCTCTCGCTTAGAACCATTGTGAAGCCTACAACTACGCTTAAATCGGGAGTCTTGATAAATGTGGAGTTTCAAGTCATTCAGAACAAGAGCGATTTGAAAGAACCTGAAGAGGAGGATCAAGAGCCACAGACAGAAAGTGATATTCCAGAATCTATGCCATCAGATATCCATCAGAGTATAGCTCAAGATCGGCCAAGGAGGGTTGGAGTTCGGCCACCTACGAGGTATGGTTTTGACTGCAGGTTGCTGAAGAGGTAGATACATCTGAGCCGTCTACTTACAAAGAAGCCATTTTAAGTCCTGATTCTGAAAAATGGTTTGCTGCTATGGGAGATGAGATGGAGTCCCTACACAAGAATCAGACATGGGATCTGGTCATACAGCCTTCGGGGAGAAAGATTATTACTTGCAATTGGGTTTTCAAGAAGAACGAAGGGATATCACCAGCAGAAGGAGTCAAGTATAAAGCCAGGGTTGTTGCCAGAGGTTTCAACCAAAGAGAGGGAGTGGACTACAATGAGATCTTCTCACCAGTGGTCAGACATACTTCCATCCGAGTGTTACTAGCGATAGTTACACATCAGAATCTGGAGCTTGAACAACTTGATGTGAAGACAGCGTTTCTAAATGGAGAGTTGGAGGAAGAGATATACATGACTCAGCCGGATGGTTTCCAAGTTCCAGGGAAGGAAAATCACATCTGCAAGTTGAAGAAGTCCTTATATGGACTTAAGCAGTCTCCAAGGCAATGGTACAAAAGGTTTGACAGCTATATGGTGAAGTTGGGCTATACTCGGAGCTCATATGATTGTTGTGTCTACTACAATAGGCTCAAGGATGATTCAATCATCTATCTGGTGCTTTATGTAGATGATATGCTGATAGCTGCAAAGAAGAAGTATGACATTCAGAAGCTGAAGGGTTTACTTAGTGCTGAGTTTGAGATGAAAAATCCGGGAGCCGCTCGGAAGATTCTAGGGATGGAGATCATTAGAGACAGAGAGAGAAGGAAACTTTTCTTGTCACAAAGAAGCTACATTCAGAAGGTCTTGGCGAGGTTTGGCATGTCTTCATCTATGCCTATTGATACCCCCAGTGCTGCCAATATCCATCTCACTGCCATGTTCGCTCCACAGTCAGAAGAAGAGAAGGAGTATATGTCATGAGTCCCTTATGCCAGTGCCGTAGGAAGTTTGATGTATGCTATGGTCTATACAAGTCCAGATTTAGCACATGCAGTCAGTGTAGTGAGCAGATTCATGCAGGCTGTGAAGAGAATTTTCCGGTACCTTAGAGGTATATCTGACGTTGGTCTCATTTATGGAGGTGATACTCAGTGCTTGGTTACTGGCTATTCTGATTCTGACTATGCTGGAGATATTGACACAAGAAGATCGATGACTGGCTATGTGTTTACCCTTGGAGGATCTGTCGTCAGTTGGAAGGCAACTTTGCAACCTACAGTGACTTTGTCTACTACGGAAGCGGAGTACATGGCCTTGACAGAGGCTGCAAAAGAAGGGATTTGGATGAAAGGGTTGGTTAGTGATATTGGTCTGCATCATGATCAGGCTACGGTGTATTGTGACAGTTTGAGCGCAATTTGTCTAGCCAAGAATCAAGTCCATCATGAGAGAACCAAGCATATTGACGTGAGGTATCATTTTCTGAGAAGTGAGAAGAGAATCAAGGTGAAGAAAGTAGGAACTGCTGATAATCCTGCTGATATGTTCACAAAGCCGGTTCCACAGAGCAAGTTTCAACACTGTTTGGACTTGCTCAACATCAGAAGCTTTTAATTGCCCTACGGGGCAATTCTGAGGAAGCGGGGGAGGCCTGACACTATCATAGTGCGTCTGAAGAATCTGTTTGGAGAATTCAAGTCAAGGTGGAGATTTGTTGAATGCCTTGAATTGGGCCCTTAATTATCTGTCAATTATGTATTTTGGGCCCAAGCCTGTTAGGGCGTAGCTTAGCACTATATATAGACGCTATGGCAAACCCTATTCTGTAACTCTGTTTTTGCCTCTCCATAATAAAACTGCTCCCTCTCTTCCCCGTGGACGTAGCCAATTTATTGGTGAACCACGTAAATCTGTTGTCTTGTTCTTTCGCGTTTATATTTTCTCGTATTATCTCGAATTCCGCATAACATGTTTCTTTCGGAACATATTTTGGCCGAACTGCTTTCTTTTTTATGCTAGAAATAAAATCATTGTATCTTCTCTTTTCCTTCTTACGCCATAGTATGTTCACCTCACTGTCAATGGAAGGATCCCAATAGAATTGCTTCTAAAGTAATTTTATAAGGAAACAACATAGTGCCAAACCTTCAAAAGTGATGTAATTTCTTTATTAAACTGGTGAAATATAGACCTCGAATTCTCCGAAATAAAAATTTTAAATTTCTTGTGAGACACTTTTTCAATTAATTCCAATCAAATTAAGTTCACTATTGAAAGACTCACATATCTTGATAGAGAAAATATTTGAAGGTTCCAAACTGGAAAATATATTGAAAAACATTATATGAAGTCCATCATGAAAAAATTACATTGTATACATAGTAATAGTGCAAGTACAAATTTACCCGGAATGAGAAAGAAAAACAAGTGTTTGTTGTTCATAATTATTATTACTCTCACCTTGACCTATTGTGTTGTTCTGTCTAGATGTAGTCACCTCCCCTATCACCTTTTTTTGAGTAGAGGCACCTTCACCTTTAACTACTGGGTATGCACTTCTACTAGCACAATGTTTTGTTATTTTCTATACAGCATACACACCATCTAGTTGAATGACAATTGTTATGCGTTGTTTAGAGAAAATTATAGAATCAATAAACGAGTATATTACCCCTCGATCTTTTATTAGTTAAGTTGGCAGTACATAGAGAGATATGTAGACAAAAATGAAGACAGAAAAATCGAAAGACTTTACCTAAATATATCTTTAAAAACTTAATCTTGAATTTCCCTGAGATGTACAACAATCTATGAAAGATTATCTTTCGATTTTCAAAGGTAACTTTTGATTGTGGAAACAAACTAAACTAGAGTAAAAAACCTAGACCCATTTCTTCAATCACACCATCAACCCCAAAGAAATTTCTCCATAACATCAAAAGGTGAAACCTGCAAGATCTAAAATTATCAGATAACTGAGCATAAAGAAGATGATGATGAAGAGTAATGCTGATGAACAAGAGATGAAATAACAATAAATTTTAAACATAAACAGACACTATAATTACCTTCTGTTGAACCAACAACAGTGAAACGAGTTTTCCTTAGAGCAATGAGCAACAACGAGCAGCAAAGAGGAAGATGAGCTTGATATTCCTTCCCAAAGAACAACGACCGAATGATTTTGTCAAGGTTCTCTTCTCACAGAAATGTTGCTCTGTATTTTGTGTTGAGATAGAGTGATTTATTTTGTATTTATGAGATTTGTGCCCCAGGAACTTATTAATTGTAAGATAGGACGATTTTTGTAAGGGTTTTCTAATTTCGTCGCTATGTATGTGTCGCTAGTTTTAAAAGAAAGGTAGTAATAATTAAAAAAATCTAGGAAACAACTTAGTAACATTAGCGACGAAATATCCGTCGTTGATCCTGTCGCGAACACTTAAATGTAAGGACGAAGTTAAGTTTATCGCCAATTCCGTATGTAATTATCTAATTTAATAGTCAAAATAAAGGCGCCAAACTTTATTGTCGAAATTTAGGGACGGATTTTTGTTTTTTCGCTATTCCATCGTCATTTTGGATCGTAATATTATATCTGATAATTTAGCGAACAATCTATTTTTCCGTAGCTAATCCATCGTTATTTAGCGACAGAATACTCTTTGTCACTATAATCCGTCGCTAAATACTGTTTTTTTTTAGTGCATGGGCTCCTCTCAAGCCCGTATGGAGTATCATGACTTCTTCAAGACTCTTGCTAATAAAAACTCATTGACAAAGGATTGATTTTTCTTTTCAACCACCTCTAGTAGATGGGTAGTCGAATGAATTTGAGAAATGCACGAGTATTAATAAATATTTCAGAAATAGCTATATTGCAGATTTAAAAGTATCAAAGATGGAAAACTTTTCTTAAATGTCAGTAGTCCCTCGTTTATAGATGTGGGGACCTCACCATCATATACAAGATCATATTTGACACGACTTCGTCGACACCCTAGGACACATGAACTTTGTATTTTGATACAAAGTTTTTCATGATCCGAGCCTACACCTTAGACGTGGATGACACTCGCAAATTATTTTTGGTCTCCAAGCGAATCCTTATCCTGACTGACTACAATCGGAAGACTAACTCACGCACACAAAGCTTATAGTAGAACAAAATTCATTGTACTCAATCATAAATCTTTAACTTCAAATGAAAAACTCTGAATAAAAATAATATGTTCAACTCGCCATAAAATAGGCAATTTATTTCTTTAAAGCATTTAACAAAATAAATAAACAAATTTCTCAAACTCTATTGTCTCTCTATGAAGCCTCTAAATGACAAAGATGAAAGTCGAGACAAGACTCATGACATGTTGACAAAACTAAAAATAAATGTAATTCCCCGAAAACAAGGAAGCACATCATAGATATCTTGAACTCCCTGTGGTATCAACGAAACTTCTATTGATTATCCTGAATACATGTAACTGCATCATGGAATGATGCAGGACAAATGGCTTAGTACATGGAATGTACGAGCATGTAAGGGAATTCTAAAGGCTAAACATAAGCTTAAACTGGTGGAAAAGAAACATATCCCTTCTCAACTCAGCTCAAAGAAACATAATTTGACTCAATGATAAGATATTCAACTCAGTGAAATAAGGCTCAACTCAATAATAAGATACTCGACTCTGAGTATTCAACTATGGATACTCAAGTCAGTATAAAACAACAACACACATGCAGTATATGAAAGCTTTTAAAATAGTAGAAAGCAACTCAGTGTATTAAAAAATACATTAACAACTCAATTTTTATATAATAAAATATAATATAACTCTGTGGAAGTTTCTCTAACCGACAATGATGTGAGGCGAAAATACATATTTTACATCATTATTTGCCTCACATTTAGTATTTATATATGTCCTTTTTGAGCCTGAATTTTATGAATTCTGCTAAATAGTATATTTTATTTATAAGATTAAATTGATGGGAAAATAAAAAAATTTAAAGCTAAAAGAAAGTAAAGATCAAAGGTTGAAGAAAGAAAATCAAACAGGTAAGTTAATTGCTTAAATTGAATATTATAATATATTTAGTGAGAAATGCACTTGAAGAAGAATTTCAATTGAAGTATAGATGGTATGCCACGTGACGTATGAATTTGAAGTTTAAATTGAAGTATAGATGGTATGCCATGTGACGTATGAATTTGAAGGCAACAACAATTGTTGAACGCTATCACTGTTCACGCAGGAATACAATTTCCTTTGGGCTTTGGTTTCCCAATTTGTTTTGGACTTAAAATTTTAGTTAGGGTTTCCTATATCTATAAATAGTTTATAATAATAATTATCAAGGAGGAGGATACAGTATAAAAATAACTTCTGTCTAGTTTTTATCTTTTTCTTCTCTTCTATTTATTTTACATCTTTTATTTGAATGATTCATTGTAATTGCTCTATGGTTAAGTGGAGTTAACCTTCTCGTTCTTGTATTATATTTATTTACAAAAATGATTGTTAAGTGTTTTGATTCGGCTGAATTGTGTATCGTATTAGTTTTTCTTATATTTTTGTGATTATTATTTTGATGCTTGGACACCATCAAAATAAAATTATTGTCTTCTTTTGAATTCGAGAGAGAAATAGAGGGATAGAATATGGAATATAAGGAGCATGATACTTTCTTGCATATTAGTTGAATTGATTTGTGTCTAGGATAGGAATATACCTAGATGCCTTGCTTGGCTCAAATACGGAAAGACAACATAATGCTTCATAGTTGGTTCAGCCTATCCTCACAACAATGTAGTTAGGGTGTCAATTGTGGTAGACGGTTAGAATTATCAAACCCGTGAATCAATAACTAGATCGTTATAAGTTGACGTAATTGATGCTAAACGTGATTGTTAATTAAATTATAATCCTAGATCAATTCATTCATTCATTGTGTAAAAAAACTATATTTTCTTAGTCAATTGTTTTTAGTTATTTTATCTTTATTTTAATTTTTGTTAATATATATTCATCTTTGAAATCCTTTCACTAAATAAGTAATTTAGATTAGTATAATTTAGTAAGAATAATTAATTGACAAGTCCTTTGCGTTTGATAATTCGATTTTTTTTAAGAGCCACTATGTTACTTAAGCGACCATGTACACTTGCGTGTGCAATTAGGACCAATAATTTTTTGGCACCGCTATAGAGCGTCTCGCTCATGCTGCCAGAAGTATCTTATACAACTTTCACAGGGTATAGAACCTCTAAACTAAGTGGATCCACTAGTATATGCTAAAAGACATTAAGAGATCATTTAAAATGTATGACCATTTCTACAACGATGACTGCATGAAACTTGAGTTATCATGAACTCGTCCTCATATCGATGGTCATACTACTTCAAAAATATACTCATCTCAAATGTTTAAAAACATATAACTTTTTCTCTAAATTAGATGTTACTCAAACTACTCAAAACTCTTTTGGAGATATTAGTTTCCTCATTTACTGTTGGGAATACATAGTTTCCGTAAATCATTTTAAACAAAATGAGTTTGATTGTACTCTTTCACAACTCAAGTGCTCAATTCTTAAAACAAGTTTAAAAAACAAATTGTTAAATACTTCCTAAAATAGGGTTTATGACGAATTATGGACATGAATGACTCAATTCACGGTTTTCAATAACCCTTCATAAAACTCAAACACTCAATGATACTACTATCTTAAGAATGCTTAACTCAGAGGGTTCATGTGAAATTATGGACATGAGCTACTCAAGTAGATGACTCAATAATACTTCTCATCTCAATATTTCTCGACCCAAAGGGATCATGTGGAGTTATGAACATGAACTAGTCAACTCAAGGACCCTCATGAGTAACATGTAGTAGTCTCATAATTAGGAATATAATCTCAAAAGAGTTAGACACTAAATACTCAATACTTAGAACTTGAAGATAGCACTCCTCTCAAAGATGCTTGATTTAAGAAGTTCATGTTGAATTATGGGCATGAACGACTCTACTCAAGGGTCTAAATACCAATATGGAACTCATGTATATGACTCTTCTCTTTCTCATACATACTTCCTCAAAACTTAGTTCAAATCAATAGTTGATCTAAAAGGATTCACAATTGAACTCAAAGACTTTCTTGAACTCTACTTTTAACTCTTTCTTGAATTTGAATTATGAATTCAAGAGTTATGCTTTGTTATATGAAGGATCTCGATGATAGTGTAGCTCATGAAAATATTTTCACTTAGTTCAAATCAATAGTTGATCTCAAAGGATTCACAATTCAACTTGAAGACTTTCTTGAACTCTACTTTTAACTCTTTTTTGAATTTGAATTATGAACAGTAATGTTTCATTATATGAAGAATATCGATGATAGTGTTGCTCATGAAAGTATTTTCCACATTATTATACTTACTTACTCGAGTCTTGGATAAGTTTTAGAAATAGTACAAGACTCTTCAAAAGACTCGAAAGAAATCTCAAGACTTGATTTTTAACTCTACCTTGTATTTGAATTATGAATTTAAGGTTATGATTTATGGTAGAAAGGATACCGTGATGATTAAATGAGTTTTATATAGTTAACAATGAGAAACGGTTAAAAAACACTATCTAGGGAGCAAGCCTGTGACGTGGAGATGAATTATAATGTTTGTCAAAATAATTTTTGAAACAGTGGAGTATGCGTTCTCTGTGCAACATGGAGAGAAAAGTTACACTATGAAGAAACATGCATGTCCTGGTACTTTGTTTCTGTCGGATTTTTTCTTACTCATTTTTTGACCCTTATTCGCCTAGAATCGAATGGTTTCTTTCCCAATTACTTAGATTCGATATTCAACTTATGTACATGCCACCCTCAATTCACTAACTTTTATCTCAAGAACTCATCAAACCCATCCTAATTCAAGAACGGAAACAATACTTTCAAGAACTCAAATTCTTCAACTTCAAGAATGAAACTTCATTGAAAATAACATGATTGGCATGTGAGTGAACAAACTCAACTCTATGGAAGCTTACATATATCTCTTAGGAATTAAACCCATGGCAAAGATCCGCAACAAAACTCAATTATCTGGACAAAAACTTTGATCCTCTCCTCTTTTCTCCTCTCTTCTCTTCTTTTTTCTTCCTGAACACTCAAATAAAACCTTAGGCGTATATTATGATTATCAAACTGAACATAATTGGATTAGACGCTTAAAACATTCTTAAAAATGAATTAAATCTGACTGGGAAAAGACCAAAAAAATCCTTACTATTTTCGGGTAACTTTCCTAATTTAGATAGCCTGACTTCAAATGGGCTTATCTCCCTCATACGAGCTCAAAATTTTCCAAACTCGGTAGTGTTGAAAACATAATTTGAAGACCTTTCATTTGATATCTTATGAGTTACCTAAATCATGTTGTACCGATGGTTATGGTTGTTTGAAGTTGATCAAAAGCTTAAAAGAACTAAGAAATGACTTGAATGAATTCTCTTCAGTTCTCTTGGAAAAACAATATTCTACATCTAGTGTAACACTTAGGAAAAAAATGAAATTTCTTGGTAAAAACATACTCACTACGAAGGATGACTCAGGTCTTAGTTCAATTTTTTTTTGAGGTGTTACAAAAGAGATGAATGACTAATCAAATAATTAAGATGTTAATAAAGAGACGCTGATCTTTTCTTTTGCTTTCAGAAAACAACAATACATGCTTTTTAAACAGAACTTGAAAAGAAACAAAACTAAAGAACAAAATAGGGCACTAACTCATAACCTGTTAACGACAACCATCAACTAATTAATTAGGACTCATAGAGCTAGTTAACTGGAAACATAAAGACTCCTAAAAGTACTGCTCCTAACAGCACTAAGCTTTTGATTCAGTCAACTAAAATATAAAACTTACGATTAATTCTAGTTAATAAGTTGTTAGATATTTACATGTAATATGTTACTAGAAAAATTGTTCCTCGGTTAGTCCCTCAATTTTTTTCTTTCATTTTGGCGCAGATTACATTAGAGACGGAGTCAGAATTTTTCGATAAGGGGTTCATAATTTGTAGAAATAGATAGCCGAAGGGAGTTCAACATTAATTATATATACATATAAACTTATTTTAACCATGTATAAATAATATATTTTCCCACCGAAGGATTTCGGATGAACCCCCTTAATGCAATATAGCTCTGCCCCTGGATTACATATGGTGAGTTGTCTGGTATCAGTTGTTGAAAGAGTTCATGCATCATTTTTATAATCTCTCTTGTACATACGACATCAAATATTAGGGATAAGGTACAAGTACCTCCTAGCTGACTATGATCGAACTTACTATTACTTAAGTTTCATTTAATTTGTAAGGTCTGGAAGTCATGTTTGTCCAAGGAAATTTCATTAAATGAATGGAGATTATTGTTGTTTTCGCTCTACAGTATTGGCATTATTTCCTTATTATTTTCTGTATCGTCCTCGCTGTCTCCTTCTTCTTTATAGGAGAATTTATTGCATGTGAGCCGAGGATTTTTTGAAAATAGTATCTTTATCTCTACGAGGTAGTATAAAGAAATGCGTACATTCTATCTTCTTCAGACCTCACTTGTAGATTTGATTGGATCTGTTTTGTTATTGTTGTTTCCTTATGAATTTAACCACTTAACGGACTGATCCAAATGTAACTAAATATTAACTCAATTTTATTAACAAATAATTTGACTTGATCAACACTATATTATAGATTAAAGATGTAGTCCAAAATTTAATATGAATTTTATTCAATAAAATTTCAATGTTGACAATGAGCATAAAAAACAATCTTTCCAATTGTTGAGAAGAAGAAGAACACGGAGTACATTATGTTTACCATTTAGAATTTTTTTCTAACATACAGTAATTTATCAAACAAAAATTAGTGTATTAGGATTTAGAAACAACGTAAAATCCTTAAAACATAAAATTTTAATACTATTCATAAATACTAGGCTGAAAAAAGTTGTTTTTTAAAAAATCAAACAAGATAGTAATTGTAATATAATCAGGGGCGGACCCACATGCAGCCGTTCATGTGCTCGAGCACCCATTAACCTCGACGATAAAATTGTTTATATATATAGTAATATATTTAAAATTTGAATATATAGATATTTCAGCACCCAATGAAAAATCTCATGATGGATGCAGTGGTTTAATAGTAATTTTGGAAGTTTTTTTTAGAGGAGGATTATTTACACATCTAATTTTCTCTTTACTTCCCAATATAAACTCTCATTTCCTTTTTCTTTTACTAGTCATAACTTCATTTACGTTATATGAAATTCTCGTGACATGATAAAATTTAAAAGTCATATTCAATCACTTTTGTTATTTCATTTGAGAAAATTTTGACTATTTGGTTTACAAATCCTTCAAGCTATTAATTTCCCTAAAAAACTGAACGTTCTTTTTTTTGTCTTCGTTTGTTGTTTTTGTTTTTGTAATGGCAATATTAACCTTGTTTTTCTCATTAACGTTTTAAACATCACAGTTAAAGAACTATGCACCTATACTATGTGATTTATAATAATTTTATATTAAAAGAAGCGAGTACCCAGAAGTCGAAAATCCTAGATTTACCACTGAATTTCATAAACCAAAATAAAAATGTATTATAAATAGAAAAAAAAATAGTTTTATGAACTGAATTCAAGAAGAAGCTAGTCTAAAAGTATCATACATATATGTAAAAGAGAACCCTATGTCTGCCTACGTGGCGCCATCATAATCAAGGATTCCCTTTAAATTTATCTATTACCAAAACTAGCATTCCCATTTCATGAAGAGTTATGACTTATATGAAAAGTTGCGACTTCATGAAGAGTTATGACTTATGTGAAAAGTTGTGATTTTATGAAAAGTTGCGATTTTTATGAAAAATTGCGACCTTTAGAAATATTTACGACTTTTATGAAGAGTTGTGACTTTTATTAAAAGTTGTGACTTTTATGTAAGGTTGTGACCTTTTCGAAGGGTTTATAACTTTTCCAAAGAATTGTGATTATAGTTTGTTTGATATAAATAGATGGATTTTCTGCCACTATTTTTTGTAGGTCTTTTTTCGTTATAGGGTAGTCGAATTCAAATACATTGATTATGTTTCTTATGAAGTTTATTTCATTCCTTATAGTTTTTTTTCTCCTACTTCATGGAGATTAATCTTTCCAATAAGTCATAACTATTCATGTAACTATGACAATTTCTTTTTACTGTTTAGTGACCTTTTTGAACTCTGTTAAAAATTTCAGCAATGATGATTAAAATCAATTATCTCTTTCTTTCCTTTCTGCAGGTTTCTTCATGTAAACAATGAAAATAGTTTTAATCGCAATGTGACATTACTAATCTTGCACCTCTCCATCTACAACTCAGAAAATTATTGAAATAGTTCAATAAATTATATTTGGTTCTTTAATAACAAAATATTTATTTCTGCCACTATTATTGGTAGTTTTTTTTCGCTATAGGGGAGTCGAATTTAAATATATTAATTAAGTTTCTTATGAAGTGTGTTTTATTCCTCAAAATTTTCTTCCTCCTATCTAATGAAGCTTAATCTTTTACTGTAAGACATTAATTCATGCATCTATTGCAATTTCTTTTTTCTATTTTGATGTTTTTTTAGGATGATTGAAAATTTATCTTATTTTTTGTCTCTTTTTTAGTTTTATTCGTATACTTTTTGGGAAAATTTCTTGAGTTGTGCTATATTTGATAGCACATAACAATTAATATGTGATAACTAATACAAAACCAATGTGAAAGTTTGTTAAAAGAACCAAAGAGATTGTTTTCTTCTTTGCCACAGTTAGTATTGATTGCTCATTCTTAGGTATAAACATTTTATATGTCATTGAACCCTTCCAATAATATTAGTATAGAGATAACTAATTCACTTCTTTTATCGCAAGTTAACTAATTTGTCATATTTCTTCCTCTCTTGTTTTTAGGCATAATTAGAGATAAAGTTTTCTTGAAACAAATAAATATCCAAAATACGCTAAAACAAAAATATTATGATTGGCAATGAATATGCACAGTAACAAAGAGTGCTAGAGCCTTTACCTACATTAATTGATTGTCATTACATTCAATGTTGCTATGGACATTTTCTACAGACATTTATAATTTTGTCTAAGGATCATTTTCGCGTAGTGATAACTCTTTCTTTTGAATAAAAGCTCTTTTTGCTGTTTATAAAAAAAGTAATAACTCTTTCTTTTGGCTTCTTTCAATTAAATTTGTGAACTACAAACTTTGATACAGTCCGATAGACTATCTTTTTTAAAAATATGTTAAACAGCATGTGTTTTTCTTATTGATTGTTAGGAAAGTAAGGTTGTTATTATTATTATTTGTGGATATTTGTGAGTTTAAGTACTCAGAAAACTATGCTTTTAGATTTTAATATGTTATGTGTAATTTTTTTTGTTTAGAATGTCCAATTAAGAAATATGTCGACTACTGCTTCGTTGATAATTACATTATAACCAAAGCAATAACTATGGTTCAATTCCAAATAGTTTGGATTGGTGATATGAAACCTAACCAATAGTAATGACTATTCTGAGACGATGAGGAAAAACATTTATGATTTAATAATTTTAGGGTTATGAGGAAGGAGACGAATGTCCTCCATTTGAATTAGTTAATTATGTTCTTGTACGGACATGATGTTCCACTTTACTTGGGAGTGTTGTTGTTCGAGGCTTTTTGGTCTCTTCTTTAACGTCTGATGTTATTTATTATAAGTTCTTGGAATTAAAAAACTTTCATTACTTCTGATCAACTATTTCCGTAGAGATTTCTTAGACCTCTTTCTTATACTAAAAATAACTCTATGACTCATAATTTTTAAACAAAAAATAAAAAATAAAAAAAATATAACACTTTTAAGATTTTGGATTCCCTTAAGATAAAATGATCTTGACAATGAAGTGTATATATCGAAAATTTGAATATTCCAAATGATCAATGTGAGCATAATAACATAGTTCAATCCCGTGCGAAGCATAAGTAATTTACCAAGTTTCTAATAATTATTTACAATATCAATAAATCATATCATATGAAATTAAAACCAAGCCAAGAGTGAAGGACGATACACTACAACAAAAATAATTTTTAGTTGCATTAAATATTGACAGTAATAAAGAGTGATAAAGTCTTTACCGGCATTAATTAAGTGCCATTAGAACCAATATGGCTAAACATTTTAGGGACATATACAAAAAGTGACAATTGCCGCTAACAATACATATTTAGAGGCAATTAAGAATCAAATGCGGCTAATGATCATTTTTGTTGTAGTGATAATAGTACTCCCTCGATCTCAATTTATGCGATACATTTCACTTTTTGAGACTCAAACAATTTATATTTGACCAAAAATTTGCTAATTAAATTCTCTTAAAAATTATTAAAATGAAAATTATATATTTGAAAACTACAGGAAAGTAGAGACAAGACACAAGTTTCCCCTAGACAATTTGAAATACACCTTAACTAAACTAAGGAACCATTATCCCATGAACTCTTTTTTTTTCTTTTGAAATTTATACACCTTTTGGCTTATGTGGCACACTCCGTGACTCCACGTAGTTGAGACATGTAAGTGATGTTTGGATGTCACATAAGCCAAAGAAGTGTATAAAGTTACCAAAGAAATGGATTTTTGGGGTAATAAACTAAGGTTTTATCTAGTTAAGACGTGTCTCTGAGATTTTGGTCATAGTCTAGACGGTACTTGTACCTTAATACTAAAATTTACTATAAGTTCTAATAATTGAAAATTCAAAATATTTAAAAGATATATAAAAAAATTCACAATTAAAAATAGACTTATATATATTTTTAAAGTAAAAAATGGATCAAGTAAATTTGGACCCACAGAGTATATATTTGGTTATGGTAAAGTCGTGAGACATGCGTTACGTTAATGTGGAACACGGATTGAGTCAGAGACACACATATACTAATGTGGAACACATATATACTGAAAAAGAATTTAGTTACTTTCCATTCTTAAGAATTGCAACTACTTTTCATGTATATAATAAGTTATTATTTGCTTTGTAATATCTAATATCGTTTTAAGCTTTAATTTTATGAAATCTTTTTATTAAAATGGTGAAAAGTCGATGAAATTTGGACAAAAAAATGATTTTTATTAAAAGAGGAGAGAAATCGTATGAGAAATCAAATAAATAGCTTAATGGATTGAACATAAAGCATTCAAAAGCAGAAAATATTAAGCCTTAAATAGAATTTCTTAGCTATAGTTTTACTAATTAAAATTTGCAATTATATTTTGATTTGTTGCGCATTTGTATTTGTTGTTTTCATGTATATTAACTGATTTCTATTATAATGAATACATATTAGGAGGAGAGGGAAGTCGAGAGAGGTCGGGAGGAGAGGAACATGTTGTATTGATCATAGTATGACAATAAAAAATGTCAAAAACTAGTATAGCACTAGAAACGGAGTAAAATCTCTAAAATATAAATTTTTATATTAATAATAACAAAAATTAGGTTGAAAGAAATGTTACAAGAAAATTTAAAATAAGTACATAATTGTGAGAGTATGTAGGATTTTTGTCATATAAATAGCAGTGGTACTTTCTATTCAAAAACCATTCAATAGTCATGGGATTTTTCCTCTTTTCTCAAATGCCTTCATATTTTCTTCTTGCGTTCATCCTAATAGTATCCCACTTTTGTCATGCCCAGCAGGACTATTTGGATGCGCACAACACAGCTCACTCTAATGTGGGAGTTGGACCATTAATCTGAGACGACAAGGTGGCAGCCTACGCCCAACAATATGCTTCCCAATTGGCAACTGATCGCAACCTAGTTCATTCTCATGGCCAATATGGTGAGAACCTAGCTGCCGGTAGCGGTGACTTCATGACGGCCACGAATGCTGTGTAGATGTGGATCGATGAGAAAAAATACTATCACCATGAGTCTAATACATGTGATGAAGCAAAAGTGTGCGGACATTATGCTCAGGTGGTTTGGCGTAATTCGGTTCGTCTTGGATGTGCTAGGGTTCAAAGTAATAATAGAGGATATGTTGTATCTTGCAACTATGATCCTCCAGGTAATTTTATAGGCCAAACTCCATACTAGAAAAAATGATTTATTACTTAATCATTACAGACTCTATACTATGTGAGGTACGTACGTACATACATTCCATATTAAAAGTAAAAGAATAATTTAACAAATATGAAGCTGCATGCTTCTCTGTATGATCTGATTATTTTGAATTATGAAATCATGTGTTGTTGTTCTAATTAACTATGCTTTCATCATCAAAATCTTAATAACATGCATTTTTAAACAATAAGAAATTAATAATCTGCTAAAGGACAGAAAACATCACCACGCAAATCCAAGCATTTCTTCAAATATGAAGTAACCTACTCTAAAATTACGAAATATGGCTAGTAAGACTTCATAACACAAATGTTAGGTAGTGGAGCCTGATTAATTTTAGGTTTTCCTATTTATTCTCTATTTTAGGTTATCCTATTTATTCTCTATTTTAGGTTTTCCTATTTATTCTCTGTAACAAAAAATACTCTGATTTATTAATATAAATATACCTCACCGCCATGGAAGTTTACTCACGGTGTTTTACCACGAGATATTGGGTTTTCTCTCTTTCTCTCTCTAGATTTCTCATCTCCTTCTCTAGAAAGTTCTTGTGTTCTTCATTCATCTAGTGTGTGTGCGTGAATTCGATCCTAACAACTGGTATCAGAGCTAAGGAGATTCAACACGATCACAGAAGATGGATAGTTCGAAGCTTGGAATCGAGAAGTTTGATGGATCTGATTTCAGTTTCTAGAAGATGCAGATCGAAGATTATCTGTACCAGAAAAATCTTGACGAACCGTTGACCAGAGTGAAGCCGGAATCCATGACGGAGGATAAGTGGAAACTCAAGGATCTCCAGGCTCTAAGGTTGATCCGGTTGACTTTGTCAAGTAACGTGGCGTTCAACATCGTGAAGGAGAAGACTACGTCCGGTCTGTTGAAGGCACTGTCAAACATGTATGAAAAACCATCGGCTATGAACAAGGTATATTTGATGCATAGATTGTTCAATTTACAGATGTCTGAAACTGGATCCGTTTCTGATCATATAAACGAGTTCAATATGATTGTGAGTCAACTCAATTATGTGGATATTAATTTCGAAGATGAAATTAAGGCGTTGATTTTGATGTCATCTGCCCGAGTCTTGGGATACTGTTGTTGCTGCGATTAGCAGTTCCCGTGGATCTTAGAAACTGAAGTTTGATGAAATTCGTGATGTTGTTCTTAGTGAAAGTATTCGCAAACGAGAAGTGGGAGATTCATCGGGCAGTGCTCTCAGCGTTGATCGAAGGGGGAGAAGTAAGACGAAAGTCCAAAATCAACATGGTCGATTAGAATTAAAGAATCAAGGAAAATCACTCAACAGATCAAACGTTACTTGTTGGAACTGTGGAGAAAAAGGACACTTTCGGATGAACTGTACAAAGCCAAAGAAGAAACAGAATCAAAAATTTGGAGATGACAATAATTCTGTAAATTCAGCAGAGGACATTGGGGATGCTCTAATCCTTAGTGTGAACAGCCCGGTTGAATCATGGATTTTGGATTCTGGTGCATCTTTCCATTCGTCTCCAAGCAAGGAGTTGTTCCAAAACTTCAAATCTGGAAATTTTGGAAAAGTATATCTTGGTGACAATAAAGCCTTAGAGATTGAAGGAAAGGGGGATGTTTGCATAAAGACTACCTTGGGAAACCAGTGGACATTGGAGGATGTCAGATATATTCCTGGGATCAAGAAAAATCTGATCTCTGTTGGTCAATTGGATAGCACGGGATATGCAGCAGAGTTTGGGAAAGGTTCGTGGAAGATCGTGAAAGGTGCTATGGTAGTAGCTCGTGGCACCAAATCTGGAACCTTGTACACCACTGCAGGGTGTATAAACATGGCCGCTGTTGCTGAAGGTGCTTCCGGTTCATGTCTGTGGCACAACAGACTTGGACACATGAGTACTAAAGGAATGAAGATGCTGGTTGCAAAAGGAGCATTAGAGGGTCTGAAGTCTGTTGATATGGGTCTTTGCGAGAGCTGTGTTATGGGCAAACAGAAAAGAGTAAGCTTCAGAAAGACTCCTAGAGAGCCAAAGAAATGCGGTTGGAAATGGTCCATACAGATGTTTGGGGACCATCTCCAGTATCATCACTTGGGGGATCCAGATTCTATGTTACCTTCATTGATGATTTCAGCAGAAAGGTATGGGTTTACTTCTTGAAGCATAAGTCAGATGTGTTTGAAACTTTCAAGAAGTGGAAAGCTGAAGTTGAGAATCAGACCGATTTGAAAGTCAAATGCCTAAGATCTGACAATGGAGGAGAGTATGACAAATCAGAGTTCAAGGCATTCTGTGCAGCTGAGGGAATCAGATTGATGAGAACAGTTCCTGGTAAGGCAAGGCAGAATGAAATTGCTGAGAGGATGAACAGAACATTGAATAAGCGTGCAAGGAGTATGAGGATACACTGTGGGCTGCCCAAAACACTTTGGGCGGATGCTGTGAGCACAACTTCATACTTGATCAACAGGGGACCATTAGTTCCTTTAGGGTTCAAGATTCCAGAGGAGGTGTGGACAGGAAAAGAACTCAAGTACTCACACTTGAGGACTTTTGGTTGCACTGCTTATGTTCATGTTGATCCAAAAAAGAGAGACAAGCTTCATGCTAAGGCTGTGAAGTGTTACTTCATAGGATATGGATCTGATTTGTTTGGTTACAGGTTTTTGGATGACAAGAACAGAAAGATTTTGAGACATTGTGACGTGACATTTGATGAGTCTGTCCTGTACAATGATAGAGAGCAGAAGGTTCTAGAGATTACAAAGCAAGTGGGAGTTGAGGTTGAGTTGGAGAAGAGTAACCCCAGAGATGTCGAAGCAGATACTCAACCAACTCCTACTGAAGAATCTGAAGTGGAGCAAGTTACACCTGAGCAGGTGTTAAGGAGATCATCCTGATCCATCAGGGCACCAAATAGGTATTCACCTTCATTACACTATCTATTACTGACTGATGAGGGGGAACCAGAGTCTTTTGATGAGGCCCTAGAGGTGAAGGATTCTATCAAGTGGGAGCAAGCCATGGATGATGAGATGAGGTCACTTGAGAAGAATGACACATGGGTGTTGACTGAGTTACCTGCACGGAAGAGAGCTTTGCTGAACAAGTGGGTGTTCAGAATCAAGACTGAACCAGATGGCAAACAAAAGGTTCAAGGCTCGTTTAGTGGTTAAAGGATATTCACAAAGGAAAGGTATTAATTATGCTGAAATATTTTCTCCTGTTGTGAAGTTAACCTCTATTCGAATTCTGTTGAGTATTGTTGCATCGGAAAATTTGCATCTAGAGCAAATGGATGTAAAAACAGCATTTTTACATGGAGATCTGGACAAAGAGATCTATATGCAGCAACCGGAAGGATTTGTGATTCCAGGCAAGGAACATATGGTGTGCAAGCTCACCAGGAGATTGTATGGACTAAAGCAAGCACCAAGGCAGTGATAAAAGAAGTTTGACTCCTTCATGACCAAGAGTGGATTCTGCAAAGCTGAAAAGGATCCTTGTTGTTACTTCAAGAAATACACTGATTCATATGTCTTTCTACTTTTGTATGTGGATGATATGTTGATTGCAGGATCTAGTATGAGGGAGATTAACAATCTGAAGACAAGGTTGTCTGCAGCGTTTGAGATGAAAGATTTGGGTCTAGCTAAATAGATTTTGGGGATGAAGATTTCTCGGGATAGATCTCCAGGCACTTTAAATCTATCTCAGGAGTTGTACATTGAGAAGGTGCTGAGCAGATTCAGGGTTAATGATGCTAAACCCAGGACTACTCCATTGGCAAATCACTTTAATTTGTCAAAGGAGCAGTCACCCAAGACTGCCGAGGAGCGTGATCACATGGCACTTGTTCCATATGCTTCAGCAGTTGGTAATTTTATGTATGCTATGGTCTGCACTAGACCTGATATAGCACATGCAGTGGGCGTTGATAGCATGTACATGGCGAACCCTGGGAAAGAGCATTGGGAAGCTGTGAATGGGCTTCTGAGATATCTGAGAGGTACATCCAGTACTTCACTTTGCTTTGGCAAAGGCAAGGTGACTCTACAGGGTTCTGTGGATGCTGATCTTGGTGGGGATGTTGACTCGAGCAAGAGTACATCCAGGTACATTTACACCATAGGTGGAACATCAGTGAGTTGGATGTCCAGACTTCAGAAGTGTGTTTCTCTTTCATCTACTGAATCTGAGTATGTGGTAATAGCTGAAGCTGGGAAAGAGATGATATGGCTAGAAGATTATCTTGAGGAATTGGGAAAGAAGCAGAGCGAGAAGATTCTTTACTCAGATAGCCAAAGTGCCATACAGTTGGTGAAAAATCCAGTCTATCGTTCGAAGACAAAACACATCAGAAGGCGATACCATTTCACTCGCAGGGCAGTGGAGGATGGTGATATGTGCTTGGAGAAGATAGAGGGTGCAAAGAACCCGGCAGACATGTTGACGAAATGTGTTGATGTTGGGAAACTGAGGTTATGTAAAACCTCGGTTGGTCTTCAGTAGTTGTTGCTACAGATGTTGCGGTGCGGTGTTGATGATGAAGAGATTTTTTTGAGAATGTATTTTTTGGATGACTGAGTCAGTCTCCAAGTGGGAGAATTGTTAGGCAGTGGAGCCAGATTAATTTTAGGTTTTCCTATTTATTCTCTATTTTAGGTTTTCCGATTTATTCTCTATTTTAGGTTTTCTTATTTATTCACTGTAACCAAAAATACTCTGATTTAAAAAATACTCTGATTTATTAATATAAATATACCTGATTGCCGTGGAAGTTTACTCACGGGGTTTTACCACGAAATATTGGGTTTTCTCTCTCTCTCTCTCTAGATTTCTCATCTCCTTCTCTAGAAAGTTCTTGTGTTCTTCATTCATCTAGTGTGTGTGCGTGAATTCGATCCTAACAACAAACATACATAAATATAGTCACAACCAAACGACAAATTTCCCTTAAAGAGTTTCATCACTATATGCATTATTTACCATGGCCACTCAACATCGCTATCACAAACAAAGACTATAAATCATACTAAATAACTAACAAGAAACAAAAGATAAATGACTAATTCAACACAATATCAAAATCCCGACAAGAGCACATCATCCACAAAATCATCAAGGTCTTACTTGGGCACAACAATCCATAGCAAAATAAAATAATCCTTACAAGGGAAATATACCACCTCAGATTTGAAAAGGAGAAAGAATGCATATTTTCAGAAGTTGTAGGTACGACCAAAAGGCCACCTACGACCGTAGGTTGACCCGTGGACCGTAGGTGCGATCCATGCTTGCCCACCTGTAACTCCCTCCCAGAACCCCAAAAAGTTTGGCTAATGTAGGACCAACGACCGGACGTAGTGCAGACCAGTTATGTTGGATTCACTGGTGGATTCACTTCATCCACTAGGTTCATAGAATTCAGTCAGCATCTTAATTCCCTAAATAAAGCTTAGTCCAAAGGTTTGTAGAACTTCATATAATTGTTGTGATTTAGCTGTTTGAGTATTCGTAGTTAGATTATCAAATCTTTGTAACAATGTTGTTTAGTTCCTTGCATGAAACTAAGCACCCTAATTGTTGTGATTTAGTTGTTGGACTGTCCTAGTAAATTGTGTAATAGAAACAACGTAAAATCTTTAATATGTAAAATTTTGATATTATTCATAAATACTAGGTAGATTTTTTTTTTAAAAAAAATTAAATTAAGATAGGAATTATAATCTCATAAACCACAACAAAAATCATATTATAAATTAAAAAAATTACTTTTAAGAATTGAATTCAATGTATTAACAGGACACTCATCGACAATGAGAATTAGTGTAACAGGACCCTCTTGGACAATGAGATTAGCAGGACCCTTAAGGACAATGGGAATAAAAAGAACTTATGGATAACGAGAATTAGTGTAGCAGGACCCTCCTGGACAATGAGTATTAGTGTAGCACGACCCTCCTAGACAATGGGATTAGCGACAGCTTCCCCGACAATGGGATTAGAAAGACCCATCCTGGACAATGGGAATTACTATTGCAGGACCCTCTTGGACAATGTGATTTACTTTACCAGGACCTTCCTAGACAATGAGATTTAGTTTAGCAGGCCCCTCATGGAGAATGAGATTAGCAGGACCCTCTTGAAGAATGAGAATTAGTGTAGCAGGACCCTCTTGGACAATGAGATTTACTGTCACGCCCTGTGTTACCCTCGAGAAGCGGACATGGAACCTAGGACCACAAGTGATTCCAAGCTAACCCTGCTTGCATGATCATGAGCATACTAAAGATAATAAACTGATACGGAAGCTAAATCATAATTAAATTTGAAAACATGGGGAATACCCATATTCTATAACTGAGATATTTGAAAAAAATGATTTTAATACAAAGGAAATATTAACTCAATACTAAACTGAATTTATCTATGTCTGAAATAAATCTCTAAACTGGACTAGAAATGCTGGGATAAGCCCCTAGCTAATTCTAGCAAACACTTAAACTAATTGACTAAAGACTGAAATAACACCCACGACTGTTGTCCTCGAATAATGAGGACTTATCACTAAATCTTCTGAACTAAAGATCAAAAATCGATCTATGCGTGATCTGGATGTTGAGAACTTGAAACTACATCACGAGAAGATGTATCGCACGTATGCGTCAGTATTTGAGCGGTACTGAGCATGTAGGATAGAGTAAAGCTGAAATAAAACATAAATGAACAAGAAAAAACAAGTATAACATGCTGAAACTGAATACTGAATATACTTATAAATGGTCAATGAAAGAGAGTCTAACTGAACAGCGGGAGTGACTAATAACTGATAATAAAATCACATGAGCTAAATATGGAGTCTGATGTATATGCTCCATCGAGAGGACCCAATATACCCTGCCAGAGGTATAAAGGTATGCTGGCGTGATCACTGATATACCGTGGTTTCACGGTATTATTAATACTTTTTTCCTTAAGTTTAGTGTGTCCAAAAGTCTTTTTGTGCTAATTTTTATATAAGTTTCTCCTTATTTGCAGGAAATATGACCAAAGATGAATGCGGAGATTTTAAGCGAAGAAATGCAGAAGAGACCACCTACGGAGCTTGTGACGGTCCGTCATGCTTGTGACGGTCTATAGGTGGCAGCGTAGTGCATCTGCTGAAGGAAGATGGGGAAGTCTGACCAAGTGTGGGGTTACGGGGTCCATGACGGTCCATCGTGTCTATGACGGTCCGTCCTGCAGGTTCGTCATGAAGTTCAGAGAAATAATCCAGTACCCATATTCCAAGAGTTTAAGTGTTTTGGAACGAAGACCCTCGACAAACCGTCGTGTCTGTGACGATCCTTCATACTTTCCGTTGAGGTTAATGAAGAGAGCAACAGACGAAATTGCACAAGTATGGGACGACGGAGTCAATGACGGTCCGTCGTGACCATGACAATCCGTCGCGAGGTTCGTCGATCCAGCCGCGTTTTGACAGATTTCCAGCAAATAGAGTCCTTGTTTAATTAGGTTTTTATTTTCTATAAATAGTTCAAGAAACCTCGTTTTGGAGGTTAGACTCTGTATTATGAGTTAGAGACAGTATTATTAGTTAGACTCTGGATTATTTGGTCAGGCCTTTGATTATGATTAGACTTTTTTTGAGATTCTTGATTACTTTGAGATTCTTGTAAGTGATTGTTGGTGATTAATCAAGCAAACTTTCGGATTTTAATCTTTCTCATTACAGTAAGTACATGAATTCTTATATCATATATTTGAATATTGTGATTATGACTATGGGTAACTAAACTCCATAACTAGCTTTGTGGGAATCATACAAATAATGAGGTAAAACCTAACTAAAACAACAATTCTAAAATAGTGTCTTGCATGTATTAATAATTCTTTCGCTTAGAAGTCTTTTTAAAGGATGACCAACATTAGAACTTGCCTTAATGCTACTTGTCGGACCAAGGAGGTAGATAATAGGAAAAGAATTATCAACATAGATTCAGTGTATACTATCTAATAGGCTAGTATTGATTGGTACAAGGTAATAACTTAGTCAAATATCGAATACGATGCTTAATATGAGGTAAAGATAAGGGTTAGGATAGCAATACACGTAGCCGGACCAAGGTACTGAGTGAAATTCTCTAGATGCCGGACCAAGGATTTAGAAATAGATAACTTATCAATTTGCATTCAAGATACTAGGAAAGAATTGTTATAGTTAGAATTATCAAGTTATGAACCTTTGGGGAACACGTAAACCCTAGTTACTTTAATTAATTGATTAAACTCCAACCTTCAAAGCTGTGAAGTGTCTCTTTCAATTTTGTTAGTTATTTTCATTTTTTTAGAAATAGAAACCCCCCGTTTATTTTTTATACTTTCCAAGGAAGTAATTGACTGAACAATAGTAATAATTGATTGAAGTTAAGTCTAAACTATTTTGCTCGTGGGAACGATCCCAACCTCACAAGTTGAATTATTTACTTGCCGCGATCGCTTTACTTCTTATTTGAGAAGTAAGTTTGAGCGTATGCAGAAGAGACCACCTACGGAGCTTGTGATGGTCCTTCATGCTTGTGACGGTCCGTAGGTGACAGCGTAGTGCAGCTGCTGAAGGAAGATGGGGAAGTTTGACCAAGTATGGGTAACAGGGTCCTTGACGGTCTGTCGTGTCTATGACGGTCCGTCCTGAAGGTTCGTCATGAAGTTCAGAGAAGTAATCCCAGTACCCATATTCCAAGAGTTTAGGTGTTTTGGAACGAAGACCCATGACGGACCGTCGTGTCTGTGACGATCCGCCATACTTGCCGTTGAGGGTAATGAAGAGAGCAGCAGAAGAAATTGCACAAGTATGGGACGACGGAGTCCATAACGGTCCGTCGTGACCACGATGATCCGTCGCGAGGTCCGTCGACCCAGTGCGTTTTAACAGATTTCCAGCAATAGAGTCCTTGTTTAATTTTGTTTTAATTTTCTATAAATAGTTTGAAAAACCTCGTTTTTGAGGTTAGACTCTGTATTTTTAGTTAGACACGGTATTATTAGTTAGACTCTGGATTATTTGGTTAGGCCTTTGATTATCATTAGACTTTTTGTGAGATTTTTGATTACTTTGAGATTCTTGTAAGTGACTGTTGGTGATTTTTGTTGATTAATCAAGCAAACTTTCAGATTTTACTCTTTCTCATTATAGTAAGTACATGAATACTTATATCATATATTTGAATATTGTGATTTTGACTATGGGTAACTAAACTCCATAACTAGGGTTGTGGGAACCATAAGCAAATAATGAGGTAAAACCTAATTAAAATAACAATTCTAGAATATTGTCTTGCATGTATTAATAATTCTTTCGCTTAGAAGTCTTTTTAACGGATGGCCAACGTTAGAGCTCGCACTAATTCTACTTGACGTACCAAGGAGGTAGATAATAGGAAAAGAATTATCAACATAGATTTAGTGTATACTATCGAATAGGCTAGTATTGATTGGTACGAGGTAATAACTTAGTCAAATATCGAATACGATGCTTAATATGAGGTAAAGATAAGGTTAGGATAGCAACACACGTAGCCGGACAAGGTTACGGAGTGAAATTTTCTAGATGCCGGACCAAGGATTAGAAATACGTAACTTATCATTTTGTATGCAAGATACTAGGAAAGAATTGTTATAGTTAGAATTATCAAGTTCTGAACCTGTGGGGAACACGTAAACCCTAGTTACTTTGATTAATTGATTAAACTCCAACCTTCAAAGCTGTTAAGTGTCTCTTTCAATTTTGTTAGTTATTTTCATTCATTTAGAAATAGAAACCTCCCTTTTATTGTTTTTACTTTCCAAGGAAGTAATTGAATGAACAATAGTAATAATAGATTGAAGTTAAGTCTAAACTATTTTGCTCGTGGGAACGATCCCAACCTCACAAATCGCTTTACTTCTTATTTGAGAAGTAAGTTTGAGCGTATCAAATTTTTGCGCCGCTGCCGGGGAAGCTCAAGTCCAAACGGACTGGCCCTTACTTGATTACCCAAGTATTCGCTCATAGAGCAGTTGAGTTAAAAGCCAAGGAGGATGTGCGGTTTAAGGTAAATAGAGAACAAATAAAACACTATTTTAGGCATAAAGCATCGGGGAATGAAGTGATAGAGGCATACCATCTTGATGAAGTCTGAGCAATCAAGTGTCCCCAGTCGTGCCGGGACATTAAATCATGCGCATGTTGGGAGGTAACCCAATACTTATATTCTTTTTAGTAAAGGTAGCATTTTTCTACTAATGGGTTTTAAATTTGCAGGCACATCACCAGGAAATTATGCAGAAAATTACTCTGCAGCAGTCACTGACGGATACAGCGACGGACAGTTGCGCCTGCGATGGACCGTCGCATGAATCTATCGTGCCAGGTATGTCTTTCTATTATTTTCAAACTAGGGCACACACAAAGGAACCAACGACGGATCATCACAACTGAGACGGACCGTCGTCGGGGAATCGTCGCGTTATTAATGAGGCGTACCCGACCCGACTCGGCTGGAGTTTTTTTTTTACAAAATGTTACCGTTTAAACTCCCCAACCCCTCATTTCACCCCCATTTGTTCACTACTCCTCCTATTTCCCTCCCTTTTCAACTTCAAAAATCTCTCCCTCTATCAACCGATCATTATTCCCCCAAAATTCTCCAAAGCTCTAAAAGTTATCATCTACTAGTCGGAGTTGCTGCTGTGGGTGTCTTCTTGATCACCAAGTACCTCTCCATCTTGTTTTTATCCAATTCTCAGGTATGTGTCTCTAATTTGTACTCATTTATCTTGCATTTTTATTTATCAATTAGTTTTAGCCTAGTTCTTATTGATATGTTCATTTCTTTTATATAAAATTCTGTCTAACCTAAGTTAAAAATCTTTGAAATTGTCGTGTTTACAATCCTAGACATAGGTGCTTTTGCATTGCTAGTTTACTAGGTATTTGGGTTAGAAAAATGTAGGTCCAATACACTACAAATTTGATTTGGGTCATCGGGGATGAATGGGGTACCCCCCAGTTCTGTTAGTGATTTACAGAGCGAGACCCCGATGACAGACCGTCGTACCCACGACGGACCGTCAGATGGTCCGTTCCAAAAGCCCAAACACCCCACTGTCCAATTTTTTGCAAGTGTCCTCAAACGCACATATGTGATGGACCGTCATACTTACGACGGTCCATCCCGCACAACCGTTCTGGTTGTCAGAGACCCTGTTTCTAAGGGTCTCTCTCCATTTTTCTAAGTGTCCTCAAATAGACAAGTACGACGGACCGTCATACCCACGAATGTCCATCCTGCATGACCGTTAGGATGGTTAGAGACCCTTCTCCTAAGGATCCCCATATTTTTTTCAAGTGTCCTCTGACAAACACCTATGACGGACCGTCGTACCTGTGACAGTCCGTCCTGCACATACCATTATACTTGTCAGAGACTCTCCTTTAGGGTTCTCCATATATATATAGTCTAAGTAAGACACGACGGTCCACATGATGGTCCGTCATAGTCAGGACGAGCCGTCACCTGGCCCGTCGCATTTCACTGATACTATAGAAATTTCATTTAATTTTAATTTTTTTGTGTGGTTTTGCTTGTCTTGTTTGCCACTTCTCGTAATAATATTGATCCTTTACAGGTACTATCTACTATGGCACAAAAACAAGATCGAGTCTATGCACGCGGGCGATCGAAGTCTGTCGCCCCGTCTGCCCGCATGTTCATTGGCTTTAATAATGAGCTTGACCCGGAGTACGTGCCCCCTGGCACTTCCACCCCTTCCCGTGCTGCACGTGCTGCTAGAGCCACACCCAAAAAGGTGGCGTCTGGCGTAGTCACTGCCTCCCAGTCTGATGAGGAGCGCACACTGACTGGGACACCTTCTGGGTCAGCCACCAATGAAGAAGGAGTGTCTGGCTCCAAGGAGTTTCGTGGTCGGAGGAAGCCTCAGGCTCTTCTGAGGTTCCCGCACCCACCACCGCTGTAGCATCGGCCTTGTCTGATGAGGCTGACAATTCGGAATCCACACCCGGTTCACCAGCTGATGCCTCCACCCCGGCTACTGACCAGCCCAACAAGTGGTGTGTCAACGGGCAATTTCAAGTCTACTCCGACGCAAAGTTCCTCAATAACAAAAGAGTTATGACTCGAACACTCACTTTGGAGCGCCGGGTCCTTACAGGGAGTCTCCCGATGATGCCTGAGATCCACAATCTCTTCACCAGACATTGACTGGAGTGGACAACACGTCTGTTGGGAGGTTATAGTGAAGAGCTGGTCCGAGAGTTCTATGCACCCTACGTAGCGACTCTCCGATCGCAGATTGATAGGCAGGCTGCCCCTGCCAAACAGGCCCCATTGGAGCAGGTCCGATTACAGTGAGTTCAGGTCGATATTTCCCTGCCTGCCATCCTCCGGTTTCTATACGACGAGGGTGTTGATGCTAATCGGACCCCTCTCACTGCCGAGTTTGACTACCGATGGCAGATTGTTAAAGATTGCCAATTCCTGCATGAGCCATCACTGAAAGAGACCACCAAGAGGTGGATGGCCCTGCACTTGTCAGTTGATAGAGAGGGTGCCGACTAGGTGACCGAGCCGAAAGGGGCCATAATGAAGGCCAACCTGACTTTCACGACAATGTTTTTGGGGTTGATTGTCCGCCACTACCTTTCCCCCACAGCCGCCGATAATATCGTCACATGGGATCGAGCAGTACTGATGGCGGCGATGATAGCCTGGTTCGATTGGATTTGGCATGGCTTCTACAGGCAGTCATGCACGAGATGGCTTGTTAGGTCACAACTACTTACCCTTTCCCATGCATGATCATTTCTCTCTGTAGGTCCGCACGTGTGCCTATATGGAACGTTGATCAGCTCAAGACCCCTCTGGAAACTGTTGATGTCGGCCTCATCAAAGATGAGGCCAATGAGTTGGATCCACGCAGAGGGCCCCGTCCAGAGCTGCCCCCACTTGCTGACGATCTGGGTGATACGGTAGCCCAGGCCCGCACGGCTACGCAGGCGGCGTCTACTAGCACTACCCTGGTCTAGTCTATCCCGGTTAGTAGCACTGCCCCGAGCTCCTGTCGCACAACCCCTCTACCCGCGCTGGTCCCGCTTGCTAGGGTCCAAAAATTAAAGGCGCAAATGGCTACACTTCTGCATCATATCCAGCCGTGGATGCAGAGGTCTATTACCGACGTAGAAGAATGCTTGGAGCAGAAAATGGTCTAGTATACAGAGCGGAAGATCGCTGAGGTTCACCAGCGCTTGGACGCTTTTGAGTTGCGGGTGCTAGCCCGGCCAGCCCCTCCGGTGGATGTGTCAACTCTTTAGGCTGCAGTCGACAGTCTTCGCGCAGATATTGACATGATCTTAGAGGCTAGGGTTCCTGAGTCTGAGGCCCCTTCTATCGAGCCTGCTGAAGACAGAGTGTTGGCGACCCTATTCGCCACCTCAGAGATTCCACCACCTCCCCCTTGAGAGAATGCCAAGAGGCATAGGGGTCGAGTGGAGGATGAGGCGCGAGCACGGAAGAAGGATTTCCGTGAGATGGAGGCTGCGAGGAGAGCCTCGCTTGCTGAGGAGGAGGCGCACCAAATGAGAGAAGGAGAGTTAGCGGCAGGGGTGTTTAGCTTCCGAAAGTGGAGATAGCGGGAGGCACTGCTGATAGTGCTGTTGATGCTGAGGACACCACTGAGGGTGTCCTGATTACAGAGAAAGTGGGTTCCGGGGAATCAGACCCACCAGCTAGCTGATCGTCGGCGCTTTGCGCCCCAGGTTTGCTTCACCTACCACTCTAGTATTTCAATTTTTATGCATTGGGGACAATTGCATGTCTTTTTGTTTGGGGTGGGGTAAATGGAAAGTGAGTGCTAGGGTGAAGTCTGAGTAGCCCAATTCACTGATTCACTATCCTCTTTTGGGATTTTCTTGCCTGTGTTCTTTTCCCCCAAGAGACTGATTACTTTTTCTGTTGAACCGGCATGTCTATATCTTCTGTACATAGTTTAATTCTGGAGCATGATGGCTAAAATGATATCTTGATAACTAGGAATAGTAATTGATAAATGTGTGGCTCTAAGCATGACATAGAGGTACACCACTGCATTACCCTAAGTCTAAAAATCGAACTAGGTGTCTGATAATCTGGTAGAGTGATGAGATGTCAAGTGAGTGTGAGGAAGATTTGAATAGTCCGCTATTTGTACTAAGCTAGAACTTGCCTGGTTAGTCCTGCTAAAAGTAAGTTGTAATAGACAATTAGGAAAGGATCATAGGCCCTTATTCAATATAGCCCATTTTTAGCCTAAATAAAAGAAAATTAAATGAAATTTATCCTTCTTTGATCCAAATGATCTGAGCTTAAATTAGACCTTTGTTCTTCAGTTGATCTTTTCTGGGAATAATGTGTTGGCCCTGGTCCCTCCTTGACATGTGCACCTCAGCTTATGCCAAAAGCATAAGTTGAGGGTGACTAATGCAGTAAACAACCTTCGTTATGGCCCTGACCCAACTTTGGGTATTGTGTACTTTGACTCATGGCAAAGCCATGAGTTGAGGGTGTCTATTATAAGGAATGCTCTGGAAAGTGGGGTTGAAAGAACAAAGAGAGAGAAAGAACAAAAGTAAAGTGACTCAAGAATTAGTTGAAAGAAAAGTAAAGAAAAAGAAAAATATACAAGAAATACAAGCAAGAATAGAAGAGAGACACTTACACAAATGAAGAAAGAAGAGAAAATAGCAAGGTGAAAGAATATGAGAAACTGGGTGAGATAAAATGATAGAAAATGGTATGTTTAGCCGATATGTCAAGGATGGCAAAAAGTCACTAAAGTATACCTAAAATATACCCTACCTGACCCTGAGCCTATGTTACAAGCTAAGAAAGTCCTATCATGATCCTAAGGTTTGTATAGAGAACTTAAGGCAGTGAAAAAAAGGGCAACCTTATGGAAATATGTATGAATGAGCGTGAATTTGTTCTGAGAGCGAGTGTTGAAAAGTAATCCTTATACTCAAACTGAAATCATTGTGTGAAAAATGAGGATTTTTTTTTAAAGTGAGGACACTAGTTGCAATACCGGAAATATTAGCATCTTGGTGATAAATTGAAGAGGATAGGTATTAGTGCATGGTGAGTCTGTGTCATGCTCTGATCCCACATAATTCAAGCCTAATAGTGATAGCATGCATAAATATGATGAGATTAATCAGGATTCATAGCCAAATGATTGCAAAGGATAAAACATGGATACTATTGTACAAAGATTTTGTATTGAGTCATAGTGAGTCGCTTGAGGACAAACAACGAATTTAAGTTGAGGGTGTTGATATACTGTGGTTTCACGGTATTATTACTTTTTCCTTAAGTTTAGTGTGTCCAAAAGCCTTTTTGTGCTAATTTCTATATAAGTTTCTCGTTATTTGTAGGGAATCTGTCCAAAGATGATTGCAGAGATTTTGAGCGAAGAAATGCAGAAGAGACCACCGACGGAGCTTGTGACGGTCCGTCATGTTTGTGACGGTCCGTAGGTGGCAGCGTAGTGCAGCTGCTGAAGGAAGATGGGGAAGTCTTACCAAGTGTGGGGTTACGGTGTCCTTGACTGTCCCTCGTTTCTATGACGGTCCGTCCTGCAGGTTCGTCATGAAGTTTAGAGAAGTAATCCCAGTACCCATATTCCAAGAGTTTAAGTGTTTTGGAACGAAGACCCACGACGGACCGTCGTGTTTGTGACGATCCGTCATACTTGCCGTTGAGGGTAATGAAGAGAACAGCAGAAGAAATTGCACAAGTATGGGACGATGGAGTCCATGACGGTCTGTCGTGACCACGATGATCCGTCGCGAGGTCCATCGACCCAGCCGCGTTTTGACAGATTTCAAGCAAATAGAGTCCTTGTTTAATTAGGTTTTTATTTTCTATAAATAGTTCGAAAAACCTCGTTTTTGAGTTTAGACGCTGTATTATTAGTTAGACACGGCATTATTAGTTAGAGTCTGGATTATTTGGTTAGGCCTTTGATTATCATTAGACTTTTTGTGAGATTCTTGATTACTTTGAGATTCTTGTAAGTGATTTTTGGTGATTTTTGTTGATTAATCAAGTAATCTTTCGGATTTTACTCTTTCTCATTGAAGTAAGTACACGAATTCTTATATAATATATTTGAATATTGTGATTTTGACTATGGGTAACTAAATTCCATAACTAGGGTTGTGGGAACCATAGGCAAATAATGAGGTAAAACGTAACTAAAATAACAATTCTAGAATAGTGTCTTGCATGTATTAAGAATTCTTTCGCTTAGAAGTCTTTTTAACGGATGGCCAACGTTAGAACTCGCCTTAATGCTACTTGACGGACCAAGGAGGTAGATAATAGAAAAAGAATTATCAACAGAGATTTAGTGTATACTATCTAATAGGCTAGTATTGATTGGAACGAGGTAATAACTTAGTCAAATATCGAATACGATGCTTAATATGAGGTAAATATAAGTGTTAGGATAGCAACACACGTAGCCGGACCAAGGTACGGAATGAAATTTTCTAGATGCCGGACCAAGGATTTAGAAATACATAACTTATCACTTTGCATGCAAGATACTAGGAAAGAATGGTTATAGTTAGA